>CAJINU010000110.1:179027-396097 GCA_905178165.1 Amoebophrya sp. A25 | reverse complement strand
TCTTCTTCTTCTTCTTCTTTTTGAGGGTACACCGTCAACACGGCAGGGCGCAGTTTTACGTCGTGCCCGGGACGTGTTGCCGCTGCGCTAGCTTGAGCTGGGGCGAGTGCTCCTAGCCTAACATAGCTCAGCCGCTGACGCTGAGCGCTGAGAAAGAAAGACACAAGACGACGCGAGGACGCGACGAAAACAAAACAAACGATCAGAACAGAAGCCGCCGCAGTCTTATACTGGCCCGCTTCTCGGTGACGTCGCAGGCTACGCCACTCACTTCATTTTAGACGAGTTGACTTCGGTAAGGCTGTGCTATCTTCTTCGAACTTCAGCGACGCGGCGAGACGATGACACGGGGCCACTGGTTCAGAATGTTACGCCGCTGCGCTGTTGTTCCTGTTGTGTCTTCTCTTGCGTATGGGTATGCTCTGAGCTGGAGCGCTGCAAATGTAAGCGCTTCCCTGTAGAGAGGGCCGACGCTTTTCAATTCTTTCCCAATAGATGCACGGAGAGGGGCTCTAGCTATTTGCCTCTATGTGCGTACTAAGCTGAAAGCCAACGAAGCCACTAGGGGGGCTAGCTTCTAGTCTAATGCTAAGAGAGGAGCCCCAGTCTGGCCCTGACGCTTCTCCGCTCCTTCTGCTCTGATTTGATCCCATCGCGATCACTAAGCCAAGCCCAGCCCCAAGGTGAGAGCCTGACAGACTGAGAGCGAGACCACACCAGACAGCACACGACTCGCAGCGGCAACACGAAACGAGATCCGGAGACGCCACACATTACACGACACAGACTGGCCGGCGCGTAGTGTACATCACAGACGGCGGCAGGCCGCGATTTTTATCCTATGTCTTCTCGTCTTCCGCCTCGAGCTCCCTCGAGGCCCGAGCGCTTTGGCTTTTGCTTTGGAGTTGTTTTGTGGTGCGAGTGCGACGTAGTACGAGTTCGCATTTCGTTGTAGACTTAATTTAATGCATCGCGATCGCTTAGATAGCTTTGCTCTGTTTTCTTTCGTCTTGGAATGCACTAGGCTAGCACTGGCAAAGCACTGGCCTGAGACTAGACAAGCACCAACCCCAACACGAGAGCCACTCCACTGCGACACCAGGCCAGTCTAGCTACTCTATCGCATGGCAGTAGTATAGAATAGTGCTGCACTGGATCGAATAGAACTGGCTCCGCTTTGAGCCTGATACTGAGAAGACTAGACAGGAGGAGAGACGAGAGCGAACAACGCAAAAGCAGAGCAGTGGCGTGAAGTGGTCTAGTTCTAGAGAGCCACAAAGCAGCCACATGCGCACTGCTCTGCATAACATTCACAAACAGCACAAGCGTAGCGCCGCCTTGCTTTCAACTCAACTACCAGCAAGCCACGCCAAAGCCTGCGACGATGAGTATCTGGCCTGCATGGTGCCAGACCAATACGCCGACGAGGCGGCTTCTGCGGTCTTCGTCGTGGGTCGTCTGGGTCTAGCCTCTCCTTCTTATCTTATCTACGGCAATCAATCGGCAGCGGGCAGCCTGCTCAGAACTGCGTTGCTCTATGGCTAAGCATAACAGAAACAGCACAAAACTACTAAACCACTACAGAACGGGCGGCGCGCCAATATCACGCGCCACGCCTGCGCTAGGCTGGCCGAAGCGTGCTCTACTGTTGCCTGCGCTAAGAAAAGACCAGCGTAGACGCCCACGCAGACGGAGACCCAGACAATGCCTGACTAGATAGACCAAGCGCGTGCCAGCTGAAGCCACCGCCTTCGCTTTTCCTTTTGCTTCACGCTGCGCTGCGGCGAGGCGCGCGCAGCCTGCCTCTGGGTTTTGCTTTTGCGTGTCCGTTTCCCTGGGCTTCTCCTACCTTCTGGCTCTGTCTCTTCGTCGTCCTCCTCTCCTTGCCGAGTTCAGCACCGCCTCCAAAGTCACTCCGCAAGCTCGTCAGGCGGCGCGTCTTCTCCAGTTGGTTCTAGTCCCTCCCCAGCTTCCTCGCCTGAAGAACAGCGCGCAGCATCCGCAGCGTCTTGCCCCGTATCCACCTGGGCAAAAAACTTAGCCAGCTCCGCAAGATCTTGGCCATTTGCTAAGGGGCAAGCCTCTCCAAGCCCTGGGCGCGCCCTGGCTTCCCGTTCCTTGTTGCTCTCCGTTTTCGGCTCAGCGCTAGCGCCAGCTTTGGCCTTGGCCCCCGCATCCAGCTGGAGGCCCAGACTTCTCACCCCGCCACACCCAGACGACACCCCACGCCCAGGCCTGACCTCCGCGCCATCTGTGCGAATGCCTGCGCCAGGTGCAAGCGGGCCCTTTGGGTTTGACGGTGGAAAAGCAGGCCCAACAATGCTTCCGCGGAGGGTAGTGCTTACGAGTGCCGCAGCATTTAGGGCGTCGGGCTCCTGTCTCTCCCGCTGAGTCTTAGGAAAAGAATACACGCACGGCAGTCGCCGACCGGATCTCCTGACGCAGCTTTTTCCGGTAAAGGTCATTCGAAGGCGAGCCCTCGAAGCCACTCCAGTGGCCTCGGCGCCGGATGCGGATTGTGCTGCCCCGTGCGGCCGTGGAGCCATAGCGGGTTAGCCAGTAGATGAGAGCAACAACTCAACAGAACAGAGAAGACGCGAGAAGTGAAGACAGTGGCAAGAAGTAGAAAAGAACACGAGACGAGAGCAGAGGCTGGGACATGCGACGCGGCGCCGAGGCCGAGCCGCGCCCGAGCTAAGGCAGGCTATACAATACTACAGCACAGCCCACGCGGCAGCGGTTCCGCAGCTGGCCTGAGCTGAGGCGGGCTGAGCTGGCAAGGCGAAGCAAGGCCGGCCCAAGCTAGGCAAGGGATGGCACCGCCGCACATGCCTCAGCCTCTGCCCTGCGTCTACTGCGCGCGTGCTCCCCTCTGCTCTACTCTTCCTCTAGCGCAGTAGCTATTCGATAAGCTGACACGGATACCAGTGGCCTTAACGCTACCTACACTAGCAAGCAGAGTGCCAGGCATAGACCAGTCTAGAAGAGTAGGGAAGAGCCATAGCCAATCATATACCAAAGCAATCAAACACAAAGCCAAAAGCAAGCACAGCAGTAGCTGGGGCATGGGCGTAGGCCGTAGATGAGACGTAAACTAAAGAAAACGAAACCAAACGCAAACCAAGCCAATGCCAAAACCAATACCAAGCCAATCACATACCAAACCAAACCAAACGGGAGCAAGACTAGACACGCGGGCCCAGTCCTAACGCTAAACGGACAACAGAAATAGAAAACTTAAAGCATTACGTAGCAAATCACTTCACGCCACATTTCATAGCCCACAACAAAGCATACGCTACGAAGCGGAAGGGAATGGCATCGAGATCACACCAGCCCAAACGCGTCGCAAGCTCAAAGGAAAGAGGGGACAGAGAGAGCAGGGGCTGGGTCTGGCCTTGGGTTTCTTTGGGCTTGCTTCCTTTGGGTTTGGCTTTGGGATGCAAGGCTTCCTCCCTTTGGGTTTGGGTTCCTTTGGGTTTGGCTTTGGGACAGCCTTCGCCGGGCTAGCTTGGGTCTCTTTAGGTTTCTTTGGGCCCCTTTGGGTTTGGGCTCCTTTGGGTTTGGGGTTTTTTGGGTTTGGGGTTCTTTGGGTTCCCTTCGGGGTTCTTTGGGTTCGTTTGGGGTTGGTTCTTTGGATTTGGGTTCCTTTCTTTGGGTTCCTCTGGGTTTCTTTGGGTTTGGGCTCCTTTGGGTTTGGGTTTCTTTGGGTTTGAGTTAGTTTGCCTGTTTTGGGTTTGGGCTCCTTTCTTTGGGTTTCTTTCAGTTTGGGTCTGCCTGTTTTGGGCTTGCCTGCTTTGGGCTAGTTTGCCCGCCGTGGGTTAGTTTGCCGGCCTTGGGTTCGTTTGCCCGCTTTGGGTTGGTTTGCCTGTTTTGGCCTGGGTTCGGTTTGCCTCTGGCATTTGGCTCCTTTGGTTTGGCTTTGGCTGGCTCCGGCTGGCCTTGGCTGGCTTTGCGCTTTGCTAGCTTGCGTTGCTCTTGCGCTCCCCTTGCTAGGGCCTAGCGCTCAGGCTAGCTCTAGCTGTGCCGTAGCATGGCTGTTGCTCTTGCTGTTGTTGTTCTCTTCTGAGTCAGCCCTCAGACTCAGCCTCGCGCGTGCCTCTGCGTCTGCTCCCTCTACGCACCTCTAGCACGCGCCACCTCGCGGCCGTCTGGCCTCACGACCAACATCCCAACCCGCGCCACGCAGTCCGGCCCCATGCCGTTCCGCGAGCCTGGGCTGGGTCTGAGGAGAGAGACCGACGACACGAGAAGAGATCGAGACCAGACCAGAAGAGCCGAGCACCGTACGAGAAGAGACGACGCGACGCACGCGCGACTGGCCTGGCGTCAGACCAGACCGGTGCCACAGTCACCGCCCGCCCTGCGACTGCCTTTATTGGAGGCTAAGCGCAGCCAGCTCAATAACATAAGAGACAAAGCCAAGCGCGCCAGCCCTGGCCTTGCCATTGCCTTCCCTAAGGCTACGCCTTCCCTTACCCCCAGGCCAAGCCTCCGGCTAGAAAAGAACAGAGGGCAGCCCCATAGCCACCCAGCGTTCTGCCTAAGTCAACTACGTCCCCGGTGATGCCATGCGCCTCCCCTGAAAAAGTCGCCAGATTCTGAGCCAGACGGCAACCCCCTGGCAGCCCGCTGCTCTGCATAAGTCGAACCCGTTCCCGCTTAATCCTTGGCGTACGCGCTGCCTTTATTTTTCCGAAAAAAGCCGCCGACTTTTTTCCTTTGCTACTTTTTGCGAGGGAGTTGGCTCAGAGCTTCGGGCCGTACGCTTCAGATTTTCGCGACTTTTTGAAAAAAGTCTATTGCACCAGAATGCGCGGGGTATGTGTTACACGGTCGACGGGGTGAGCTGGCTAGACTCACAACCAACATACGTTACGTAATACAGCGGTAAGCTTTAGGGTTTCTATAATGTAAGCACTACTAATATGCCAAGCGTCACCCTAACTACATTAATACCCAAACTATGGCACTAGTTGCCAGCATCGTCCTCCACCACTTGAACCAATTAAGAGCACACACTTAAAACATCTAAAATGGGGTGAGTCCCTAATGGCAACACTGCCTAGAAAGGCGCGCATCTCGCGTCTTGAGAAAGTGGCTACTTCCGGCACAAATATTCAGTAGTGACAAATGTAGCGCAGAGGCATCTCCAAAAGGTTTCTCGTCGACAAATGTCACAAATGAAAGCACTCTCGGACTGCGACTGGTCCAACCAATACACAATCGGCACAAATGAGAAGCCAAACGCTGTAGGCAGATGACTTGATTACAATCCTGAACCTTGCGAGTCTTTGCGGCAAATCGGCCGTGAGTCATGTGTGATGACAAAGAAAACAATGCCTATGAAAGACGGGCCAACTTGCCCTGAGTTATGTAAGTATGTAAATACGCAGTCACTTATCTTAAATGGCCAGCCCTTTACCCTTCTACTCACATAGCGCAAGATCCGAAGGCGTCTCTCATTTGTGTGCTCCGTCATTTCCGAAAGATATTAAATGAGTCAGATGTCGACCGTTGAATCATGTTAACTGTTGTCGAGCGAATAGGTGAGAGATCAAACGCGATTTCCCTACGTGATCAGACGGATGCTACTTAGTGGAGCGATCTCGAGCCTCCTTCTGTTCGATAAGATAGCAACTATTTACATTGCTTTTTTTCGGTAGGTCCTTCTCAGTAAAGATCTGGGGCTTCTGTTTCAGATCTGGAGAGCATTTTTGTTTATGAAGTGCTCTCTTGCGCCCTTTTTGGAGTGGGACGATCTTTTATTTTCGCTCTCTCCTGGGCTATCTAGTCTGGCAGATAGTCACGCTACGATCTCTCGGACGATCTCTAGATGCCGAGTAGTCGCCTTGTGCTGTAGATGGTTCCACCACGCGCTGAAGACGCGGCTGGTCTAGTCGTGACTCTAGAATGTGATCTAGGTGCGATCTGTCATAGATCTAGATATGTCTCTCGTACGTGTTTGATATAGCCTCACCACGCCGTAAGACTAATTAGTTCTCGAAATATATGACGAAGCCATACCTCTTTCGAGTAAAGTGAAAGGATTTGATTATTTACGATTGTCAGCATGTTGGCAGACCCCCCTTGTAATTCGCGGATTAGTCGCCTCTATTGAGATAGATTAGATTAGTCGCGAATTACCTATATTCGACTGTAGTTCGACCGGAGAGTCTGGGCCGTGAGAAAAGATCCCAAACAATAGTCTGCTAAAGACTATGCTTGGAGAACTACCAGCGAATATATAGTCTCACTGTATGCATTGTCGAAGAAGTTGCTGCCCATGGCTTTACTAGGTTGGTAGCTTTGACCCATCGGGTTTAGCCAGCATTTATGCGCCTTATGTCCATACTTGTGACAATAGGCGCACTGGAAACCCTCACTAGGATTTGAGTTCTTAGCGCCTTTACCTTTGCCACTTCCTTCGTTCTTCTTACTACTAGAGCTACTACTACTACTCTTTCCACTTCCTTTCGTTGCGTAGACCTCATTCTTGATTTCTTTGCGAATTTTCTTGCGAAGTCGTTTGGTCGTTGTCTTCTTGAGAGCGGCAAACGCGCTCGATCGTCATCACTCTCATCCTGACGCTTACGCTTCTCGGTTTTGGTATTGGTCTGGCTTTCATCATCGGCATCTTCGACAGCCGGCAAGGCTTTGCCGAAAGATGGACTCTCGATCTTGTACTCACCAGAGTCAGTCAAGCTTTGAAGTCGTTTCGTGAGTCTTTCACCGATTTGGACGAACGTTAAGCGTTCTTCTTCTTGCATCCTCTCGATTGTCTGTCGAAATGCTTTGGAAAACATTTTAGGCAGAATGTCGAGGATGGCTCCGTTTTGTTGATCAGCAACAGCCACGCCACCTGCCGGCGGGTAGACGGTCGGAGATTGGTCCATGACATTTCTAACCTTCGCCAAGAATGTTGGAACGTCTGGAGGGGAGTCACGGTTCGCGAAGTGCATCCCTTCCAACGCTTTAGCAGAGATTCGCTGCTCTGTGCGGTCATTTTGACTGAAACCAGCGTCACGGAGGTTAGTCACCACTTCACCAGCGTCCATCACAGTGGTATCCTGGTCCTTCATATGTGCTTCGGCTGCACCTTTGAGCGACTTGGTAGCCACGCTCTTCAAATCTCGCCAATTCTGCTGGAGCTTGCGGTCGTTGTTGTTGGGTTGGGTTTAGGGTTGCGGTCGTTGTTGTTGGGCTGGTGACTGTGCTCCCGAAGCATGGAAAAAGCCAGAGCATGGGAGAGGGGTGGCGGCCTATATCGCTACGCAAAGCGCTAGCAAAGGCACGCGCGCGGTTTATTCATAGCGAAACGCCAGGAGCAATAGAAAGCACTCCCCTGGAGGATCAGGCAAGCTCAACCTCAAAGCTGCAAGATGATGACGATGATGATGGTGATGCAAGCCCACCGATCGGGTGGGGCGGGATGCCATCCCATCCCTGCAACCGTTTTACCTAAGAGAGCTGCCCTCTTTAAGATAAAAGGTTGCCCCTACTCGACCCCGCAGAGAGAGGCCAGACCCGCGCCCGCCACCTCTCCGGGGGACCCCAAAGAGGCGAGAGGGGCCCGCTTCGCTTGCTCTTACTCTCCTGCACTGCCTCCCCCTTCATCGGGGGGCTCCCCTTAAGTTAAGCGGCCCCTTCGTTTCGGCCTTTTTTTTTTTGCTGTTCTGTTCTCTTCGTGGAAGCTGCAAGAGATACAGGAGGGCCGTCGACAACACACTAGCGCTAAAGATATTAGCACAGAACGAGAGAAAAGCGGGGGGGCCGCTCCTCTTGTTGTTTGTTGGCCTTGGCCTCCCGCAGGCCTTCGACAAAGTACCTCGCACATTCATTGATACAGCGCGCGCCCAAGTGCTACGGTCTACCTGAGGAAATGCTAGCAAAGATCTGGGCGCTATACAGAGGGCGCGCGCCGTTCCAGGTGAAGCGGGACGGCGCTAAGAGCAAGCCAACAAGACCAACAACAGGGACCGAGCAAGGCTGCCTCCTGTCGCCCAGCATCTTCAGGCTGGTCATGCGATGCATACTCCTCCACACAAGGCAGACAAGGGGAATCCAACTGGGGCAGCAGAGGGCCACGAGAAGTGACAGCATGGCGGGTGGAGATGGAGACGATCGCAGTCGGCTCCTAGGCCGACGACATAGTCTGCTTCGCAGAGGACTGAGGACTGGCGGGGGCTGCTCGAGGCAGTGGGGGACATAAAGCGGACCTCTTCGGCATTTGGTCTACAAGTAAACGAGGGAGGGACAAAGTTCCTGATAGTGAATGCCAAAGAGCAACCAGAGGCCCTCCCAGAGGAGTGCAGCACGATGACAGCCGAGAGGGTCAGGGAATTCAATTCAGGTACGTACCTGGGCACGGTTATCACAGAGGTAGCCGACGAAGAGAAAGACACCGAGGTGAGAATAATCAAGGCCCAGAAGAAGACTGGGGCACATACTCCGCAGCAGCAGAGCACGGCCGCAGCTGAAGGCGAAGGCCCTAGGCTCGTCTGTCTGCCGGGCTTTGGCCTGGGGGGCGGAGGCATGGGCACCAACGCAAAGGCAAGAAGACGCGCTGGACACGTTCTGGGACAAGAAGCCGCGGCTGTGTTTGGGGATAGCGAAGAGGCACTGTATAGGTGGACAGCAAAGGAAATCCTGGCGAAGCTAAACCAGAGGAGGCTCGCGGAGAGACTACAGACAGCACGCCTGAAGTACCTACCTGGGCCATCTCTTCGCGCGGCATCCAGAGGGGCGCTGGGTGGGGAGGATGCTGCTTGGGGGCAACAGACGCCAGGAGGCCAGCTAAGGCTAACAGAAAGGGAAGACCGCGGGAAACAAACACCAAGGAAGGATAGGCCATCCAAAAAGCTAGCGGCTAGACTTGCCACAGTGGATGACTGCACTGCCTAGAACGAGAGCGGTGGAAGAACATCGCAGAAGGAAGCGCAAAGGATGGCCCCCCCTCTCCATCAACATCTTCAGCGCCGCACTTCTCAGCATCTGATCTTCTTCTTCCACGAGACCCATCTCAGCTACAACAACAACAGCCCACAGCTGGCGACGTAGTAGTGGTAGTAGATGACACCAAGGAGCAGAAGCAAGAGGCCCAGCATCCTTATCAACAGTGCCAACATCTTCGGCGCAACAGTTTCAACACTAAGGAAATCCGCAAAACTCAGAAGAGACCCAGGGAAGTCATAAGACAACTCCGAACCGACTAGCGCCATCAGATGGAGAAGAAGTTAAAGAGCAGAGCTTGGATCAAGAACATCACCAGCCGCCACGCCCTGCCCTCCCTTGTGAATCACGTAAAATAAATAGTAAGCTTTCCTATCAGAGGACGGCATAGAAAAACTAGCACCAGATAGAAAAAGATCAAAGAAGATAGAAAAACAAAAACTAGAAAAGAAAATGCTGGAACACCCGAACACGTCCAAGCGCACTACGAGGTATCGTTGCAATGTAACAGAAAGACGACCAGAACAGACGCGCCGGATGGTCGCTGACTGTCTAAGGCCCTGAAATGGTACCAAAATGGGTCCAATGTCATTGGGATATCATGAGGGGTCATAGTGCAGCTAAAGGTCTGGGGTAAACGTAGTGCTTCGCCCACTATGTTGAGAACCGAAAGCAACAAGCCCGAGGTCCCCCTCGCGACACTGCCACGTCGGAGGCGCAACACGCTCAAAGAGTAGGGGATCCACGCCCTAAACCCGGGCAACAAGGGGGCGCACAAGGTGAGTTGCCTACTTTTTCTCTTTTCCTTATTCTTTCGCCAACAAGAAGAGGAGGGGAAGGCAGGGGGAAGGGAAGCCTGTCAACCAGCCTGAAAGGAAGACGGCACTGCCTAGAGCAGTAGCGATCACGTGAGATGACGAAGGGAAGCCAACTACACGGACACTACCAAGGCTGACCAACACTCCGAGGGGCCAGATCCCCCACGCACGGAGACAGGCAGGCACGCGACAGCACCAAAATCCGCAAGGAGCTGAGAAGGAAGGAGTGCGCAAGAAACTCCGCGAAGAAGAAGCAACGCGGGAGAGACTCTAGGGGGCCTACCTAGAGACGTAGAAAAGAACGGCCAAAGAAGCCCAAAGGGGAAACAGGGGAAAGAGGGAGGGAAAGAGCCACCACCGGGGAAAGCTAGAAAGGGGACAACTGCCACCGAGAGAAGACAGAAGACAAGCTACACAACTTTAAGGAGAGACGAGGCCGAGTCTGTTCTACCCCCTTGCTCCACTACTCCCTGAGACAGTTACAGACACGCAGACGAGCTGCGAGAGACAGAGGCCTTTAGCGCGCGCCTACAGTACAAGACCTACTTGACAAGCGACCCTCTTAACTCTACTTTTTTTTTTTCCATTTCCTTCACCTTCAACCAACACAGACCTATTTAGACGAGCCGGAAGAGAGTGCACCGACTTAAGTGGGACCGAGGGGAGCAGGAGCCCACTCCCGATGGCCTTCAAAGGACCACAGCAGAGCACCTAGCAAAGAACACGCGGGGAGAGAGAGAGAGACTGACAGGAGTCTCCCGCGACGGCCAGCGGCCCAGAAGCAGGCTTGGCTTCGCTTTTTCTTTTTTTTGTTTTTACTTTTCGCTTCTACTACTTACTTAGACGAGGTCTCTAACGTCTCAGCGTCAAGAACTTCGTTTGGTTCCTCAAAAGCTTCGCGGAGTGCGGGTGGCAAGTCAGGAGGGTAGGGGCCGCCCGAGAGTCATGTCTTCAGTCGCGGGGAAGAAGACGCTCAGGACTGTCTCGAACGACAGGGGTGTCAGCTAGTAAGTTGTCCTCCTGATCAGCGAAAACAGGTGTTGAGGAGGAGGAGGAGGAGGGGAGGAGGCGCTCAGCCTGACGGGTTTGGGGCGGGCGAGACAGCTTCGCTCGGGGGTCGAGGGAGCGGAGTCGCGCGCGTTCAGCCGCCAGCTCGGGTGAGGGAGGCTCGTCAGCGGAGTCACAGAGAGGAGGAGTGCTTGAGTCTTGCTCAAGTGACATCCAGAATGCGGCGCGATGCATCGCAGCAATCTGTCTGCAAGCCTCGCAAGAGGCCGGCGCCTCAGCGCGGTTCTTACAGAATGGGCAAGAGAGGGCGGCCCTGCGCTGAGACCAACACGCCAGGCACTGGTGGGAGTCCCTCAGGTCGTCACGCGAGCACTCAAAGCAGAACCTCTCCAAGGGCTCGAAGGTGTCATCGCTGGCCATCGATCCAGGTGAGGTCCCAGAGTGGAGCTTCCTCTAGGAGCCGGCGCCTCTTCACCTCGCGTGCCAGGTCGTCGTCGGCGCTGGCGGAGCGCTTTGTTGACTGGGCCGCGGAGGGAGGGGCCTCCGTCTGCCTCGAGGAGGATGCTAGAGTGGTCGCTAGGGTCTTCGCCTCTTGAGCGAGGGTCGCCAATGAGGAGAGTTCCTGCTGTCGTGCTCCCTGGGAGGAGGAGGCGGCGGGGTTGGTGACTTGGGAGGTTGAGGGACCCGTGAAGGGGACTAGTCTGAGGACGTCGCCTGGGTCCGGTGCCCTGCCTCCGTCCACGCCAGCACCAGAGGAGAGGAGTTCGGTGGTGTGGAGGGCTGCGCTGCGAATCGAGTCGCACTGCAGGGCGTCCAGAGGTGTTTCCTCTCTTTCCTCGTTGGGAGCTGGGCGAAGAGGCCATGCTTCCGGAGGAGGGTCACCAATAACAGTGAGAAGAGACCCGAGGAGAGCCACCCGGACTTTCCATAGGCTCAAAGGTGCACCAGAGCCGGTGTCAGCTAGGAAGTCACCGTAAGTCTCCCCCTCCTCCAAGAAGCTTGGGAGAAGATCAGCTACGGGAAAGCACTCCAGGGAGAGGACGTGCCTGGCAGCGTTGGTTTTGATGACTTGGGCGCCCCAGCCGTTAGGAGAACCGAGGCCCATCTTCGAGATCTCCGACCTCGAACGGGAGAGCTCTGCCTGCCGCCACCGGTTCTCTGCGTGGCCCGCCACGCTAGAGGGCGAGGGCAAGTTGGAGGTGGAGCGTGCCGGCTGGTCTGCTGAGGCGCCAGGACCAGGCTGCCGGCGATGCATAGGCTCGCACACCGCTAACAGCGGCTGTCCGCAGATGCCGCAGCAGGTCCGGGAGTACTCTGCGGAGTGGGAGCATCTGAGTGCCGTCAAGAGGTGCGTGCCGTCGCCGCTCAGGAGGCTCAGGACCGTGGATTGCTGGCGAGGGTTCAAGAGCTTCAGTAAGGGGCGCACCGAACCTGCCGCCATGGCGATGCGTGTCCGGGAGGATTCGCTGCTGGTGGCATGGTCGGACAGGCTGGCCAAGATCAAACGCCGCGCGTGGGAACGGAGGTGACGTTTTAGGAGGCTAGGGGCGAGGCTCACCCGGAACCAATCAGCTAGCAGCTGTCTGGGCTGGTCCGGGTCCGATGGTATATTCTGGACCAGGTCGGTAATCTGGTGCAGGAGGACACCGCTGTGACCGGGGACCCAGAAAACCAAAGTAGTGACTCCAGGGAGTGAGCGCGCGATGGATCCCAAGAGGCGGCGCATTTCTCTGAACATCGCCTCTGGAGCGTTGTTGCGGAGGTTCCAGATGACTGCGTCGCTGTCGATCTGGATCACAATCAGACGGGGACCGTGGCCGGAAGGGGATGCCACCCCCCGGCGAAGTGCGTCCTCGAGAACGGTTAGGAGGGAACCGAAGGCACCGGCCTCCCCCCCGTAGGGGGTCAGTAGGTGGTAGAGGCGAAGAAGTACCACCTTGCTAAGGTCAGAGCAGTTGCCACTCTTGATCCCGACCGAGGCAACACGGAGAGTTGGGGAGTCCGGGTGCTGTTCTGATGGGGAGGCGTCCCCACTGTCGGTGGCGCACATCAGGAGAGAGGAACCAGACTCCTTCTCCAGAGAGTCCATCCAGTCCCTAACCAAGGGGCCGAGGAGGGGGGTGTTGGACTTGGTGTGAGCCAGCCCAAACTTTGCGAAGACCTCCATCGACGTCAACACACACACGCTATCGGGGAGGGGGTCGCCGGCGCTGCTGTTGAAGCTCACTGGAAGCGACGACCAGCCCGGCCTTGGAAGGGAGGAGACCTCCGCCGCGCAGTATATGGAGCTTGCGTCGTTCAGGCCGTCTGTCGAGCGCTCCCAGTCGAGCGCTACTAGCTGTGCCGTGCCCACACGCCTGTAGGCTATTGCCTGGGCTGAGGGAATCAGGGCCCCTGTGGAAAAGAAGGTGGTGTACGTGGGGTAAGAGACTAACCAAAGAAGGTTCAGGAGGCGCCGGAGGCACACCTCAGCTGTGTTGTCCAGAAGCAGCAGGTGGGCCGGGCACAGTAGCGTAGCCGCAGAGGTCGAGCACGTGAGTCGCGAGTACACGTGCTCATGGTAGATGTCGAGGGCCTTGAGGACGTCGACAGAGCTGGACTCCTCATCCCAGGCGTCGGGGAGCCTGGCAGAGGCGTGGCGTGAGCACGAAGCCTCAAGCGCAGCCCCCGCCGCCTGCCACGCCTCAGGGTGTGGGGAGAGCGGCACTCCTAGGAAGCTGCAGTATTTGGAGAGGTCAACCCGTGGGGTCGAGCCGACGGGCCAGGTCCGAGGCGCCACTGGGGGGAGGGTGTGGGTCTCCGGGGGGGCCTGGGCAAGTGGGGAGAGAACCTCGGGGAAGAAGAGAGCCTGACCGTTGTCTAGAGTCACAGAAAAGGAGGACAGAAATCTCTCTGCCGCAGTGAGCCTCTCCCCACCCGAGGCAGCAAAACCCGGAGCACGAAGACAAGCCATACGAAGTTGGCTGATGGGAAAGGGGAACCTCGGAGATCTCAGCTGACGGGTTAGCTGGAGGATACGCGAGACTAGTTCGACCACCGTGTCGCTCATGACCACTGTCGCTATGTCGTCGGAATAGCCTGGGAGATCTTGCTGCTCATTCATGTTGGAACTCATTGAGTTCAAACGATGACCACGCGAGGAAATAACAAGAGTTCAAGACAGGGAACTGCATTGATCACGATCAAGGTGGCGAGTGATAGCAGTCATCTGGCATTGGAATCAGGTTCATTCATTGGATCCTGAGCCAGTAATGACCATTGACCAACAGAAAAAAGAAAGAAATAACCCAAAATAAAGCTCAACTCTTCACCCATCTAATAGAAAAACTTGCCACCCCATCTAATTGAAAAGCTACCTGCTGGACCACAAGAACACAGGCCTCCGCGCCAGGTTCGTTTCTCAGTGGAGACACAGAGTCGGAATCTTGAATGCAAGCAAATCGCGACGCTCCTGCCTGAGACTTATGATCTCTGGCTGGTGTAGTCCCTGTCTGGTTCATTGGGCAAGATGAATCATAGATGGATCATTGACATAAGCATGTCAGAAGGGATCGGACTGAACATGCATCATATGACTAGGATCAGCACGACCGTGCCTAGTCTGCGCGTTGATCATTATGATTGAGCACTGGGAGTAGCATTCATGACCATTGACATCCATGCCCTTTTGAGATCATCCCGATGACAGCCGAGCGCAAGGCTTTGGGTGAGCCACTGAGAACAGAACAGCACGACATCCGAGAGGCTTGAGCCATACATGACCAACGCCCCTCCTCAATCGATGCGGGTCGAAGTCCGTCTCAAACAAGTGACAGCCTCACTGTGTATCAAGTCACGGCAATCATATCCCCTAGCTTCTTGGCTACGGTATGCTAGAAACCAAAATAAACCGAATGCATTGCACTATAGTAAGCTAAACCATCCTCATCCGTTTCATCATCAGAGGAATCACAGCCATCGTCTCTACTCTTAGTTATCGGATTATCTACGTGGTGTAGTATGAGTCTACGCTGAGTGGCGCTGCAAGTTAGGTTCGAGAGTGGGCCTGCCTTCATCAAGTTGGTAGGACAGAGCACGATCTTACTAGCAGCGTCGCGCACTCTTAAGCAACGTAGAGCGTAGTGTCTACTTTTGGGGCGAGCGTCTGTTGCTTTGGCTGTTGTGATCGCAGACTGGTTGTCTATCCACAGCGCAGCACTGTCTAAGGAGGGTGGCAAGCCGTTCTGTGTGTGTACCAACTGAGTTGGGAGAGGCCTATAGAAGTCCGCAAAGTCATGCACCTCACTGAGCACTATCGTGTCGGAGGCTGCAATATACTCACTCTCGGCCGTTGAGTAGGCTCTAACAGTTTGTCTGTTACTCCTCCACGCTATGGGTGTACCTTTATAGTACATCATGGATCCACTTGTGCTTCTCATTGTTTTGATGCAGTTGGCGAAACCAGAATCACTGAATATGTTCACTCCTGGCATGTCTCTGCCTTCTGGTCGAGGTTTCTCATATATCTTGTTGAATTCTGCTTCCTTTTCTGGTGAGTATTCTACTCCTTGGCCTTTTGTTGACGCCAGATATTTTAGGACTTTCTTGGCTGCTTTGGCCATTCTTGTTGACGTGGGTTTACTGACATGCCTAGCCAACGCTGCTACCAGAGCAGAGACGTCCGGGCACGCGGTTACCGCTACCCATAGTAAGGCACCAACTACCTCACGAAAGGGATACCCATCAACTATCTTGATCCCGTCTTCAAGGAAAGCTGTTTCGTCAAAATTGGGCGAGTGGACCGGTTTCCCTAGTTGAGCTCCATGCTTCTTAGCAATTTCATCGATGTGCTGCGCCATGCACAGTCTGAAGGACTTAGCTTCACGGCCATAGTACACGGTCGCACCTAAGAAGTCGAACCTTAGCCATTCGTGACCCCACGGGGTTGGAACTGACTCGACACCAATCGCACGGCCTGGAGCGCGTGAGAAAATGAGGCCTAGTTCGGTCTTGAGCTCATCTTGGTCAGGACCTGTAGCAAGATGGTCATCTACGTAGACTGACATCTTCAGGGACTTCCCTGGTGCTTTGCTGCTCGGTTTGCCGCAAACAATCCAGGCGCAGAAGTACACGGCTCCCAACCGAGACTGGCTAGGGTCTCGCGATACTTCTTGAACCATGCCCGTGGTGCGTCCTTCAATCAAGCCGTATAGAGCTTTCTCGAGCTTCACGATCTCGCGTCCATGCTGCTTCGCCCAGATGGGTGAAAGACAGCAGTAGACATCTCGATCGAGTTCAGCATTGAGGAACGCTGAATCTAAATCGAACGGGATCACATAGCCCCCCTCTGATGCAGCAGAAGTGAGGAGCAACCTACTAGCAGCATGCGACACGACGGGAGCAAAGGCGTTCAGCTCTCCTGAACGATCTAAATTACCGAGCGCGCAGGCTGACTTGGAGACCGCCGCGCCCGAAGACTGCCGACGGCGGAGAATCTTGGCGAAAAGTTGCCGGGGCTCACGCGCGCCGCTTTCACGCCTGTCCACTTCACGCGGCGTCTGCTAAGCCTCTGAAAGCAGAGCCGACAGAACCAACACACGACCAGCCCGGTCACTGCACTGAGAGCACCACAAGCCAACGAGCCAGCCTGCGACGCAGCCGCCCGACAAATTCCCAAACAAATGCACAGCCCAAAAGGCTGCACAGCTCTGGAGAGAGAAACAGAAAGACCACACAAAGCAGACACAGAAGACGCGGAGTCTTATGCGCTCCCGCTGCAATTTGTCGCGAGTTTGTTCTTGGCGGTTCATTTTCATGTCTTCATCAAAAAAACATGGAAGACGAAAACTTCAGAATCTTCGCGAAATGTTTGCGGAAAGTTTACAAGTCTTGACCATGTTGGAACTTCATGCGTCTATCTTTTCGGAAAGATTCCGCGAAGATTTTTCAAAGATTTCGCGAACTTTTCGCCAAGATTTTTTTTTTTCTAAAGTGACAGAAGAGACGGGAAGCCGCTGGAGGTGTTCAAGCGGGGAAAGATGGCCGCCGCCAGCTTATGGCGACACTGCTCCCCCGCCTGCGTTTCCCCTGTCCTCCGCCCCGGTGTCCGACGCTTCAGGGGGCTCACACAACCGCGCCACGTCTGCACCCGGGGCGGCGCCGATGCCAGCGGCATGCGAGCGGTCCACAACGAACCAGCGCCAAGGCTGCCACCAACGACGAAACACAGAACAAACGAAAAGCAGCGCCAGGCGCTTCGGCGCCTGGTTTGGCCTTTCAAGCAAAGAGACAACGAAGACCAGCCCCGGCAACTTTTCGCAAAGATTTCGCGCACGTCTTTCACATCGTCGCGGCGGTCTCCAAAGGCTCTTGCCTTGTATTTTCCGCGTCTCTTTCTTGTTAATATGATGGCAATTGGTAGAGCCCGCAACGCGGTTGCTAGCTGCTTCCCACGTTTTAAAGGCTAGTAGTCTCGCATGCTCAATGTCTACGACATCCTTCCACTTTTCAGCGTCAGGGCCGACCCTTCAACGCATTGGCTACGGACAGCATCACACGCGATTCGGCGACTTCCTCATCTTCGTCGATCTCACACGTGCCACAATAGCACTCGCGAACAGCGCCAGACTCTTTCTGAGTTCTTCCATTTGTTTCTACGAATCCTTCCCCCAGCCTTATCCCTGGCTCCTTTCGGTCGGCCACGCTTCTTGCCGTGTGTGTGACGTTCGCCTGCCACAACACGTGCGGGAGAAGGCGCTTTCGATCTAATCAGACGAGGCGGGTCAGAGATTCGACCCGTCGCCTCAGCATTCCCCTCCTCAAGTGAAGCACCTTTAGGAGAGTCAGCCACGTCGGGCTCTACCTTCTTTTCTAAGGTTTCAGCATATAGCTCCCCGGAAATGCCGGCCGGTCCACCTGAGGCGCGCTCCGTGCCAGAGCGCCCCGATTGCTGACCCAGCCTTTGCACTGACTGCCCAACCAAGGGGGAGCCCAGCAACGACGCGCCACGCCGCAGGTTTTCCAGTTCATCGCACTCATAGCAAAAGCCCTTTTTATCTGGAATTAGCCAGCCTATGTCCTGTATTAGATAATCCTCTCTGAACTTGACACCTAGGGTAGAGCATTCCGCCCATCGGTGGCCAAGCTTGCAACGATCGCCATGAGCGAAAGTAGCAACCAACCTACCAACCAGATGACTTCAGACAGAGTCCAAGGAAGACGCCACGGCGATACTTGGCCGAGAGCTTGGGTTCAGGAGTGTTGGCTTGGATTTGTTCACGCACGAAAGTAAACAAGACAACCAAATCGGCGGAGCATGCCGATTTTGCTTTTGGAAGCACTTCCGCCAGTTCTTTCCTCTAGAATCTCTATTGGACTCCTTCCGTCGCTTTCTGGCGTTTTTGCGTAATTATGCGGAAGACGATCCCAGCAGTCACTAGCGTACTCTTACAAGATTAAGCAGCCAAGTCCGACACTGACTGCCGAAAGATGTTGCCGAAAGTTCACACAAAGCCAGCTCATCAATTTTCGACGAAACTGCAAGAAGTCTTGCAGACTCTTCGCACGTGAGTCGTGGCAGGTTGGCCATGCCGTTGCGGCTAGAATCAGACCACTGCCAAGCCCTTCGGGCACGACACCACTACAAACCGCCCCGCGGCTCCATAAAGGCCAAGGCAGAAACTAGCAGAGCAGACTCAGCCACACCGTTCCCCAAGGCAGAAACACAGCCAAGCCCGTTGATATTTATTTTGGAAAGGCTGGCCGCTTCTCTTTCAAACTGGGGCGGCTCGCTCCGTGACGACAGGCCTCGCGCACTGGCTGGCCCACCGTCGTCCCTCCAAGTTACTTAGTGAATTCGCTGGCTGTAGTCATGTCGCTCAGTTGATTGCCATCGGCTTCATTGTTGGGCCTTTTCATCCTTTCACCCAGTCTGTCACTGACTTCAGACAAGGCGCGAACACAGAGTCCACCAAGCGGCTAAGCCTTGCAAGGGGGCGCTTGCACTTGCAGCGCGTACTTGCTTCCATAGATTGATAGACACACGCGCACGCGCAGTCCGTCGCCCGCGGCGGCGCGGGTGGAAGGATGGTTTTGCTCATTCTTTCGCTTGTTCTTGCTAGGTGCCGCGCCTACGTTGCGAGAAAGTTAGTCCCCTACGCGACGAGCGTAGACTCATTGCTGACGAGCTAAGTAAAAAACTAAGCCAACAAGGCGCCAGCCCTTGCCCGTGGGCTCGCTCGCTCCAGGGGCTGAGTGAATTGAAAGCAGGGGGAACAACTACGCAGCTGGCGCCGTTCGGCCCGCCCAGGGGGATTGATCCAGCAAGCGAAACACAGCTCGGCGCGTGGCTAGCACGTGAGAAATTTAGGCGTGTCCGCTTGGTCACTATGTGCGCATAGCGTTCGGCCCGTCGCGTCGATGCCTCGGCACTCCACTTCTTGGCTGGCTCTGGGTCTGTCTTGGCGTAGCGAGATGCTTGCGTAGGTACGCAGGTTGGCACCTAGCTACCTACGCGCCGGCGTCCCCCGTAGGCGGACAAGTGGCCCCAACGCTCGGCGATGTGTCTAGGTACTGCGTGCTACGTGTCGACGACAGACTGTGGGAGGGCGGCTGTGGCTCTCTTTCGTTACCCACGTAGGTAGGGCATCCGCGCCGCCTGCGTGTGTGCTTTTCGTTCTCTACTCATTCCACTCGGCAAGGCAGGCCTCACGCACTTAGTTAGTGGAGCAAGCTGGGACCGCCTGGGCTCGGTGTGGCGGGTGTTTCTGTGTGACTGTTTAAGCCACTGAGTAGGTAGCGGCGCCTGGCCACTTTCTTACTCTCTTAATTCCCTGGCTGCCTTCGTCGTGCATGGGCTCGCTTGGGCGGGCGGAGTTTGAACCCCTTGGGCCCATTCATTGGGTGGCTGACGCTCAGCGTCCGCCCAGTTGGAAAATTTACTAAAGTCCGCGCCTCCTTTCGTTTCGTAGTTTTTTGGACAGATTCGGCCGGCTTTTTTATCGCAAAAAATGAACCAGGGCCGAAAGTTGCCGAAAGTTGCCGAAAGCTGCCGAAAGACGCCGAAAGTTGCCGAAAGTTTTTCTCGGTAATTTTCGGCAACTCTCGGCCCTCTTCGGCATCTTTCGGCAACTTTCGGCATCTTTCGGCAGCTTTCGGCAACTTTCGGCCCTGCTGAAACTTTCGGCAACTTTCGGCCCTCGTTCGTTTTTTTGTGATAAAAAAACCGGCCGAACCTGATCAAAAAGCTACCAAACGAAAGAGGGCGCGGACTGTGGTAAGCTTTCAGCTTGGTAGCGAACGAGGCTGGCAGAACGAGGCACGAAAGTAAGGCGCACCCGCAGCCAGCCAGACTGACGGACAGCCACCCCCCGCGTATCAGGCACATGCAGCGCGTTGCCAGCCGCTGACGTGTAGTAATGCTGGGCGAGCTATGGAGAAACGAAAGCACACCGACACAAAGGGACTGGCGCGCAGGCTGGCACGTAGTAGACGACCGGCGGGCCTACCCACCGAGGCAGGCTGGTGCCAGCCTGCGCCGCTAGCTTCGTCTTTCAATCAGTAAGGACTCACACAGGCTGACTGCTTGACTCATGTATGGCGAGGCCAGCCCATGCCAGTACCTTCCCACCAACGAACCCACGAGCGCAGGGGAGCTTCGTTCCCAGACTGCTGGACACCCACAGACACAGGCGCGCGGGTTCTGTAGACGCACTGGAACTGACGCACAGCCGCGCGGAGTCCGATACAGTTATAGACAGGGGGACAGGCTGGCAAAGCCTGGAGGGCGGGGAGGGTGTGGGCCATCCAACCACGCAAGCACGCCCATGCGTGGACAGGGGGGCGCTTGCGTGGGCCGCACAGTAAGGAGCGAAGGCCGCCCCGTATCTATCAATATACAAACATAGGGAGCTAGCCAAGTACGTAAGTGGCAGACGGATGCTTACTATGTATCAGGTAGTATCTTTTTAGGGAGCTAACCTCGGTAGCGCTGGCAGGTTTGCTTGCTAAGAAAGTAGCTGTCTGCCAGCCACCTAGATTTTTCTCCCGTTCATTCTATCCTTGCTGCTGAAACAAAGACGCCGAGCTACCAGCGTGCAGATGGATACACAGATAATCTAGCGCCAGCGAACCACTCACATTCAGACTCAGTCAGTCCACGCCTGCGCTCCATACTTACATCGATCCAGTGACAGACCGACGAGGCAAGCCGAGGGCAAGCGAGTAAGTTAATATGTGTCCATGCCGCCAACGACGAAGGCACGAAACACGAAAGCAAGATCCTGGCCCCACCAACAAACACACGAGCACAAAACAAGGAGCGAAGCCGTCGCCCCAGCGACGAATCGGAGACAAGCCGTAGGCACTCTCTGGACCAACGCCGGCGACTGAAAAGACACCAGCGCACAACAGTGCACGCCTCCGACGAACCGCCCGCGGAACAGCTAACACAACGGGCGCACAAGCCCGCGAAGCAAGACAGGCGCGCGGCTCAGCAGACTGAGTACCCAGAAGGGAAGCACAAGGCGACGAACTGGCAGCAACGACCAAGCGACCAAAAGAACAGAACAAGCGGACAGAAGACGACAGAACGCCCACACGAGTAAGCTCCCAACAAAGTACCACACAACTAGCACAGAGCCAAAGGGACAACAATCCGCCCGAATTTCTGCACCAATAAATTTCAGAAATTAGCGAGCTGGTTTTGTGTGAACTTTCGGCAGCTTTCGGGGATGCATTTGCTGGGCGTTGGATCTTGTAAGAATTCTACACAGTAACACCAAAGACATCGACCAGCCTTCGTTAGCATTGTTCCCACGCTGCCAAACAAGGCCCGCATAAAACGTTCAACAGCCCCACTCATTTCCGGACTATAAGGAGCAGCCGGATTGTCTGAGACCCGCAGCGGTTGCATGAGTTTGGTCATGTCATCACTGCCGAGGACTGGCTCCCCATCCCTCCGGATGAACCGCACTACCTTGCCATCTAGCGATAGGGAGGAGTCCTGTCGAATGCCTTTTATGACTTGTTCCATTTCCTCCACGCAGTCACTTTTGGGCTTCAGCGGTCGACAAAGCGCCTTCTTAATTACGTCACACATGACGACTAGAACGCACCCCATGGATCTAAGTGAAAGAGGTCCCACCCCTACGGCAAAGTCTATTGCAAGTAGTTTGAGGGGTTCGGGTTTGTAGGTCGTCACGTCTCTAGGTTTTGCATGGGGTTTTCGTTGTCCTTTAGTTTATGTAGGTCGCATTCGGGGCAGCTAACTTGTAGGCCATCTATGTGAAAGTGTCCAGATCTTCTGTGTAGTTCTAATCGAGTGAGATAGCAACTAGAGACACCTTCTCCAATGGATGCGCAAACCAAACCACTTTCATGCTTGTCGTCAAAGGAACTGCATGCGAGTGCGGGTAGCTGCAGGCGTGGGTGAGCTCTGATGGGTAGCATCTGGCCGGTGTCCGTGTGCACGATACAACCACCAGCGCCCTTAAAGTTGAACCCCCACCCTAATTGCGAGCAGTTTCCGTCTCCTAACCATGGCAATGCGCGATCTATGTTTCCAGGTAGTGAATCACAGTAAGCTCCATTCTTTAGCCCGAAAGCGTTGCTCTTGAGTTTTCCTATTCTTCCATCTTTAGTGCCTGCCCTACCTGTTATTCTAAAAATGTTGTTACCAATTTCATCGAAATCGTCTTTGTGTCGTGAATGATATTTGTTTGCACAGCTGTCAACTAGAGCTATCTGGTGTCCTAGTGTTCAACGTTGTGAAACTATGCCCATCTGTGTTGTAGCTATCAGCATGATTATCAACATTGGCCATTATTTCATCTTCTTCGAAATTCAGCGAACACTTCCCAACTTCGTACGGTTCCGCTGCTCAGCTTTGCTTGTGCGAGTTCATGACGCTGAACAGCTCCGCAACCTGCGACAGGTGGACCATACCACCTTGATTACCCTTTCCACCTTTGCCGCTAGAGCTACGAGATGGCTCCGGTAGTCCAGCTCCCCTGTCCCTGATGAAGGGCTTGCGTGTTATGCCAGCACTCGGAGGACTTGCGCCCAACCTTGTGGCAGCAAGCGCAGCGGGGTGGATAGGTATTTTTATTCCCTTTTCCTTTATCTTTCTTCGGCTTTTGTCCGCCGTTTTTCCCTCCTTTGGGTTGGTGCCCGTAGGAGTTGTAGACCTCGGCGATTGCCTTCTTCTTTTCTTTCTGCTTGAAACGCTTGCGGGCGTTAGCGGAGACGAAGGTCCTACCATCTGCCTTATTGGCCTCTACCTCGTCACGATCCTCGTTCTTATCACCACGAGGACGCTTATTCGAGGCTTCCTGAACATTGACCGGGAACGCTTTCCCGAAGGAATCGCTCTCAATTTTGTAGGTTCCCTCCTCGATCAACGTTGTGAGACGTTTCTCAAGTCGGTCTCCAATTTGGTCAAATGTCGGATCGTCTTCTTCTTGCATCCGCTCGATAGTCACCCTGAAGTTCTTGCAGAACAACTCAGGCAACTTCTGCAAGATCGCTCCGCTCTGTTGATCAGCTTCGGGCAGATCTGCATCCGGCGGGAAGACGGTGGGCGATTGGTTCACGATGTCGCGGACCTTTGACAGGAACTCCCTGACATCAGCAGGCTGGTCGCTGTTGTGGAACTTTATCAGTCCCTCCGACAACGGCTTGACCTTCATGCGCTGCTCCTGGCGATTGTTCGCGCTGAAGTTCCCTTGATCACGAAGTAGAGCAACAACTTCACCAGCATCCACTTCGTCCGCCGCGCCATCATTATTCCGATTGTCGACGAACGACTTGGCCGCACTTTTCAGACTTCGAGTGATTGCGTCTTTCAGGTTGCGCCACTTCTGGCGGATCGCGTCTTCGCGACTGGTGTTACCTTGTGGCGCACCATGTGGGGCGGCCGGTACGTTGACTACGTTCGTGTAGTTCTCAAGTATAAGCCTAGTCGGCTAGCTTCTTGGCATACAGCTCGCTGCCACTCGCGCCAGTCGGATTTCTGTCCCAACTTCTTGGCGATCTCCTTGGCCTCGCCGGACATTTTGATGGTTTTATATATTCCACTACACTCCTTCCAATTTAATCACTTTTGCCGCTCAAGGGTTAGGCCAGTGCTGGACCACAAGAGCACAGGCCTCCGCGCCAGGTTCGTTTCTCAGTGAGGGCACAGAGTCGGAATCTTGAAAGCAAGCAAGCCTTGATGTACCTGCCTGCGACTTATGAAAACTGGCTGGCGTAGTCCCTGTTTGGTTCATTGGGTAAGATGAATCATACACCATCAGCAGAAGCATGTCAGAAGGGATCGGACTGAACACGCATCATACGACTAGGATCAGGATAGCCATACCTAGTCTATCCGTTGATCGCTATGGTTGAGAGTTGGAAGCTGCACTCATGACCATTGCCATTCATGTCCTGCGAGATCATCCCGATGACAGTCGAGCGCGAGGCTTTGCGTGAGCCACTGAGAAGAGAACAACACGACATCCGAGAGGCTTGCGCCATACATGGCCAACAATTATTGAACTAGTTCAATGAATTATAGAAACTGTTGAGAGCCCCCTTGTGCGCGTTGCTCAAAAATAATACATAGAGCACTCATCTTCATGCTGATTATTCCATACTGAATTGTAGGACACTACTAGCACTAGTACCAGAAAAGCGTTTCATTTCCATTGGCAACTTTTCTCTCAATGCCGTGGAATTGAGATTGGTGCCTGCGTAATCTTCGAAGTTACTTGTTCTACTCATGGGAGAAAATTACCGTTGTTCATCCTTCAGAGAAGATGTTGAACATGTACGAATTAATTTAAAATGTAAGTAGACAATAGTAAAGGTGAATTTGATCAAAACAGCACAACGAATGTCAGATCCAGTGAGTACCGAACGAAGCTGGACTCTGCGGAGAAGTGGCACGATTCTCGGGGGTAAATGAAGCTAGGCCATGTTGTGGTGTCACTCGATCCACGACTGGTAGTCCTGCGATTATATTTTGTGTTTGATCTTCAGAAAGTAACTAGGTAATGTGGTTACGAACGGTGGGCGTGGGTAATCGTCTAAAGCCAAATAGTTAAAAAGAGTACTACTAAGTACTCGGAAGGTTATGACTCGGAAATTTCGCCCCAAGCCATGACAGAGGAAGTTTTGGCGAGATCCCTCGCCGGGAATGTCTGCGCTGCTCAACCCCTGGCCCCCACCTTCCCTGTGAAGGCGGGACGAATGGCAGAAACCAAGAAAGCACCACAGTCGACAAGGTGGACGCGGGCGGCTCCCCCAGCACCTGGGGCCACTTTGTGGAAGTCGCCCTAGAGTCACCACGTGGGCAATGTTGACGGGCGCGGGGCCTGTGTGTAGGGGTCACGCAATCCTCAAGCCATGGCGCCGCGTGTGGGCATGTGGTGAGACAGCGAGCCGACTGGTCGAGCCGAATCCAGGTGGCAGCTCAGGCCCACCGTCATGGCTGTGGTCAGGTGGCCTGTCATGCGCCACACCGGGCTGCGACGGCTTTCGCCGGCGGTGGCTTGTCAGGGTCACTGTCACACCTGTACAACACACGCACACCCTCCGTGGGTGGGTCACGCTGGTGGCCACCAGGTGGGGGGACCCGTGGAACCGGTCTGCCAGCGTCAGTCGCACCAAGAGCCAGGCAACACGCCAAGCAAAGGCGTGAGGGTGTGTGGGTCTATGGGGCTGTCCCTGGGGCTGGTGTGGGGCTGTCGCGAACTGAGGCAGCCGGCTTGCTGTGAAATCCCAAGCCTGGAGGATGGTGCTCGCAGCGGCCGGCGATACTCGCTAGCCGCGGCGACGCTCTTCGTAGTAACAGCTGTCGCGCCAAAACTTCGCTTGTCGGGCATTGGGGCGAAGTTTCTCAATCATAAAGGTACTACGTGAAGGTATATAGATGCAATTGCAATTCTCATTATGAGTACTGCAACTAAGTTGCACTAGGTGCGTGAAGTGGATGCGATTCTCAAAATTGTGAGTAGTAGAGGCACCTTGTCTAAATATTGGTGGGAGTTCAAATCTGCTTATTTCCTTTGCGTTTTTCCATGCCTTGTCTTCTGATATGTTGCGCATCTGCGGCAGCACGTCATCAGAAAATTAGCGCTGCTCTCTGTGAAGTTCCATCCCTAGACTCTAGTGTCAGTGAGATGGCAATATTTATTCTAGTGATAATCCTACTACAGCAGGGCCTTGCTCTCTAGTTGTGAAGATGGTCCTCTTCTGTGAAGATCACCTGCAAGACGAGCCGTTTCTTGGGGAGGGGGGCTGCTGCATGATGCTGGGAATCTATTCAGCAAACTGCGTAGGGCTTCCCTCGCGACTTCTGCCTGCTAAAGGTCTAGCCTGTTGTTAGATTGTCAGCGGCCTTTTGGCTGTTCCTGCTCGTTGTTCCAGAAAGTGCCGCATTTACGTAAGGGCGCACAGCTACCGACCATTTGGCTCAGCGCTCGCTGTTCCGAGTGAGGTGGACCGAGGAGCCAGCGCTGCGAGCCTCAGTGCGTGGAACGCGACAAGTGGGCCAGCGTGCGAAGCCGGTAGCTGCCCAATTCATCACTTTGCCGGTGTCTCCTGGGTGTCCAGCTATGTTGGCTTGACTTGATGCGCCCAGCGATCGGGTCGGGCGGGATTCCGTCGGTCCCTTGCCCCCCTAATCCTCAAAGGGGGGTCCCTCTCCAAAAGACTAAAAGGCCCCCGCAAGCTCGACCCCGCAAAGACGGCGCGGAACTCCAACCGCCAACCCCCCGGAGGACCCCAGGAAAATGCGGCGCCTGCCTCTGGCGCCCGCCTTCTCAACTTTCCCTATCAGGGGGCCTCCCCTTACGCGGCCCCTTCATCTCGGCCCTCCTGGCCTCACTTTATCCAGCCCGTTTTCTTCAATGGCTGGGCTTGCCCTCTCCTCCATGGCTGCCCTTGGCCGTGCGTCTCTTCCCTTTGGCCTCCTTTTTCACTCCGCTGCGCTTCGGCTCCGCGCCTGCACGCTTGCCTTCTCATGCACTCGCAGCCTGCGCACCTTCCTCCCGCTCTCCCTTGCGGGTTTCTCTGGCCTCCTCTTGGCCTGTCCCTTTCCTTCCCTTTCCTTCAACCCCGCCCCCCCGCTCCGGGTCGGGCCGTCCCACCGTTCTGCACTTTGTGCCCCCGCTTTTGTTTCTGGCCCCTTTTCACTGGTGGCCGCCTCTTCCCTCCTTTTCCTCCCTTCGTCTCTCCTTAATTGTCCTCGCCCAGTTGGCCCCTGCGCTCTCCCCTTGCCTCCCTTCTGGCGCCGTCCTCTTCTTCGCCAGGGGCCGGCCGTCACCTTCTCCACTTTACCCACCCAACCTCCTCCGTGCTCTTTGCTCTTTTTCTCTCCTTGTTTGCCTCCGCCCCGTCACTGACACTTGCAGGCCCGCCCCTCTTCCTCTTTTCTCCCTCCTGGCTCTTCTCCTCATTCTCTTCCCTCTCTCTTCCTTGCTCTCGCCCGCACCTGCTCCACCTGTTTGCGCCTCTTTCTCCTCTTCTGCTCAAGCTTGCGCCCCTCTTCCTCTTCGTCTTTTTCGTCTCTTTTTCGTTTGCGTTCCCTCTTCTCTTCTTCCTGTTTTCTCCCTTTGTCCTCTCTTTTCTCCTTTTCTTCCTTTTTGGCCCGTTTGTGCTCTGCCCATCATTCCCCGCCCTCTATTCTTTCACACCCCTCACACAATTGAGCCCCCGGCCCCTTCAGCCATCGACATGCCTTTGCTTTAGTTTTAAATGGACACGCCTGCACCTTCGTGACCGGGTCCCACTCCAGCCGCCCGACCCCGTGGAAAACCTCCCACCGGCTCTCGCCTTTCCTCGTGACATCCTCCTCGCACCTTTCAGCCAATTCGCGCGCGCCTCGCTCATGCCGTAGCTGATCTGACACATTCCGCGCCTTCTGACGTCTGAAGCGCTGCCCCTGCGTGCAGCTCTTCACCTGCCAGAGGCAAGGCACCTCGCCCCCCTCTCCCTCCTCGTCCTACCTCCTGCACCTCCATGCAGAAAATGGCATCCCTGGCAAGGTCCCTCACGTCACCTCCTCCGCCTCACTTCTGTCACACACATAGACCCCAGCCCCCTGCCATGGCCGCGCGCCCTCTTCTATTGCCTCCGCCAGAGCAGTCAGAATTCCCTCTGCCGTGGCTCCCGTTCCCTCAAGGTAAAACTCCCAGAAAATCTTGCGCATATCGCTGCCCGCCCTTCCTTCTTCTCCTTCCCCTGCCTCACGCCTCCCTTCCCTCTTCACTCCTTTCCACTCCGCGAGCTTCTTTCGCGCTGCCTTTTCCCCACACGTCTCCGGCTTCCCTTCTCTCTTGTTCTTCACAGTCTTGACCCAGTGCCCTACGAGCCCCCGCGGCCCCTTGGGGCCCTCTCTGCCGCAATGTTCAAACGCTGCCCAGTCCCATGCCTCCTTCTCCCCTCTCCTGGTGTCATGAAGCACCCTCGTCGCCGCATTCCAAAGCCCTCCCCAGTGTGTCGACTGCGGGCATCTGCGGGGCACCTCCTCGATGCTCCTCGTCTTCAACCTCTTCACCCACGTTGTCGCCCCCGGCTCCTTGTCGAGTTTCTCCTCGTCCCCCAGTATTTCCTGGGCCCTCTGCAGTTCCTCCATTCCCTTCGTGCCCCCCGGGGGAGGGGTGGGACTTACAGAACGCCGCAGGGCTGTTTGTGACGCGTGACCGACGCCCACCGCGTGACGCCGAGAGCTTCGGCAGGGAGGCGCAATTTCTGTGCCCAATTTCAAGCGTGACGCAGCACGCAGCAGCGTGCTTTCTTATTGGTCTAGACAGGCACGCACGCCCTAGATAGTACTACAGTGCAGCCAGATGCAGCCACAAACGACAAGCAACAAAAGCGCACTGTCTGAAGGTTGAGGCACGACGAGGGGCGAGAGAGCTAAAGCCGGCCACCTTTGTCAGAGTTGTACAAGACGCCGCACGAGCCAACGAGAGACAGCAAGCCAAGGCCTAAAGAACAAGAAAGGAGCTACGCCTTTCACGTAAACAAGACTGACAAAGCACGACAAAACAAGGCAGAGCATCTTGGACGACTCTCGCCTTAACTTAAGCCCATCCCTCGCCGATGTAGTCTAGGTTTGTTTTGAGCTAGCTTGTATTTGTAAGCACGTGGCCGCGTATATGTGTAACCAGAACTGACAGCCAACAGGAGCGCACTGCGTGCAGGTTGCAGCACGACGAAGGACAAGAGATCTAAAGTCAGCCACTTTTTTCAGAGTTCAGCTGTGCAAGACGTTGCACGGGCCAACGAGTGACAGCAGGCCTAAAGGGCAAGAAAGTAGGCACGCTCTGCACGTAAACAAGACAAAGCACGACAAAGCAAGACAGAGCGCCCCGAACAGTTCTCGTCCTATACTGGTCGGCGATGTGTTCTAGGCCTGTTCTGAGCTAGACTGCTAGCACGTTTCCACGTATATGCAAGGGGGCAAAACGTAAGCAACAAAGTGAGCAAGTTCCCTGGAAATTGGCTCCGTCTTGGGTAAAGTACTCAAGTGCTCACGCAGTGGAGGAAGTTGCTGCGTGGAGAGAACAGCCGACCTCGGTTACATTGGTGCAACAGCCGAGAATCACCCCCGACTTCGATGGATCACCCGGCACATTAAAACGATGACAACGGCGAACAACTGCAGTAGCTCTAATATATAGCGCGATACACCTAGAGTCATACTCTTAAAAAAAAAAATCAACAGCATCAGGATAGACATCAGCGACATACGACACACGAAAAAGCAAGATGAGCAGCAGGAGCGCGCTGGCTAACCGACGGAAAGAGCTAGCCTGCGCTGTCTATCTTCTATCTTCTTCCTTCTTGTGACGTGGGTGCCCAGAGCCAGAGGCAGTATTTCGTCTTCTTAGGTGGGTGCGCTACGCAGACTGGCGGCGACTACCGTTGGAGTTAAAAAGCGCCAGCTTTTTTTCTCTCGGCGACTTCTAGTAGTGTAGAGCAGTGAGCCAACGAAGACAGCGCGCGCCGGTCTTCAGGTCGGCTGCAGTTCTCCCCTTCGCAACTTGGGACGTCTTTGCAGCTGGCCTAGCAAGGTGAGGAAAACGGAAACCAGACGCAAAGGCGAAGCCACTCCCGCTTCCAAGCTGCGGAGAGGAGATCGCAGACCAAACTAACAACCAACGCGCAGCGCTTCCCCGTCATATTCTACTTCCCCGATAGGCAGCTTCCCCCTTTTCCGCGCGTGTTTACGTGGCTTCTTCTAGTTCTACTAGAGTAGAGTAGTGGATCTACAACAGCAGCTGCCTCTTCTTCTTGGCGTTCGGCCGTAGCTAATTAATACACGACACCCAGACCACGGCCGCAGCAGTTTTGCAGTCGGTTGCAATTCTCCCTATCGAGCCCTGGGGCGACATCTTTGCAGCCGACCACGGGAAAGCGCGACGCAAGATTCACCCCAAGCAGGCAGCAAAGGAGATCTGCAAGTACCTTAACAGTGAATCACACAACTTGACTCCAGCGCGGCGGCCTTTCTAGAGTTCTTGCGAAATCAGAGGCGGCTTGTCTAGAGGCTTTGTGACTTAGGACGGCGCAGCGGCTTTGCTGAGGTCTTGCGAAATGCATGGCAGCGGCTTGTCTAGAGGCTTTGCGACTTAAGACGGCGCAGCGGCTTTTCTAGAGGTCTTGCGAAATCGGAAGCGGCTTGTCTAGGGGCAAGCTTTGCGACTTAAGACGGCGCAGCGGCTTTCCAGAGGTCTTGCGACAGCGGCAGAGGCTTGTCTAGAGGATTTGCGACTTAAAACGGCGCCGGCTTCTATCGAGGAGCCGCAACCTGCGAAGACGGCAGCGGCCTTTTTGAGGTCTTGCGAGATCGGCAGCGGCTTGTCTAGAGAATTTGCGACCTAGAACAGCAGCGGCTTTTCTAGAGCATTTGCGACCTGCGAGGACGGCGGCGGCTTTTCTAAAGGATTTGCGACCTGCGAAGACGGCAGCGGCTTTGCTAGAGGTCTTGCGAAATCGGCGGCGGCTTGTCTAGAGGCTTTGCGACTTAAGACGGCGCAGCGGCCTTTCTCGAGGTCTTGCGAAATCAGAGGCGGCCTGTCTAGAGGCTTTGCGAGTTAGGACGGCGCAGCGGCTTTTCAGAGGTCTTGCGACATCAGCAGCGGCTTGTCTACTCTAGAGGATTTGCGACTTAGAACGGCGCCGGCTTTTATAGACGATCTGCAACCTGCGAGGACGGCAGCGCCCTTTCTAAAGGATTTGCGACCAAAAGACGGCAGCGGCTTTGCTAGAGGTCTTGCGAAATCGGCAGCGGCTTGCCTAGCGCGAGGCTTTGCGACTTAGGACGGCGCAGCGGCTTTTCTAGAGGTCTCGCGACATCAGCAGCGGCTTGTCTAGAGGATTTGCGACTGAGAAGGGCAGCGGCTTTTCTAAGAAGCTTCAAGACGCGCGGTAGTTCCCACTCCTCGCCATAACTACCAGAAAGGCACGCAGCCGCTTGCTGCAGTCGCTGAGCTGCGTCAAGTTCTCGCTCCCCCGCGTTCCCATCTTGATCCTCAAGCCTTTGCGTTGGCCAGTGGCGATAGTGTGGCACTCATCAGGTGGCAGCGCCCTCTTGTGTTGTATGTGTCTTTCTCTTCAAAGGCATGCCGGGAAGAGCAGAGGCGCGCGCTTCGTTGTTCCCTGTGTTGGTTAGAGTAGATTACTTGACAGACTGCGCCACCAGAGTAGCCGTTACCTAATCACTATCCAATCCATGCGCAAGGAGCAAGCTGGTTAGCAGCTTTCCTGTGGGTCCAGCTCGGTTCTGAACTGTCCACCGTATCGGAGTGGGGGCGAGCAAGTAAGTGCACACACGAGAGCTAGCGCGGGACCGCGTTGCTCAAGTCATGCTGTCTACTCGCGCTGTCGCTGGGCATCCCCTCTGGCGATTTCCTGTCATGTAGCTTGCTCGCGGAGGCGGATGGCTCTGCCTTATCAGTATTGCTATCCCGAACCGCCTCGAAATGAGCCCGCCCTTCAAAAGTGCGCGGACTTTTTTTCATTTTTTAGCGTGCACTCACAAGCACAAGCCCACCAAAACAACCCCAAAAAGAGTCAGAAACCCAACTCCCGCGGGCCGGTCAGCCCTCTCATGTCAACTCCTGCGAGCCTCCGCCCTTTCCCAACCAGGTGCAACACGTCCCACCCTGCTCGGATACGACAGAGGACCAACCCACAACACCAGAGAACCGGCCGCCGCACTTCACGCACCCGCCGAACCGTCCTGGGCTTCAAACTGACAAGAAAAAGCCTAAAGAATTCGGCTCTTTTTTCTACTTAAGAAAAAAGCGCAAGACTTTTCCCAAGAAGTTTTTCCGTGAAAAAAAAGCCAAAAAAATGCGCGACATTCTGGCAAAAAAACTGCAAAAAGCCAAAAAATTTCAAAAGCCTGGAAGCCCTTACGCATAGCCCACGGCACCCACAGACACAAAGACCCGACATTTATTTTGGGCAAGTTTTATACTTTGAAAACTTTCCGCCCAAAGCAGACACCCGCAGCAACCTAGCTACGCAGGCGAGCTCGTCCGTCGAAACTGAGGCCAGACCTTCGCGAAGACGATCGATCCGGCCCCAGAGCAACACACAGGGCCCAACTCAGCAGCAAACCCCGGGAGCGACTCGAGCAAGAGCAAGCAAGCCAAACAAGGCCAGACTACCCTCCCCAGCGCCTCCAAGACCCCTGCCCCGCACACACGCCAGACACAAGACCAAGAGCCAGCCTGAGCTTTTACCTACTCCAACCACGAGCCCGCCACCAATTATCAGCGGGAACTAATGAAAAACCCTCCCGGCCTCCCCTGTGCCGTTTTCAAAAATAAAGCCCAACACTTCCGGCGGCGTTTTCTGCTTCGAAGCGCCGGCTCAGCGTAGAAAAATTGCGCAAGATGGCGCCCAGGAGGTGTAACCCATCAACCTTACAGAAAAAATTTATCCCCTCTGCTCCATGCCTAGAGTTAGCTTAAGGCCTAAGCGCTTTCACAAGACAGAGAGACCAAGGCAAGACCAACACAGATAGACCAGCCTTGGCAGGAAAAAGGTCGCACGAGTTTAGTCGACGAGGCAGAATCCGCGCGGAGTGGGCCCCAGCCGCTTCTTATTTTCCCCTGAACATTTCGCGCAGCAGTTGGTTAGTTCCTGCGATCTGTGTGGCCAGTGTAGGCCCACGGTAGAGCTTTTGCGAAAGTGCAGCCTGGTCTTAGTCTTTGCGCCGTGAGATCTCTCTGCGTGTATCCTAAAAGTAGTAGGCGGCTCGCGCGTGCGTCACGTTGCCCGCGTGCTTCCCTTGGTGCGTGCTGATATGGGTCCGCCTCCCTATAAAGAAGGGAAGCGCGCTCGCCATGTGACCGGGGGAGGCGTAGCGAGGCGCCGCCAGCTTAACACGCCGCATGAGCAGCCTGCCGCGTGCGCTTGCAGCAAGGTGGTGAGGCCGCGCCCCCCTCGGTGTGTCGTGAAGAGAGTCGAGTGAGGTAAGTAATTGGAGTGAGGTGGAAGCGCCAGCGAAGTGGAAGTGAATGGGCTCGCAAGATGTCCCCAGCCCTCTCGTGAGACCATCCCGCAAGCGTTCTGCGACCTCATGAGCAGCTCGCGCGGCACATCCTAGCACTAATGCTCTTCGATAGAGTAACACCAACAGAGCAGAACCGACGAGAGCAGCCACGAACTCGCGCTCTCCCTCACTACACACTTCGCGGCCTCCAGCCGGGCTACGTTGGGGCACCTTTGGCTTACCACTTCCCAAGCTTCCAGCTGACTACTTGCGGCCAGGGGTCTCGGCCTACTGCCTGTTCTAGTTGCGCCCCCCTTGCTTTGGGGGCAGCAGTCCGCTGCCTTCTAGAGGCAACGCACGGCGACCCTCTTCCTTCTTGTTTCGTGTGTTGTCACAGTGGTCCCCTTCTGCTGGTAGAGTCATCCCTACCCACCTGCCCCAGGGGTACCGCGATAGAATTCCCACGCATTTGAGGCGCCCCCCCTCTGGCTGCAATGTAGCTGCGCAGCACTCGTCCCGCCGGCTCTTTCTTCCCTCACATGTCGCCCGTCTTGGTGTGGTCCGCCTTCGTGGCTCCTATGCAAGGCCTCAGCCTCTTGCCCCGCCACCTGTCGAGCGCGGCTGCTCTGGTCCTCCGCCAAATGCCTCACACTACTGGCAGCGCAAACACCCGCAGGATTCACGTCCTCAGATCCTTGCGGACTCCTACGCACAAGCAGCCCCTTGAGAGTTCCCCACACATCTTGCGGGTCCGCTCCATCGATCCCATTGCTCACGCCTGGCTCGTCGTCGCAGTCTTGTGCTAGTTCTAGCATGCTGCCGAGGTGTGCAGGCTCCCGAAGTCGTTCCACTACGTCCCACCCCGGTGCGAGGGGGCCCCTCCCCTTCAGTCTGGGCCCCTTTCCTTGGTATGGCTGTTGGATTCTGCGCGCTTCCTCTCGGCGAGGTTGACGGTCGCCCCACACTCCGAGGCTGTTGCAACCACTGGCCCCGGCGTTGCTCCTCTTTCCTAGGTGTTCAGCGTCCTCTGCTAGAGCGGGGGCGACGTCGTCCGCGTGCAGTAAACAGCCGAGCAGCCTCTTCGTCAAGGTCTTTCTACTAGCCTTGTCGCCCTATGTAGCGCAGCGCCCTCCCCAAGGTCCGCGCGGTCTAAGTAGTGCGTAGCTTCCATACGCACACGCCGAAGGCGGAGGGCGATAGCCGGCGCCTCCGCTTCGTCCCTGTTGCTGTTTCTCTTGGCTCGCTGGCGGCCGGCTGTCTCCCTCCGTACTACAAGCAAGCGGCGACCCTTCCTTGTGCAAAGCCTAGCAAAGGCTCTCCCGTTATTTGGGAGGTATCCCATACGCCTCGAAAGCGAGCCCCAGCAGCCAGCCCCCTGGGCATCGTGTCGAAAGCCTGCGCCAAGTCTCCAAAACAGACCGGCGCCACACTGTCCGCGGCTGCACATGCCTGAGGCGTTAGCATGAGGGGCCGCGCGTTGTCTACCTGTGCGCCCTGTGACCTGCCTGCACCTCCGAGAGGACTGCGCCAGTCAAGCCTACGAGTCTTGCGCACATACGAGATACAACACGGACGCCAAAACCCTCCCCGGTGAAGAAATTCAGCAAAGCGATGGGCCTCCACCCAGCCGCACTACCGTGGCCCCCCCCCTGCTTAGGCATTCCTGCCGTGATGGGGCCCGCCTCCTCCCTCCCAAGCTCCCTCCTGTCAATATCTCCAAGCCTTGCTCCTGAAGTGGCGCCGGTTCTTTTCGCTCAGAAGCTCACAGCGCTCCCTCTTTAGCTGGTCGCTTCCTGCTGCCTTGCCTGGCTTGAGCCTCTTCGTGGCGTCCTCGATTTCCTTGGCAGTTACTTATGTCCTCCCCCTCCTTCTGCCCGGTGGCGCTTGCCCCTCGAGGCTCTCAGATGTGCTCCCGGGGCAGCGTGCGCGCGTGGTCCTGCGCTCATAGTTCTGGAGGCTCCTTCCCTGTGAAAACTGCCTCGGAGAGCGCTCGGGCCGGTTCTGCCCTGCCCTTGGCGGTGTAGGCTACGCCCTCCCCGTGCCTTAGCGTCTCGCCCAGCTTGGGTCGGCCACTCATGTGGCCTCTGCCTCAAGATCAAAGATCTTTCTCAGTCTTCTATGCTATGTATACGGACCCCGCACGCGGGCCCAACAAGGGCCCGCCGGTGCCCGAGGGTGAAAAGCAGACAGATAAGAGCACCAAAGGAAACGCCTGCGCATGTCAGTCACGCGGCCCCTAGATAGGTAGCCAGCGAGCTCAGAGCAGAGGCGCAAGCACTAGCCATCTACCCCAGAAGCCCTAGCCAGCTAGCTTGGAAGGCAAGGCCAGAGGGCTTCGAAGCTGGAGCCACCTGGCCCAGAAGCCCTAGCCAACGAGCTGAAAATCCACAGCCAGCTAGCTTAGAGCCCCCTAGGTGCCTAGACTGGGAGCCAGAGGGGCGAAGCCATCGGCAGCGAGCTTGAAACGAACAGCCCACCAGCCCAGTCAGAAGCTACAGAAGGCCAGCTGGGCTGGCTAGCTTCCATAAAAAATAAAAGTCAGCGCCCGCGGATGCGATGGCTAGCTAGCTCCGCAACCTTGGCCAGCTAGCTCAGAAGCCTTGGCCAGCTAGCTCGAAAGCTATGGCCAGCTAGCTCAGAAGTTGCCCAGCTAGCTGAGAGAGAAGCCACCGCCATGGGCAGCCAACAAAATGCGAAGCTTTGGGCAGCTAGCTCAGAAGCTATGGCCAGCTAGTTCAGAAGCCTTGGCCCGGGCAACTTGCTAGCTTACCTCCTTAGAAGCCTATGGGCCCCATGGCTTTGGCCTGCTAGCTTAGAAGCCGGCACCAACTAGCTTGGAAGCCTTGGGCCGCTGGCTTAGAAGTAGCTAGGTGTGTCCAGCTGGCTCAGGGTATGCAATTCCTTTACGAACGGGCTATAAATATATAATTGCCAACTTTATTAAGAAGAAGGCCCTTAGGTTAGCGGAGCTTCTTAAAGGTGGCGCGCACCTTTCTGCCGCTCCCTTGAGGGTCTTCCTTAATTAAGCAGCTGCCCCCAAGGAGTCACTCCTAAGAAGGTCGTAGAGCTTGCTCAACTTCAAAAGTACACAGGTTAACAACTAGACAAGTGGAGATAACAACTAAGACACCGAAAGACAAACGAAAAAAGTCACCAACAGACTAGAAAGGCTGGCAAGCTGGCTCCCTCTGTGGCGAGGCGAGTAGGCTGGCTACTGCTACGGCTACTGCCTTGGCCAGCTTGCTTAGTGGGAAGCCAATGGACGCCCAAGCCGGTCTCGGCGAGCTCGGAAGCTTTGGCCAGCTGGCTTAGGGGTCAAGCATCCGTGGCGAGGTAGCTCGGAAGCCTTGGCCAGTTAGCCTGGAAGTCATGGCCAGCCAGCTTGGAAGCAGTGACGAGCCTGCCCAGAAGTCGGGGCCAGCTAGCCCGGAAGCCATGGCGAGCCAGCTCAGAGAGAAGCCATGACGACCTAGCTCAGTGTGAAGCCGTGGCGACCTAGCTCAGAGCGAAGCCATGGCCAGCTAGCTTAGCAGCCGTGTCTAGTCAGCTTGGAAGCCATGGCGAGCTAGCTCAGAAGCCGCGACCAGCTAGCCTGGAGGCCGTGGCCTCCGAAGGCGTGGCCACCTAACTTGGAAGCCATGACCAGCCAGCCCAGCTTGCTGGAAGCCATGGCCAGCTAGCTTGGAAGCCCGGCCAGCCATCCCGGAGGGCATGGTGAGCGAGCTTCGAAGCCATTGCCAGTGAGCTTAGACCTCAGAAGCCACGACCAGGCAGCTTGGAAGCCATGGCCATGGCGCGCTAGCTCTGAAGCCATGGCCAACTAGCCTAGACAGCTAGCACAGAAGCGGCGGGCAGCTAGCTACGAAGCCCTGGCCAGGTCTAGGTAACTCTGATTCTGAAGCCTTGGCCAGTTTGCTAGCTCTGACGCCTTGGTGGGCAACTTGCTAGCCTGCGGGGGAGCCAAGCAGTGAACTTGAGCACCGTGGCGGACTACCTCAGAAACTGTCGCCAGCTTGCTCGCCCCGAAGCCTTGGCCAGCTAGCTCAGAAACCATGGCCAGATAGCTTGGAAGCTATAGCCAGTCAGCTTGGAAGCCACGTGGAGCGAGCTCCAAAGCCGTGGCCATGGAGCTCGCAAACCATAGCCAGCCAGCTCAGAAGCTACAAGCAACGAGTTTAAAAGCCTTGGCCAGCTAGCTCAGAAGCCTTGGCCAGTTGGCTCAGAGTGGGTCCTTGCTTGGCCAGCTAGCTCAGAAGCCTTGGGCGGCTCCCCAGGGAGGTAGCCTAGAGGCCACAGGCTGGCCAGCTGCTTCTGTCATAGCTGTCGGAGCTTTTGCGCTAGCCGCTTTCTTAAGGGTGGGAGGGCCCTTACAGAGGGGGCTATAGTAACCACTTCTAATAAGAGTGGGGCCCTTAAGGGAGTTCCTTGAGGGTGGCCCACCTTTAATCCTCAGGAGCCCACCGTTAGGGAGATCGCAGATTTGGTTAACTGTGCAAATACATGCCCAGAAGGCGGGCCCATCAAGAGCCCGCTGTACTGGGCAAAGGTTCCGGCTCGCAACTAGACAGACAACACTACGGCGCAAGCTGGCTGCAGGTAAGCTAGGGAGCTGGCTATAGCTAAGCAGTTGCCGAGCTAGGTCTCCCCAAGCAACTCCCAAGCTCGCTATGGCGAAGCAGCTAAAAGCAGGAAGCAAGCTAGCTATGGCCAAGCAAGAAAGTAGCTAACTGGCTAGGCAGAGCTGGGCAACTATCTGATAAGTCCGCTAGCGATGGCGCAGCGGCTAGCAAGCTACCTGCGGCTACCCTAAGGAGCTAACAGGCAAGCTAGCTATGGCTAAGCAGCTAGCAAGCCAGCCACGGCTAACCTGCTAGCAGCCTAGCTATGGCCAAGCCGCTAGCTTGCTAGCTAGCCATGGCTAAGCAGCTAGCAGGCTAGCTATGGCTAAGCGCCGAGCAGGCTAGCTACGGCTAACCTACCCACTAGCTTCCTCCGGGCAAGGGGCAAGCCAGCAAGCTCGCTAGCAGGGGGCAAGCAGCTAGCTAGCTGGCCATGGCTAAGCTAGCAAGCTAAGGGCTAATGCCCTTAAGGGAGGGCCTATTATTAGCCCAATTCTATAACAGCTACGCCCTAACTTAAGGGAGCCTTTTTGTCCCTTAAGCAAAAAGCTATAGTCACTTTTTATGATAAAAATCTTAAGGATTTCCATTTCTTTAAGGAAGGCCTCCCACGGAAGGCTCTCAAGGAACTGAGGTCGATTGCTAAAGCTAATACTATAAATACTAGCACTAATATTAATACTCGCACGTCTCAGTAAGACTACTTTGACGCATATAGATATACTCTATAGAGCTACAGCGAACATCTGCGAGCTAGTGCATGACCCCTATAGACATAGAGCTACATAGAACATCTGAGTTACATCGTCTTCATTGGTCGGCCTGAGCCATAATCTCCGATGGTCTTAGCGATAGCTAGATCGATAGCCGCTGCAGCATCCCTGTACTTAGTCGACAGCGTCTGTGAAAGGAGATTGCCACTGACTGAGCGAATCATAGATGAGGGAATGTCGACACTCTCTCGTGGCGTTCTTCAATGAACGGGCGAGGCCACAAGACGAAGACACTTCATCTTCATGGCGTTCTTCATCGGCTTCAACTTGTGGCCTCACTCGTCGTATTTGTTTGAACAGTAGCACTGCGCACTACCTAGAAGGCAGTAGTAGTTGTAGTAGTTAGCACTTTGCTGATGGGGTACAGTCTGAAGCGCCGAGGGGAAAAAAAAGCGAAAGCTGGGAGAGCAGTGGCCGCACTCGTTCTGCTGTCCCGGGAATGATGTTAAGCTGCGCCTTGCCGTTTTGGCGGTGCACCCTCAAACAACAAGAAGACGAAGAGAAAAAGGAAGAAGAAGAAGAAGAAGAAGAAGAAGAAGAAGAAGAAGAAGAAGAAGAAGAAGAAGAAGAAGAAGAAGAAGAGGAAATGACTGGGAAGAAGGTGGCGACACGGAGAACTGGAACCACGAGAAAGAGCTGGAAGCGACGGGGAGAGCTCCGCGCGCGCCATCGCAAGACCCAAAAAAACCTTCAACGGCCAGACGCGAGGACTACGTCGGTGCAAGCCAAGCACGAAGAGGAGGCGGGGGCCCCCGTCACTTCCCCCCAATAGAACCTGGGGGGAAGACTCGACCAAAGCAGAAAAAAGACAGAGACAAAAAACAAGAAGACAAGGAGGAAGAGAGAGAAAGAGAAGAAGGGGGGGACAGACTAACCTCGAGGAACGTTGGCCGGGAGAAGGGCTAGAAACTCCCAGTCTCCGACCTGTCTCGAAGGGGGTCGAGAGCGTCAGAAGGTGGGGGACGAAAAGCACGACCGAAAAAGTTCCTACCGGAATGCTTTCAGCCACACACTTGGAAGTGGGTCCTCTGAAGTGGGTCCCCCCTTTTTCTTTAGGGAAGACCAAAAAAGTGCCGCACTTTTTGAATTGTAAGGCTAAGGCTGCCCGATTTGGTGAAGGTTGTGAGCAAGAACATGAACAAGGGCGAGATCTGAACTGGCTAGAGAATGATCTGCTTGCCCGTCTCCGTGGGAGGGAAGATAACCAGACGACAGCAGACGTGGCGGGGTCTGAAGAGAAACAGGCTTAAAATGTGACAGAACACACCAAGAAGAATCCAGGCCGTGGGCTTTAACTGTGAGGCCCCGCCTGGCCATGAATTTGAAACGGAGCAGAGGGGCCTGCGAGTTGGAATCTTTGGCGGAGGTTTAAAGCTAAGCATGTAGGTGGCCGCGCTGATCACGCAGGGGATTGACTAAGGAAAGGGGCCAGGAAGTACTAGAGCGATTAACCTCTGGCATGTAGATCCCGAACTTGACCCCCATCCGGGGCACGATCCTGGGGCCTAAGGCCTATCGCACAAAAGTAGCAGCGAGAAAGTTATCGCCAGAGGCTGGATAGGCCTAGGAATGATGAAGCAAGAGACGCGCCATCTGCTCCAAAGACTCTGAGACCGTGTCTAGCTTTAGCTCCAGAACGTCGAGAGACCGCCACGCCCCTTGTGTGATCTCAGTCACCGCCCTCCAGGGAATGGCAATCGAAGGCGTGACACGCTCGAGACACGACAAGGAGCCTTGGAACAAGAGTAGAGGGCCAAAGCTATAAGCACAACGCTAAGAACAACCATTATGGCCGTGCCCCGCGCGCTCCTTCCGAACTATATCCTTGACAGTGGCAGGGGAATGGGGGCGCAGTGAATGGCCTCGCAGAATAAGAGCGCGAAGGCACAAGCAACGAAGTTAGTGAAATGACTAGAATGGAAGGCGATCCTGATGCAGCACCTTTAAGGCTTCTGAGAGTTGCCTGGGGACCACAATACGACTGGGGAAGTGTCCTGATCAAGGTGTTAAGCCGCTCGCTGCTGGGGGTGATTCCTAAACGAGCCAGAACCTGAATTGACACGGAAACGAATCACACTGACCGGGCGGGCGCGGGTCTGCTTATAAGGCTACGCCGAGGGCCCTGGCACTCCTATAAGGTTAAGACGAGCGCGAAGGACTGTCACGGCCAAGATTCCAAGCGGATCCCTCGAAAGCTAAAGCACCGAGCCCAGAAAAGTTCTACCGTCCTGCTAATTCTGGGATGAGGATGCGCCCAGCTACGATATTCCCACACACCCTGACCCCCCGTGGGTGCCGCTTGGCTTTTTATTTAACCTAAAGGCAGGGGCGTCTCTGCTGCGCGAGTGTTTGCTTTTTGTCCATTTTTTCCTTCAAAGACCAGAAGCATGACCACGTAGATTCGAGCAATACGAACAGAAAGACTAAGACCGCAACAGAGGAGAACAAGACAAGACAGCGCGAGGAGGTGCCCTAGCGTAACCGCATGGTATATGATAACGGAGTGCTTACACAAGTTGAAGTTAGTAAGAGCGAAGATGGCGCCCTCGTGCCGACTGCTCACCACCTGTGGAAAGAGGTTACAAACATCAAAAACAACAAGGACCACGATGCAGAAAATCCCTGGGGAATCCCCCTAGAAAATCCCTAATCCATCCCCATGAGCATGGTGCGCCCATGGTTCAAACCCATCCCATGAGAGGCATGCAAACCTGTCGCAACATCTTGGAAGAAAATGCGCAGACAGCTCCGCAAATCGAGCTGGGGGATCACGCTAGTAATTAGATCAACGGAGCGGGCTATGAGATTAGGCGCATGCTCCATGGCCATCGCATTGAAAAACCTTCAGCACTAAGCCGCCAGAAGGAAACAGAAAGACTAAAGGGCGACCACCTCACGCAGCATCTGCCGCGACCATGTGGGTGCAGTTTTTCACTTTTGCCTTTTTTAGTACACACTCGCTCAGTCCTGCGCTCTCTCGTGATCCTCTGTTAAAGATCTCACTCGTCCAGGGGCGTGGCCGCTCCTGGGATGAAGCAGAGGGGAGCCCCCAGATCATGTTTAAAAAACACAATAAAGAGCAGCGCGCCCGCTGCCTTCTTTGTTCTACTTCGCGCGGGGGTCCTCTCTACTTCACATCGTCGGAACAGCGCGGCCATCTCTACTCGAATGGACAACGTCCGGCACGCGACTGGTGACTAATTATATCAAGAAGAACAACGAACAGCAGAAGCTTCCCTCGGTGTTTCTTGTGCACAGGAGCAAAGCACAGGCGTCAACCTATGACGCCGCTCATTTTCTAAAAAGTGCTCGATGCCACGTCAGTTGGCAAGTCAATGGGTGCCGTCTACGGCGTACTCTTGAAGCCCAAGCCCGCCGCTGAAGGCTGCGCGGCGGGGGGAATATTCTGCAGTCGTCCTTCTCATGTCGCAGCGCACTTGACGCAGTCGCTGTGGTCTGTGCTCCTGTCGCCCAGCGCACTCTCCCCATGAATAGCATGACAGAAGAGAGGGCCGCGCCCAATTTCTTCGCGGTACCTGGGGGCTGCGTTCTTGGGGGGCGACATCAACGACGCTGCTTACTTATGGCAACTTCGACTGACGCAAGTCGTCAAACATCGGCAAGACGCAGGCGCGCTAGGGTCTTGCGCTAGTAGATTCACGACAGCAAATAATCGAAGCGCGTGCGCCTCGGTGAGACATGCCTCGGGCTGTTGCGAGGTGTCCGCCTATTCTGCTGCATGCTTCCTAATTGGGAGGCACTAAAACGCTTCTCCGCGTCGTGTATTCGACCACATTGCACAGCATGCTGTCGCGAGAGCGCTCGCTTGGGTGAATGAAAAATCACGTCGCAGCTGTTCCGTCAACGTGGTGGCGCGTAGACGGCCCACCAGAATAACTGGACCGACCTCAAGGACATGTTTTTTGATTGCGTGGCCTATCTAAGTAATGCATTCGCGATACGCTCTACAGGTCTTTGCTGCGAAGAATGCACAGAGAGATGGACGCGGATGCTCTTTATGTGCAAACGCAGTAGCTTTACACTTAGAAAAGCTACCGAAACCCTGACCCTTCATATTTAAGCACCCTCTATTTATGAAGGTCAGCCCAGATGTCCACTCTTCGAGCAATTTTCTTCGCAGCGAATAACTGTAGTGAAAAAGTAAACTCTAGATTTATCTTCGAAGATGTACGCGCACGCTTCAATTTCGCGCTGAAGATCTAGCAGTTTCAGAAATTATGGGCCAGACAAATGTCATATTTTGGGAAAAAAGCTGGTTGAGCTTGCTACTATTTAGTGTCATACTTTCGGAAAAAAGCTACGTGAGCCTGCTATTATTTGAGAGTATCAAAATATTATCATTTAGCAGCATAAAAATAAAACAAAGCTAAAAAAAACTGCATACGAGCGAAGTACTCAAGGGAGAGGATAAGACCCGAGGCTTATAGACTTGTTCTTCATTCTGTAGACGACTCGCCAATGCTCCAGCTCGAAATCGAAACCAATGCGAATAAGTAGAAGTTACACAAGATTTGAATTGCAACGTAATCAGGAACAGGCTGGAGACGTGAATGTCGATCACAGCGACAAACAAAAGCAAATGCTTCAAGCAGATTGAGACTCGTTTGATGGATTGGCCCTCCTCGTTGATTCTCGTCAATCATCGAAAGGCACCGCCATTATTAATCATTCATGCACTCATCCATTCAGGGGGCCTCCGCGAGAATTTTATTATTCAAAAGATTCCTCGACGTCGTTTCATGAATGATAGATGGAACGCACATGGACCTTCTTGATTTATCCATCGAGGCAGCCTGCAAGTAGTAAGACTGTCGCCAGGAGCAGGAAAGACGCAAACTCTTCCTCCTGTAAGTATCCACTGATGTGGAGATCACTAGAACAGCGACACTTATGATTTATATTCGTATTTATCGCGTTTTTGATGAAAATCCGAAGTGTTTTGCAGTGTTCAACAAAGTGCGATCAAACTCTGGACTTCCACTTACGACGATACTTCTTGGGAATGTCCATAGCCATAAGGGTGTGACATGAGGGATTACGCAGGAAATCGAAGGAATAAGAGTACGAACAGCGCGACCGAGAGTTTAGAGAGCAAGGTAAGCTACGTAGTGAGCGGCCGCATGAGTCTCAACAATGGGATATAAATCAGATAGACCATGAGTCCCAACAATGAGATATAAAACAGATAGACTCACAAACGCAATCTTCTACTTGGAGAGACAGCAAATAGATGAAAGTTTACCCATCACAGATACGCACCATCCTGTTCTTTAAGAATGTACTCGCTGCCAATCTTTATAACTTCTAGGAAAGTGCGGCTTTTATTGAGATTGCGTTTTCACTATACAATGTCGATAATGTAAGATCAAAATCAATATCAAGAACAAACATTAGATACTTCAAGAACTACAAGCACAGCAAGACAACTTATATTTCTAAGAAGAACAAGATGAAAGCAATGCCATTGAGTACGTAGTCATAACTTCTCCTACAGATGCTGCCGCTAGTTGAAACTTGAAAATTCGTCATGACCTAATACTAGAAAGCTTGCCAGTCTCATACTCTATGATCTAGCTGACAAAAAATATGGAAAACGAAAGAACAAGTAAATTTATCTAATGGCTCTAGGCAGACTCGCTCTGTGCCACTACACACAGGATGTTGACTTCGCGGATTGGGCTGTGTCCGCACCAAACATAACTCTACTCATGTATATAATTATGGCGACCAGTTACACGTGCCTGCTTAGTTATCTTTAATATGAACTTTGTAGGTAGTAGAGTTCAGCCTTAGTAGATCTTCTCGTAATAAATGTAGTTCGTGAGTTGGGACAGCAGATTCTTACCACGAGAAATAAACAATAATAAGCCATGACTCCACCAAGGTATGCTTTTTTGCTTCAGATCACAAAGGGTTACCAATGAAAATAGAGCAACAAGATATCGCGAAAGTTGTCGGACAATATTGATGCACCGTCTGGTTGATGTTGCTGCTGCTGGTTATTCTACACCTAGTAGTAGGATGGGCATGGATCTGCAACTGCTGATAAATAATTCTTCTTATAGAAAGAAACGGAGGCTCATCAATCTTCATTAGTAGATCACTTTAGTTCATACATAGCTTCAGAGGACAGCCCACGAGTAGTAATTTGCAGCATCTTGCTGAAGCATGTCACTTGAGGGCTACTCCATCGCGGCCGCCGGCCAACTTCTTGTGAATCAGTCTCGGGATGAGCATGAGAAACAAGATGGAGGAAGCTAACAAGCTCGCTTCCTTCAATAGTAGATGTCGCGTTAATGCTACCTTATCAAAATCAACAACCTACTTCTGACGCAGTTAGTATATTTTTGCATACGACAAGAACGTCGCTAACAAATGATGAAAAGTAAAGTAATCTGATGGATTCCAGACGGATCCTGATTAGCGTGCTTTAAGCACGAATGGCTTAGTCCTTCTTCTTCCTTTTCTGATTTCTGCGGACATTCATGATGTCATCGAGGCCACCATCATCATCAGCATCCCCGCCGGAACGATCGTTCATGTCGTTGGCATCAGCGTGGCCGCCTGTCGTCTTCATAGAAGTGACGCAAGTAATGTGCGAGGGCTTAGAAGAAAAATAAGGTAGCGCCCAGACCTACTGCTACTACACGAGTAACAGATCGATACTCGGCGCGATGGCGCAAAGTACTACTGTATTCTAGAAGGGCAGGCGTTTGTAAGATGCATCAGTATGCTAGAAGTATACTCAGCCATGCCATAATTTGAAGCCAGTCATCAGCGTTTTCGTTCTCCGGAAGTTTTTGGATTAGAGAGATTGAGGAGTTTCTAATAATCACTCTAGTTAATATATTCGATTCGTAATAAAGTCCGATAGAAGAAGCAACGGCTACTGCACAGCTCTAGAAGCGACCATATCAAGAAAGATAAATTCCGACACACTCTTCTACCAGCGAGCATAAGTAAGTTCTAAAGGATCGCAGTGACTCATTGCTGCGCAGCGAGCACAGAATTAAAGCAGCAATGTCTCTCCTCGCATTTCTTAACATGTCCTTTACTGATTTGATCGAAGCGTTCAATTCCTTCCATTCTTGGGCAAGCTTCTGCTCCACTCTCTCAGCGACTGCCTTCTGCGTACCTGCCGGAGCTCTTGAAACCCAGTCCGTCATCGACTTACTTCGTGCGGTGTAGGCCTTCAGTTCCGTGCACCGACGTGTAAAAGTATCCTGATAGCAACGTTTTTTATGGCTTTTACTTCAAGGAAGGTAGCCTTGAAGCTGTAGAGAAGTTTCATAAAATGATGATAGCACTGCAACGTAGAGTCATAATAACATAAGTTTGCGTGTAGCTGGTCGCGTAAATATAGATATAGGTCTAAGCTTCATAATCCTAGCACTAAGTCTTAAGCCGACGCCAAAATAAAAAACTTAAGCCGTATAGTACCTTAGCGATGACCACCAATTGGTTCAACCTTTCCGCGAAGACCCTGTTGTTGCTGAGCTTCCAGATGGGTAAACCTTCGATTTGCTTGATCAAGCTTGCCGAAGACTCGACACCACGCAAAATATCATTGTTGATGGCATAGCACACTTGGTTTTTCGCCCTTCGTTAGAACAGAAAGGTAATAAAGAGACTACAATATAAACACAAGAACAAAGACCAACGCGTGAGTCGTGGCACTAGACAGCAAGTGAGGAGAGAAGTATGACTGTCAAGTATGTAAGCTACCTACCAGCGACGAGACACAAGTGAGCTAATTTCTAATGCGTATGCATATGAGTTGAGACATGTCGCTACCAGAATCCACAATGATCAAATTCAAAATCATTCAGGATAGTCCTCATACTACAACAAGAAGACTTATCTATGCCATAACATGGAAACAAACAGTAGTCCCAGGCCACGTGCTGCAGCGTTTCGAGCTTCGTGCGAATTTGAGCCCATAAGGAATTTGGGTCGTTAGCCTGCTGGGAACAATTCAGAGCGCTACGAAACGAGGTGAGGTTCGCCAATATCGTAGTAAAATCAATCTGAATAGGGGAGAAAGCGTTTGACATCGTGGTGATGATGAAATACAACGGCGAGTACCTAACCACGTCGAAAACTAACCGTTTATAGGTCTTCGCGAGAGTAAGTCAACTACTTATTAGCGACACAAATTGGCAAGCGCTAATAGAAATGCTTCTATAAAATGGAGCACACAAATGTGCAGAAGCCATTTGGACTACTTCTTTACCATCAAGGCAAAGGGATCACTCATTACCATCCGAATAGCAGACTCTTGTCTATTTAGACAAAAGCAGTTGCGGTCCGTTTGAAGCCTGAGCTTAGCTTGTTCGGCGGTTGATAGCAGCATCGCGTCAGAATCATCTTCGGAAGAGAATAACTGTTGGAAAATTAGAAGCGGCGATCAAGTGTATCTGTGGAGATAAGATGTATCTGGGGGGAGGAAGTGTATCTTTGGGGATAAGATGCATCTTTCTTCACATCCTAAGCCCTGGGGGCCAAGCTTAAGGTCTAAGCCTTGAAAACCCGGGCAAAAGCTTCCCTAAGCCTTGAGTAAAGGTATATACGCGAATCTTAAGTACTCCGGGTTCACTACGGCACCTGCCTGCTCAACTTGAATGATCAAGTTGATGTGGTCAGCAGCAACAACCGACGCCTGCTGCAGCAACGTACAACATTAGAAAGCGTTGCTTCTCTAGTCATTAACAAGCCAGTCTTACTTATTTTCCTCTAGTGGAAACTCGCACTGCGTTTACTGCTAACTGTCAATGATGATTAGCAGTGCACGCAGTGTGCAAAGTAGTTAATGTTTCGCTTATAGTTGCCATGTGCATGGCGCTTGTTCCAGTTACAGCAACGAGGCCAACTCATCAAGAAGTCAGTTCTATCATAAGCTTCAGCACCGATTTTGTTGGATTCCTCGCGGGTGAAGGTTTTGGTCATCCCGCTGTTCGTTAGGTACCGCATATATGGCGTATATTTCGAAAATTCCGCTGTTAAGCGGTCGGATTTATTCGCTTTTCTCGTCGAATTCTGGATGTAAATCGGAAGCTGATGGCGGTGATTATGAAGAGGAGAATGACGTCGAGAGAAAGTAGCTATCTTCTGGACACTTGCAACTGCAAGAGCAAGACATTGACTGTACTCAATTCATCAATCCAGCAGCATCAAAGTATCGATCAAGGATCATCACGGCCGCATACTTACTTGCGACTTTGGAAAGTAAATGACATTGCCGCACACCAAACGTGAGAAACTGCAGAGCCCACCATGCTGGCCTGTAAGTGCACAAACGCCTCCTTCACGATTGGTTGCGTTTGTGCACTTTCATAAAGGCACCTTGGTCCACGGTAGATACTAGAAACTCCCGAATCGAGCATGCCGGACTGTGTCACCTGACACAGCCCGGCACAGTTGGTCGCGTTTGTGCACTTTCATAAAGGCACCTTGGTCCACAGTAGATACTAGAACCTCCCGAATCGAGCATGCCGGCCTGTGTCACCTGACACAGCCCGGCACAGTTGGTCGCGTTTGTGCACTTTCTCTCTCATAAAGGGACCTTAGTCCACAGTAGACCAAGCCGCATAGACTCAAACTCTGTATAATGGCGTACGCAAGAAGTAGGACTTGCTACTTAGATAAGCTTCAAGTCTATTTGTGACCTCCATGATAAACTGCCCAGATATAACGACGCAGGTCAAGTATGTAATTGCTAGTACCTGTATGGCAATCTCATCCGTGAACATTTCTAGCGCCTCTAGAAAGCGCTTCTTCGGGTTATTCGGATCATACCCAATATCCGCCAGTAGCCCCTTGGCATTGGAATCGCTGACGATTTGTTGTAGTGATTCCACGCCGTGGATCTGACATGCTTCGTTTGTTTGGAACCATTTTTAGAAAGTCATGTCGCCTGTGAAGGGAAAGACGGGGGGAGGCATTTGAAGTTGCTGGCCAGTATATCCTTCCTTCTAGCGGGAAACGTATATAGATACATACTAAAGTGCTGCAAAAAGAGCATAATGCACAACAATAAGAACAAAGTAAATTCCAGTCGACAGCGCCATCTAGAAGCACACTACAGTCCATAAATGCTCCTTGCAGTATTTTCATGCTCGAAGAGATTTTAGAGAGCATCAAAACAATTCACTTCTTGCTTATCTTTCCCGACCCCAACAAGGACAGAGGGAAAGAATTCATGTAGAAATGAACTGCGTTGAGGCATAAAGGTTCACCGTGCGCATCAGCTCCTTCAGTCCGGGCATTAGAATAGTACGACTACAATGTGAACAGTTGCGCAGAGGATAAGATTATCTGCATGACCCACACGACAGGCGCTACATCTGCGTGCCTTGAAGTTGGTCGTAGATAGTTTTCTCTTCGCGTCGTGCGGAGATGGATAGTAATAGATAGTCTTAAGTAGCAACAGCAGGACTGTGCCGCGATGGTACATAAGAATCCGCACGAGATATTCTCATTCTAGTTTCGAGAATCTAGCACAGATCGTCTGCAAGTAGAACCATTCACAGCGACCACCTGCCTCGTTTTATCTATGCTAGCTCTCTTATAGACAGACTAGGTCTGAGGGATGCAGATGAAGACTGCGGATTCAGATAAAGAACAGACTTCGAGACGACGCTTGCGCTACGGTAGAGCTTAAGCTTACTAGCAAAGGGGACCAGCAAATCCCATAGCCATAAAATGACGTCTCCATACTCTGCCAAGCTGCCGTCGCGCATGACTTCACGTATTAGAAAGGTATGACAATATGTGATTTACAACGAAGTAACTGAGTGACTTGTCTTTGTGAAAAATTGGCTTGGCTCTCAAGCTAAGAGTAATTAGCGCTACGGTAGCGAACAGTCATAAGATTGGATCAGCGAATTTGCCTCGGACACTGCACACGAATTCCATCAACACCTTTCCGGAAAGAACAGGCGGGTCGGTGAGTTTGTTTGGGTCGTATTTCTTGTTTAGCTTATGCAGGTCGCGGATGATTAGATTCTACGCATAGACACTAAAGTAAATGGACTTGCTTTCCCCGAAGTACCTTCAGAAGATATGCTTGACCAGATCAAGTTCCTACGGTTATACTTGATGCAGCATATGTAGCTTAAGTTATATTCAAAGTTAAACCATAGCAACCAAGTGAGCAGTAAGCTTTTTGCATGAAACTGGTAACAACGACGATGCAAATTCAATGCAGGACTATCTCTATCGTTGAAAGCAAGGACTTGCATCTAGTGACTCCAGGTTGCTGTCTTCATCTCCACTGAAATTTTGACACATCGAGACTATTTATTTAGCGGGGGAAAGAAGTCCCTGAACTCTATACAAGCAGAGACTTATATATACTTGTAGGTAGCAGAGACATAGACTCAAAAAGTGCTTGCTTCATAACAACAATTCTGCAAAGTCCTTCTCCTCGACCAAGTCTCTCAGCTTTACGTAGAACTGGAAAATTTACGAGATAAAAGTCGCAAGATAATCATTTTTCATGAACTTGCAATACCAATATTGTTGGAAGCGCGATGCGCTGCTAAGTATGATCCCACAACAACGAAGTCAGGCGTAATCTCTCGGAACTATTCATCAGCAAGAAAAAATACGAGCAAGAGCTATGTGCTCCTAAAAGTTCAGTCTTTCATCACGTTACACTTAGAGTGCAAAGAAAGCGCTTTACATGGAAAGGATAGACGAAGCCTAGTCCTCCAATAAAAAAAAGGATTTACCGAGTCCCTCAAGGCCATATACAAGTCCCAAGTCGGTGTGCCCTTCGACGTCTTCACCCATGGCACAAGTTCTTCAGTAGACTTCGGGTCAGTATTAGATTTGTACACATTAAGTTGCTCCTCATGAATTGAATGGAGAAGTCTTTTGACTGATTAGACTGAGTCCGAGCTGCTGCCTATGACAATTCAAGAAGTGGATTTGTTGCGGACTATGCAGTATGGTTTAAGACTTTGAGGCGTTAGAGTTCCTTTTAGCCATAACTACACCGTACGCGCTTTTATGACAGCCGCAACTGATTGAAACGAGAGAAATAGAAGATATTACTCCGAGCAGGAAGAAATTATACAAAGGTGCTCAGGGTGTTCTTCTTTTTCTTCTTCTTCAATTTTTCAATCGGCCAGGCCGTACACACGGATAGGGCAGAACTTCCCGTCGATGTCCACCTTAGGGTAACCGGGATCTATTTTGTCCTCTGAGTCCTTCGTTTTCGCGTCTTCGTCGTCTGCTGAGCTGAAGTTGAGTTGTAGAGCAAAAAAGTAAAACAATACTAAGTAGAAGTATTTAGCCCCAGACGAAAACGATCTCACCCCGAATGACACAAAAATAATAAGCCTGACTCCGTTTGTCCACTAGGAAGCCAAGCGATGCTTATTTTAGTGATGTTCATGTGTAGCAGCTGTAAAATTCCAAGGAAGGATGAATACGGTAGTAGACGTTCGCGCTTCTCCGATCGGGCTTCACTAGAAGTCTGTCCTTGAGAAGTGCCATCGGTAGTGCTTTTCGCTTCAGCTTCGTTTCTATCTTTGCTGCCTTGCTCGTCTTCTTGGGGATTAGCATTAGAGCAAGAAGAATGCATCAACAGGCCAACATAATCAGTGTGCTCCATGCTAAAAAAAACAACTCGTTTTAGACACTGACTTACTCTTTCTGCGAGGTCATCCTGTGCGCTGATGACATGAGGCCGATCTTCTGTATCATATAGTTCTCACCCTGAACATAATGGACTCAGGTTGAGGCAGCGGGTTCTTCAATAACCAGTCGTAGAGCCTGTTGATCATTGGCAAGACTTCGGGACCCTCCTGCTGCTCTAATTCGTTGAGCTTCGTCTGAATTCGTGCGTGGTTGCGACGTAATGCAGATTCCGCAATGGTGACGCGATGATTAGAGCAAGAGACAGTGAGTATTTGGGGCTCGGGTAGCTAGACACCAGCAAGAAATACGCTAGACATTGACTCATGCTTGGCGTCTTATGAAGCATTGGCAACAGCCTGTCGATGGATGTGGGTGATTCAATGAAAAGATGCTAGGGTATGAAGGGAGATGGACGAGTGATCGTAAGGTGGGCGGTGGGTGTGTTGACGCGCAGCTGAGCAGGATTCTCCTCCTCCTCATTTGTCTCTGGTTTCTTGCGCATCTCCATCAGTTCCTTGCGCGTCTCATCGCCTGCGATATCGGCATCCATATCCATTGACAGACCCATCGCCTGGAACTCTTCGATCATCTCTTCGTCCAAGCCGTTGCCACCGCCGAGCATGGAGCCACTCGTCACCGTGTCGTTGTTATTGTTGCTTAGCATCCTTAGCTCTTTCGGCAAGAAACCCAAAAAATCACTCTCATCCTTCATCCCGTGGTGTGCGTACCTTCAATATTGGGCTGTAAGAACGAAAAACGAAGCTGACGAACAGAGGACGCCAGCTTTACCTATCACGCTATGAAGAAAAAGATGAAGAAGCATTCTCGTAGAAGAGCTCGAAGTAATGCCTTCTCATGGAGTCCAACAACTCACTTCTAACGAAAAGATCAGTAAAGTTATTTGATGGGTAGGAAGTTAGTACTTTCTCGTTTCTTTGCCACGGGTGGCAGGCGTTGTTGCTGCTCGCTTTTTGCTTCCACACACTTCATCTTCTCCTGCTCTACCAGATGCAGACTGCAAGCGATAATCGATCAATTCCAACATTCTTTTTTCGTTAGAGCTTAGTTGCATCCATCTTAAGAGTCATCTTTCGCATGTGTCTGTGTGCCCTTCGAAACGTGTGAAGGGTGGTCCTTAAAATGAATCACGCCAGGCCTTAAGCTCATCCTCCCACGAGGGGTGGAACGGTTCGCGCCCTTCTTTAAAACAGTACCACAGGTTGTTTAGAAGGAAAGCGAGGTCTCTCTATAAATATGCGTACTCGATGGAACTGAAGGAATATGTAAGGTTGTGGCGCAAGGACCATTTGGGACATAAAAAACATTACAGAACATCGCTCTGCTAAGACAAAACTCCTAGTCTTGAGAGAGTCGCTAATGATACAAGATAGAAGAAAACAAGCGAGGATAGGAAGAACAAAGTAAATAGAACTAGATGAGAGACAGAGAGCTTCGTCGTGGCTCATAGCGCCTCTCGTGGTCGTTGGTGGATGCAGAGCTGACTCTAGCAGTCGAACAATATCAAAGATCATGCGTTTATAGCTGTAGTGTGTGCCATAAGTAAACGTCTCTTGCCGTTTCACATGGCTCTAACTCGTCCCGCCATAGGCCCAAAACAGGACACATGTCGCACACAGGTCGTAATGTCGCCGACCGGAGCAGCTGAGGAAGAGAGGAGAAAAGACGTCGGCGTCCGAAAATGTCTGGGGATAACGAGACAACAGTTCCTTTCATGGATACAATAGCAGAGCAATCCTAATCGTTGGCATTCTTCGATAATTCAAGTGCAGCGAAGATACACCTTTTTCTACCAACTGTGATTATAGAAAAGGTAATTATATCTATAAGAGGTGAGATTATAGAATATAGACAAAGCAATTGTAGGAGGGGAGGAGACAGTAAAGCAAGTTCTTAATACATTGCGCACGGTCGTCAATGGGCACTCATTTGCTTTTGCTTTCTTTAGAGTGTGGTGCTATTCATCCGGAAGAGCGTTGCTGGCTTTGATGCGTCCGCGTTCATTCATTCTTCTAGAGAATGAAAGACGCGCTCGCGCAGCATTAGGATGAATGACAGCAAGCCTTAACTTATCCGCTAAAGCATCGACGATATATTTGACGCTCGCCTTCATCAGCAGATACTGCAACGCCTTGCGGGCGGTTTCCGTGAGGAGGTTGTTTGCAGCCAGCAAGTGTTAGAGTGGATCACTCGTATTTCAATACAGATGCGTTTCTGAGTGAAACGAATGATAATAAGATATGCAAAGTCAAATCTAAAGAATAAGGTAAAAAACAAGTCAAAAACATCTATCCTATGGCCCATAAATTTGCTCGTCGAGGTTCATCTTCATGCGGCGGTAGTAACTCGAACCGTCGTCAATCAACAAATGAGCTTTTTTTTGTAGAAGGGCTGTTTCTCGAGCCCATTGATCCAGCTTGTGGTTGGAGCAAGCCTTCCCGAGTATCTCCAAGCACGTAGTAGTGGCAGACAGGCTAGAACTGGAATCGATCGCACGCGAGAGGCTCGCCTGTTTGTATGGGGAAGCTAAGGCGATTGCCAATAGTGGTTTATTGCTCATATGGGTAGGTGAGTGATTTGAGGTTTAGACGAGGAGGCGACTGGATGTCTTACTCGGTAGAGTCAACATTAGTAGGTGTAGGAGGATGCTACGTGCTCTACGATAAACATGAACGATGAAGGTTTTTGTAGTTCGTTGCCGACCATTCACTGGGAAGAAAGATGCTCTAGGTGTAGGCTTAAGCAAAAGATTGATGATGTACCTTAATATTGATCCACTCAGACTCTAGGATAAATTCTCTTCGATCATCTTCGACTGGGACCATCATGGGGCCAGCGAGAAAATTGGCAAACTGTGCAGTTGCTTTTTTCGGCTGGTCCACATAGCGGGAGAAAGCTGAGACGTTTGTTGATTTTGATAAGTTCCCAAAAGTTTTATTTTGAAGCTTTCTATCGATGTAACATAGGACAGCTTCTATAATCAACTGCAAGCGCGCTTCTAGAATCGACAAATATTCGGAGAAAAGCACGGTTTGGTTATAGAAGTTGTCCTATTTTGGTTGAACGTTCTTCGTCGATGTAGGTATACATCGATGATTACAATTGAATGTGTTGACGTTTAGTGCGAGAGCAATTACAAAAAAAATCGTCATTGTATTAATGAAGCGAGGTACGAGACTACTAAAGCAACAACGTTAGGAAATGTAGATACCTTGATTGTCGACGGCTTCTTTGCGGATCGCGTCGCAACCCTGGTGTGTCAGCGCTTTTTGCAATACTTTGTCCGTGCGCGGCTAGAGAGAGAAAGGTGATGTTTATGATGATGATGATGATGATGATAGGTAGAGAAGTCCTATCCAATACCTAGACGAGTGCTCTAATGAGTAACCTTGTTGTAAATTCCGGGCATTTACAGATTAGAGCTAGAGCATATTCAAGGTCATACGAAGGAATAAAATATATCTTACGGACAGTTAGATTGCTGTGTAATCAGCTGTAGTTAGTTAGACAACACACAGAAAAAAGCGGATGGGTAGAACCTTGCCGTCACGGTTTCCGCAGTCAATGAGCCACTCTTTGAAAAGTTTAAACGTCGGCGCATCTTCGACAAATCCAGAAATGGCTGCTTCTCTGGTTTTCATCTTCTGCAAGATTGCCGTCATGTGCGTCCGCTTGTTAGAGTAGTGAGGTTTTGAGTGTCAACACATAGTATTAGCTAAAAGTCTTCAAGCGGGACGGACAAAATACTCCTGCGATCTGTCTTGATCGAAGAAGCGAAAGCAAAAGTAGTAGTCAAATACATAGATCAGAGCCAGACCTGCGTTCTCAATGGACACAGACAAAGGCTAATGCAAGCCAGGCTTTTGGCTATTGAAGCCCAGCCTTCACCTTACTTACATGGGCCTTAGACAGTGCAGCACCTAGCTACGACAATAGAGAACTTCATCAGTGTCAGGAACAACTCACTTTCATCATGACGATTGCCATAAGGATCTCAGGGTCCGTGAACTTGTTCTTCTCCTCCTTTTTATTAGGTTTGGGCGCCATCTTGTAGTACTTGTTTTGGGTTAAATTTTAAATGAAGTAAAGGGGTAAGTGCTAGACTCAAAAAAATTAATTAGGTTGAATGTGGACGAAAAATTTTCTTTCGAGAGTGAACTAATGCTTTTCCTTTCCGTATTTCTTCCCTATACTGTTAGCGAAGAAGAGTGATCATTTAGAGAGACCAAATTGTTATTGACAAGATGAGAGACCCATATGGAAAGACGAAAGGCTTGCAAGTGTGAGTGAGCCGCAGAATCAAAACGAACTATCCTGGCACAAATCGACGTCAGCACAAAAAGAGAGTTGGAGATCAAAAAGCAGAAACGCGTCCTACATATAATCTGACAATAAGTCCACATATCGCCCTTGACTTCGTGCTCCGACGAATAGAAGAAACTAGAGAATTTGGTGGACTCTTCTTCTGACAAAGCAACGGGCTGCTCTTGCACCTGTAATTGATGGGCCGACTGTTTCTCGTTCCTCCAAAACAATGCGAAAGAGTGGACAAACCTTCACTGCACACTCCAAAGAACACACACTCCTGATGCCTTGTTACGGAAGTCACGTGACCACGACGGCCACATCGGTCTCAACAGAAATAACGACATGAGAAAAATTCGCGAATTCTGCACCAGGCAACCACTATTATTTAACAAGCCTGGACTAGCCCTGCAGGTCTAATAGTAAAGCAGTCGGCTCTAATCATTCTGCGTTACTCGACATCGACGCCGCTACTTGGATACTAATATCGGACACTGCTTCTACACTCTAGAGAAGCAAAGATCTGATAGTTCTCGAAGGAATTTCGCATCACGAGCGATTCGTTCTTCAATCTTGGATTTTTTTCGTAGAGGTACTTGGACGCATTCCACGCCATTGAGGCAATGCATCTTCCAAGAAGAACTACAACCAGCACTAACAAACGATTGAAGTAATACAAAATGCATCAGCATGATTTTAAAAGCTACTTCTCCAGAGACTTAGACGCAGCTGTGACGCGCTCACTGAAGAAGTGTGAAATATGGCATATAAGTCACTTGCTCGAGCTAGTTTACTTCGTAGTATAGGTATACGGAATGGTAACGAATTAACCACAGCGAAGCGATTGCGAGTGCTAAGGAGCTGCTTCTGAAGTCGTGAGATGCGAGTCCAATCCCTAAATTTTTAATGATGTCTCATATTCCGACGCTGGAGCCCAAGTTGAATTCAGGGCGCTTCTCTGGTAAATGTATACAAATGAAAATTGGTCTTGATATTGTTACGGAGGACGAAGGACTGGCCAGTATGACAAGGTGTAGCTTCCAAAGTCAGATCAAGTTGGTTGTCGCTGGACGTGCAGCAAGAGATGGTAGGAAGATAAAAACTACTAGAACTCGGAAGCGTTTTATCAAGTAAGAATCAAAATAGTGGCGTAAGGCATCCTCGAAGCGTTACTTATGATTTATTTTTGTTGAGATAGCAGGGCGCTGCCATTAGTCCTCCAGCTCCTACTGACATTCTTACTATATACGACGCGCACTTCGCTGATTTATATTAATGCCCTTCTTCCACAGAACACGGCTGGCCTTGCCGAGAAGGAACCCAGAGTAGGTGCTGCGGGGGCTTGTCAGGAATCATACGATTTGCCATTTATCTCCCGATCGATACGACGCTGCACGGCGGTCCCGAAACGCTTCTCCACTCGTTGGCTGCCGAGCACAATTGGGTCCAATATCTTGACTACGATTAGCAGTAGTAGCTATTTAGTCTTAGTGTATGGCGAGAGAATGAAGCAAACAATAAATACTGCTCAATCATTGATTGACAAGCAATGGAAGCATAGCTGTTAGGTCAAAAATAGTCGGCACGGAACCTCTCGGAATCCGCAGAGACAGAAAGCAGCGCGAGCACGATTAGCAAAAGTCACAGTATCACCCATAACTTCTCATCGTAAGTTATCGCAGGCTGATAACGCCCCACAACTTCCCATACCCATCGGCGCTCGTTGAGTGCTAAAGCATGTAGTTCTTTCAGCGTGCTCGTATCGAGCCCGGTCGTACTCGCTGGATACGTATTAATACGATTCCGGATATCCTGCGCAGCACGGATTAGAGCCGCCATTGCTTTATATCTATCGAAGCAAACCGTTACTGACAGCAAGAAAAATTTGCTTATGAGAGGTAATGCTGAGTCTACAGGTTGCAAGTGCAAGTAGGTCCAAGATCAGCAATATTCTGGATCAATCGACGCGGTGTCTTAGGGATAGCATGTAGGGCCAGTTGAGCATAACTCTTCGAGCGAAGCTTTCGAAGGCGATAGGAACTCTTCTCGCAGACGCTTGATGCTGCTCGTAACATCGTCATCGGGTCGCGGTGGTGCACGCGGACTTTGGTTGTGGTTCGAGGTGGACGATTTAGGGGCTTCACCTAATTCAGGGGGAACAAATGCGGATAGCGCCCGGTGATATCTAAAGAGCCGAAGATGCGCGGGAGCGGACGCCTGTGAGTGTGTGTGATGAATATTGATTGTGGTACCACCCTCAAAGCGGAATTGGCTGGAGTTCAGCTGAGAGTGAGACTGGCGTCGGTTCAATTTGCACTGTGTCTGTATGTAATGGCAGCAGGTGCGACAGCATAAGACGGGCCTACATTCATATCAAAAGTCGCAGTTGGAGTCAAAGCACGACGCCATATCTAGATGTACCAAAGTGCAACGGTCTGCGACTGCGATGCTCTCAACAGAAGACTGCGCCTTGCTCTTGGAGTTCTTACGCTCGTGCGACTCGACTGAATTGGTGTGAGGATAGAACGAAAACAGCGACTCTTGGTTTTTATTAAGATGGGAAGCTCTCTGCTGTTGATGTTGATCGCCGTTGAAGGAATAAGTAGTCTCTGCAGGCGCTGTAACGGGACCTTCTGCTGTCTCATTCTTTCTCGGGCTAGGTGGTTTCTCATGATTACTAACGCCACTAAGCTCATCGGAGAGCTTCACTTTTTTCAGAGATTCGCCAACGACTGGCAAAGCGCTTGCACTGCGCGCACGCTTCATCAGTCCAGCATCTTGATATTGTGGAGTGCTGCACTGAAGATGGGAGTTGCTAATGTTGCTACAGTCGTCCTCCGATCGCGGAGCAGCGTTTGATGCTTCTGACCAAGCAGAAGAACAAGAAGCATCACGCACTAGTCCTTGCACGGAGTGAATGCGACTGCTCGACGATGCTGATTGCTTCTGGTCCAAGGGCGTATCTGCAACATCGCTCATGCAAAGTATGCGAGCAATACCACCACGAGACGCGATGCTGCATGCGTCGTTTCTCCTTGGTATGCAAAAGTTGTAACGTGTATCGAAGGGATCAGCTAGAGCGCCAGGCACTACAGGAGGAAGCACGCATCGCCCAAGATCAGCTCTCTGCGCCTGCGTTCGACGATACGCTCCCACGCGTACGTGAGCTAGATCCAGCTTATTCAATTCTTTTTTTGTTAAATGCGGACGAATGTTTTTGCCTTGATGCTGACGTGGGCCGCGGCCAGGAAAGTTCACCTGTTGTTGAGATAGCATTAGCCTATAGACCGTCTAAATAATGGCATAAATGAAAAGGAAACGCGATCGATCAGTGACGACTTCGACGAGGTAGAGATAGAGTTCTAGTTTGGTGCAATACTTACTATGATTCTCTCATGCAGAATTATATTTATAGATGCAATAGTATGAAGCTGCAACGTAATCCAAATACCGCGTCTGTCAAGGCCGCCACTTCAAGTCGTTCTAGAGCTCCCTTAAGACCTCCTGGAACGGCAGCAACATTTTCGGAGACCCGCGGATACTCTCGCTCACTAATCCTCGACTGATCGGCATGCAAGATGGACTGATGGCCTACGGCTTTAGTAGCCAGCTTCGCACTATGTCCAATCCTAGGGGCTGGGACAAACCAATTCTGGTTTAGGCCTATCGATGGACGCAAATTACTACGACCCATCGGGACATCCGAAGCAGGCAGTCTTCGCATAGACTCAGGCATATTTTTTGATAATCTGGCTTGTATGCTTCGTTCATAAGAATGACTTAACCATTTATCTATGGGGCAACTACTAGTACTAGGATTGCTACAAAAAAACGTGACAAACTGGTACTCAATGGATCTATTATCTCTTCCATGTTCCTAAGGGCGACCAATACAAGCACGAGCATATTATTTGTCGGGAAAAAATCATAATCGCTAAGAAAGCACTCGGACGCTACAGTTGATTACGAAGGACGAACGTATCACCACAGCGAGAAATATCTTGCAGATGATATAAGAAGGAAACTGGGCTGGGAGTAGATGCGTCAGGTGGGTCAAAGTTAACAGAAGACACTTTACTAGACATACTCGCTGAGTGCTGACAGTTCTAGTTTCGCTGTCGGTGGTCCGAACGTAGACACACGTTACCGATTGTGAGCAACAACGCAAAGATAAGGAACTGACTTCCTCGTAGAAAAATGTGACACCGAAAGCTCATCTCTAGCCCGATTGTTGGATAGGGTGAGAATTTCAGTAGAGAATAATGCAGCACGAAAGACGAGGAGCCATTTGCTAGTACTCGGCCTGGCCGTGAGCGTGAAGCTGCGATATTTACACGATGCAGCCGAGAGCCGGGTAACACACACAAGAAGGGTAATTGTGGTGCTTCATTCTTCGAACATGCGAAGCGTCCGTAAGCGTCTCGCGATGGCCTGCGCCGTGATTTATCATATGGAGATGCAACACATTCACGCAGAGTATTTCCGCAGCAAAAGCCTCGAACCCAAAAACTCACTTTGGAGCTCACATTCATAGGTATTCTTTTTAGTGAACTTAGCACTACCATCGAGTCTTCCTTCCTTCCCTTGAAATTTTCTAGAAACGGCGGGTATAAGGATTATGAGACTCAGACTAACACGTCCGCACTTGAATAATACCAAGTAGCTGCTTCTTCATATCATTTTACAGGCATCATCACCTGGTTTGGCTTGATTGCGATCGAATGTCGAACCTACGTCCTCACCCATGGATTCACTCACTCAGTGCACACGCAAAATCTGTGCTGACGCCACGACGTCAGTTTGGTCTGTTGGTCTTCGTTAGAAGTAGCAGTAGTAGTTATAATAGCGCTAGCATGTCCTTGCGTATTTCATTAATGCAGCTTCGCATGTATTTGTTTAGATATTTCGCACTTACTTTGCCATAGCTAGATCCGAAAAATTGATAAAGAGAAAATGGTAATACTTGGCCTCTGAAGAAAAGAAACACGACACTGAGCACCCATTTACATTAATGGTCGATCTCATCCATTGAGCAGTCTTGTATAAGTACCCGGCACAGCATGAGATAAGGCCTCATCACGAGACAAAAGCGATTGTCGAACGACGCTGATCAACGTACAAAGCCAGATTAGGTAACAACATTAGCAATATCACCTTTTTTCAACTACGGGAACTACTTTTTTCAGAGACTTTTCAACTTATTGAAGATGTGACTTGCGCACGTGCAGACAGCCACCTCCCTTGTATAACTATAATCATTAATCATTCACACAACACTCGGAAAGTTAATAGGTAACGAATTGGACAATAAAATTGGAGATGTAAGAAAATGCTGTAGTCTACTTCATTGAATCACGTTAGAAGCAAGACAATTGCCATCCCATAAGACACACTGATGGAAGATAGTCAAGCGAAGCAAATTGCTTCTCAAGGTCGAGGCTAATTCAATGCTTAGTGTCATAAGATCGCAAGAAATATGCAGAAGGCCTATGAAATAGATAAGATGTATATCACAGATGCAGACTGTTAGACCATTATACGCGGAAGCTCTGGGTTCACAATACCCAAAGGAATTACCTATTTGCATCTCACAAAACTTATCACAGCCAGCGGCTCTGGTAGTCCGCCCAGATCGTCTTTTTACCAGATGAAGACGTCGCCCTGGGATCCTCGCTGCAACGCTTGCGCGCATGGTAATCATGATTTTGCACACTGATACAGTACAAATAACTTCAAAAAATAGCAAGTCACCGCAGTAGAAACAAGTACATCAAAACGCAAGCCTTATAATCATATCACATCGGTACCAGACTGTTTTTCCCGAAGGAGATAATAAATTTCCTTACATAGAGATCATTAAGATCTACCATCAGATGTAAGTAAGCGAGACGTCATCGTAAAGACCTCCTGTCGAGTCAGCTGTGCTTTAGAGGAAAGGACCATCCTCATCGAAGAGGCTCTCCTCTTCGTTTAGTTGTAGCTGCTCGATGCTTCTTTTCCGGCGGGTGCGCGGCAAAGCGGCACTACTTGAAGATGAAGAAGATGCGACCTGATTACTCACTACACCAATTTGCCGCGGTACTACAGCAGAAGATACGACCTGACTATTGACAGCGCCAAACTGCGGTCGTACTACAGCCGAACGCGCGACCTGATTATCCACAGCGCCAAACTGCGGCAGCAATACAGCAGAGTTACTAGATGACGAGAAAATAGATACAGCATCCACATGAACTGCGTCGCCAGGTGGTGGCCGCAGCACACCAGTAGAACTACTAGAAGATGAAGAAGCAGACAAACCCTGATAAGCTGCTCTACCAACACGTGGTCGTGCGGGCGGCGCGGCTAGGGTTTTCAGATGTTGCTCTTGCTGCCGCCTACGGTTGCGTCCGGTGGTGGTGGTGGTGGTCGTGGTTGATGATGACGTTGTCGCTGTTGCTGCCTTAGGCTTTCTGGGTCCTGTGCGTGGTCGGAGTCGTGCACCACGTTGCTGCTCGTCTGCTCCAGAAGCGCCAGTGCTGGAGTCCTCGCTTAATCTCAGCCCATCTTCGTCACCGTCAGATGAAATAGCCGGCGCGATCCCATCTGCGACAGACTCGTCCACCAACAAGAACGTCGGCTCCGCGGTCAAGTGAGACATTAGAACATCTAGAATCGAGCATGACATCAGGATAATACTCGACCGCGACGGCCCGCGCGGGGTGGCCTCACTGATTAAGAGTTTCTAGTAGTAGAGCAGATGATGAAGAGCAAGACCATCTACTCTGCTGCCATCGAACAAAGACACTAACTATAAGGAGGAGATGGGGGAGACCGAGACTGAGAGCGAGAACCTGACATAGAAAGTTAAAGGAGCGCACGCGACTGGTGCTGAATCAAATTAGAACAGCGTAGCGCGTGGATAAAAGTAGAGATACTGAGTAACAAACAAGAGTTGCAACCTTAAGATTATGTCGAGCTCGTCCAGCTTGTCAATTGGAGCAGCTCCGCCAGACAGTGCGAGCCTCTCCTCTTCGTTGGCTACAGCGGTATGCGCGTCTTTCAGCTCTTTGATGAATCCATCGAACAGCTCTCGAATTTCCGCATGCTCCTCAATCAAAGACCTTTTGCTTTTGCTATGTTCTCCAGGCAACAAGAAGTGCGCGCATATAAACCTCGCACGCAAGACGCAAATCTGCAGATGTAACCTGGAAGATGTGGGCAGTAGAAGTTGTTCTGAATAGCAAAGAAAATAGAACAGATCACTGGCGGACAGGGACACTGCCGCTGATATACCCATAATTATCCGAAGAGTGCTACGTACTGTAGAGACCACGATCACAAGATCCGGGGAATCTCTATATAATTGCCAGGCAGAAGAACTACAGGAGCAACTTTCCAACTAAATCTAAATAACTATATATATACAAGGAAGAGCAGCTAAATATAACTGCAGGCGCCTTCTACTTCTCCAGCAGCAGCATAATTGCTGAAGCAAGAGTCTACGTCTAGAACCACTGGACAACCCCAAGAGCAGCTGCAGACGCTAGTGCTGGCGCTTTGCAGTTCGCTGTCTTTCTGCAGAAGAAAGAAGACGAGCTCGCCACCTGGTAACACGCACCCCGCCCCGCGCACCGTCGAGGTGATAATGCACCATGATCCCAGGCGAGAACCAACCCTCTCTCCCGCACCGAGGAGAGCCCGCCAGCAGCCGACAGGCTGGTGGTCGCGGCGCGCGCCTCGGTCTCCGAGGTCCTCGATGTCGAGCAGGACGAGGCCGCGGCGGACGACCGAGGACGACGCCAGGCCGCATCCTCCAACCTGCTAGTTCTTGCAAGATAATGATCAAGCACCGCAGGAGCATTCCCAGCAATGTCAAAGCTAGCGAAACACGGCCTCCAGTCCCCCCGCCCGCCCGTTCTTGTTCCCACGATGCAAGCAAACAGCCGAGCCAGCACACAACTACCGACGCGACCCACGCAGCACTAACAAGAACAAAACAACCCCAGGGGCGTCATCTTGGCACACCGATGCCGTGCAACCACGTCAGCCGCTGCGCCCCACTCTACTTGACGCTGAAGCAAGAGCCCGCGGGCATCTCAGATATTCTTTCACTAGACCAAAGAAATGGCGCAGAACTACCGCCACCAGGAGCGCCGCCACGACAGCACGCTGGAGGCGTAGCGGCTGCCCCACCCGGCGCCTCGTCCTCCAACCACCCCAGCACCACGCCGGGGGAGAGATGTTGGTCCGGGGCAGGTCCGGCTCCTGTTAATCTTTATACCGAGTTGCAAACAATAGGCAAGAACCAACACAAAAGCCAGCACGGTGGCAGCCAGCTCTGTCCACCTTCCTCCAGCACAGCACACCGCCGCCCCCCCTCAGTCACTGATATACAATAGTCCACGACGCTCACCTCCTCCCAGCACAGCCGCCCTCCCGCGCCAGGGCGGCCAGGGGTACTATTACACTCAACGACAAGGCGACCGCCATGCTGATGAGCTACAGCGGTTCGAGTCGTGCTGCTGTAGCTCCTGACGACCCTGCCCCAGGGAGGTGAGAGCAGGCCACGCCTCTAGTTGCAGCAGAGGTGGGCCCAGTCTCCGTTCTGTAGCATACATGCAAGAGCCGCGAAGCCCACGGCGGTCATGCCCTCTTTCTGTAGCACACATGCAAGACAACGGCAGACAACCAAGACCCTTGAAAAAATCCCAAAACTTTCCCGATTTTTTCCCCTTTTATAGGAAAAAAGCGGTCTACCTTTTTGACGGATATCCATATGAAACGGCGCAATTTTTTGGAGCAGAAAAACGCAACAGATTCCCCACACTTCTCCGGTCCATTTTAAGAAGGTTGCAAGGGAAGAAAATGGGAAGAATCTGGGAAAATTCTGGCGGCGCTTTTCTGTCCCCTTCTGCGGTTTTTTTGTGCGTGGTTCTTCATATGGTTATCCTCTTCAAGAGGCTCAAGAAGCACGCCACTTTTTGGATCCTCATGCTGTTTGAGAAGGTCCGAAACATCGCAAGTCCTCCGTTTCATATGGCTATAAAATCCCAGAAAATCCCCAGAAAATCCCCAAGCCATTCCAACCTCGCGCCAAGATCCGGCGGCCTTTTTGCAGCTTCTTCATCGTGCTTTGCTCTCAGGCGTTGCGCCGTTTAAGCTTCCGCGAAATGCACCGGGAAGTGCTTCGGACTTGTTCTGCGCAAATTTTTGAAGCGCTTCATGGGCCTCGTTTAATATGGCCATAAAATCCCTGGAGCTTCGAAAGCTCTCCCATTTTTGGGACCTTCATGCATTCATCTCGAGCGTCTGCTGGATCTTCATGCGCCTGTCTGGCCTCCTGCCTTCAAAAGCTGCCGCGACGTCTCCGTCTTGCGTGTATGCTACAGAACCGGCGCAACCCCTCCAAGCATGTAGCACGATACACGCAACCAAGCGAGCAGGTTCCTTTTCATGTTGTACGTTGTTACAGAGCAACGGCCACCGACTGCCTGCCAGCACGGTCGCCGCGGCCACCGCGCGACCGCGTTCGCCCTGTTCTTGCGTGCTAGTACAACTACGCAGCGGCAAACTATGAAAAAGAACAAGAAATAGCCCCCGGCGGCACGCCGCTGGCCTTCACGCAAGCTCCTGCAGCGGTCCCGGGAGCATGTAGTTGCCCGGCCACGCCGCTCGTCCCCGTCTTGTTTCGCTACTTGTTGCGTGCCTGGGTTTCCACCTAGTACAAGAAGCAGCACGCCCGATCCCAGGCTTGACCCGGTCGCGGTGGGGCAGCCTCCTCCACACCTGCGCCTTCTTGCTCCTACTGAATAACACCCAAAGCGAGCGCCACCCGCGGCCGACGGCGCTGGGCTTGCAGAATCCTACTGGACCCTCCTCACTAACAAGCTGCAGATAAATGGCGACCAAGCTAAACAACCACTACCACGCACAACACAGCAGCTTGGGGCTGCGATCTGCTAGAGAGGGCTGGGACCCGCCTCCGCGGCAGCTACATCCACTCCCCAGGAGCTGAAGCTGCAATACGAGACGGGCCGAGAACAAACGCCACGACCACCCCCGCCGCTCTCGCCTACGCGTCAGCCACCAAGCCCCACGCCAAGCAGGCGAGCCTGATGGCCGAAAATATTAGCGAGAGAAGCAGCTGACGCTCGCGCCCGCCGGTCATATTTGAATACGACAAAGAAGCAACGCCAGCGCCAGCAGCTGGGTCTACATCTATCAACGTCGACTAGTAGAGCGACCTTCTTCATGCTAGTGCTTTAATATCATACTATGTATAAGCGTAAACAAAACTACAGGCGCCATCCCCTTCCATCATCAAAAAAATAAGCGGAGACGAAAGGCGCAAGAAAGTAAGTAACCAGTAAGCGCCTCCACTGCCACGCACTTCCTGCCACCAGCTGCGAGGAAAATTATCGCCAAGCAGCTACCCCAGGAGCAGCGCTAGACGATTGCCCTGGCTGCAGCGCGCGAGCTGCAAGAGTAAAGGGGGAAGAGTCCCTCAAATCATCTTGCAACTTCTTCAAGATCGACCCACCCGGGGCCTGCTTCTCAAACTGGCTCGCTGCCCAGAAGATGCGGGCGAGACTTAGACGCACACGAGCAGAAACGAAGCAGCTGCGCAACGTCAGCAGCGCCGCCCCGAGCTGCAGCGACCGCGCCCAGCGCAGCCCTGGCCCTTCGCCCCCACTTCAAAGAAAAGCGAGAGCCGCAGCGTCCTCCGCCCTACTTATCTCGTCCTCGAGCTCGCTGCGTCGCTCTTGTTGTCCGCCTTGTCTCCTCCCATCTGCTGCATGATGATCGTACGCGACGGCCGCAGCAAGTAACATCAGCGCCGCGAGTAGTTCAAGAACAGGCGCTGCACCTGGTGCCATTGAGTAACCCCCAAACGATAGAGGGCGCTTCTCGTAGATGATGCCCGGCCGCCCTAAGCTGTCAGCACCCAAGTACCAACGCAGCGCGCAAGTACCGCCAGCGGAGAGCCCACTGGCTGCCCCTAACGTGGCCCGTTCTGCGGGAAGTAAAGAAGTAAGAAGCAGCGCTCCCCGATCACGTCAGCGCTCGACCAGCCATCGACATCACGACCAAGGACCGCGGTCGCCGAGAATAGCCGCGAGGAGGTGGCCAGGTCAGGGCGTCCTCCTACTTGGCCCAGGGAGTAGCTCGCCCATCCTCATGCTCCACGCCTCCGGCTGATGGTCTCCGCACATGATTCAGCACGCCACTACTCGGCGGAAGCTTCTGCGCGGCAAGTCAATGGAGGCGCGAGTGTGGTCACACGCTTGCGCAGATCCTCCGAAGGTAAGAGCACGGGCCGCAGGTTGCGCCGCTCGGAGCAAGACATTAAAAATAGCCCCCAAGAGCGCAAAAAGCTGCAGCCGCACAAGCCGAGGCGAGGGCCCTCGCTAGGTTCACACCACGAGAGCGGTCGCAGCCACAACTCTCGCAGAGGTCGCGCCACCTGCTCGAAGGTCGCTGCGCAGGAGTAGACGCCGACCACCACAGCAGGCGGCCGACCTTCCTAGTGGCTGCCTAGCAATCCAACATCAGCAGCAAGCGCACAAACACTGCTGCCCAGCGATTGCGCCGGGGGAAAGCAGTCGCCCTCAGCACCTGGAGGGACCCTTTAACCACCACCCACCCGATGCCCCTCCCTGCTCCGTTGACTACAACAAGGAGCCCCCCCGCGGCAAGTCGCTCCACCCCAGACCCAAGAGCGGAACGCCCTCCGCCCGTGGTCTAGTGCTTGTTGCTTCCCAGCTCCACCAAGTAGGTGGAGCGGCTGCTGCTGCTGCGGCACTCAGAAAAAACTAAAGAAAAAAAAAAAGGTATAAAATCATAGTACTCACAAACATGCAGCCGCCCGCGCTTGAAGTTTCTCTGATACTTCCCAGCAGCTTGCTGACACCTGAGCAACCGACAAAACCTGCTCAAGCGTGGCATTGAAGCGTTTGCTGAAGTTTTTAACGCAGCCCCCCTCGCGATCCCCTCGAAGCGTAGTCCTTCGAGCTTCGTCTTGTGGCAGCCTGCCGTTATGCGGTGGCTGACCCTTTTCTCCTTGCTGTACAAAATTCGCCGCCACTTTTTCGCCATACCATCGTCAATATACCAATGCGGGTGCCCTGGCTGCGCGAGTGAGGCGAGGAACGCCTTCTGCTGGTCCAGCTTGTATTAGAAGAAAATCCGGAAAAGGCGCGCCGCCTTCCCCTAGTGGACATTACTCATACACTAGCAAACAGAGAATAGAACCAGTTGACACCACAGTCCACAGCGCGCCTTTTCCGTTGAAGTACTAGCTGTAAAGGACGCGAAAGACAAAGCCACGACCTATAGCGATGCAGCTACTTCCCTAGAAGCTGCTACAGCTGGATCAAGAAAACCACGATCAACACAAATCACCCGTCTAAGAAAACTAGCTAATTACTAGCGCGCCCAGCTGCATCTAAATATATTACATAAGACGACAAATTTCCCATAAAGTTCCTTCTCTTCTTCTGGTGTAAGGTGTACGTCGTCGACCACCTTCCACTGATCCCGTGGCTTCATCTTTGCTCGCCGCCCCGGGTCATCCTCCCCTTCGTCTACAGACTGAAACCTCGGCCCACCGATTCCTCCAGCACCGCCTCCACGACTCGACGACCCGCCCAAGCCAGCTGCATGCAGCTCTTCGTCTTCCTGCTGGTCCACGCCAACGTCACCTAGCTCTCCTTGCGGCCGCTGATCGCCGTCCTGTTCCTGCTGCGGAAGAACAACTCCGCTCGCACTAGAAAAGTCCACCATGGACACCAGCAGCCTTGGCGAGCGTGATCCCCCTAGCCCCTCCTCCTCGTGGTCCTGCTCGTCGACATTCCCACCCCGCCGGTTGTCCTCTCGGCTGATCGCAGCGTCTTCCGTACTAGCACCGCCAGAAGATGCAGCGCCCGCTCCTCTGCGAGCAGCAGCTGCTGGCGGAACGTCGCGGCGAGCTGCTGGTGGAGCGCCCATCTGAGCACCATCGTCCCCATCATCCCGCGGCAGAGCAGCTAACGGATCACCCGCGTAGATGTCTCTGTCACGAGCACGCCTACGAAAGCGGCGCCGCAGCATGAACTTCAACCGAAGCCGACGCAGCTCACGTTCACGCGCCGCCTTCGGAGCTCCCAAGATTAGGGTCCTTACAAGACTATCTACTTCTAGCCCCCTACTTGCCGTCTGCTAACGCCATGACTTCTAAAAAAGCAGAAGCAGCGGCATAGAGATGCGAGGAGAATGCTACTCAACATCAAAGAACCCACGCAGGCGAAGTAGATGGTCTATAATTAAGATACTAACTCCTTCTGCCATAACGTCACATCATAGCCACTCCGGGCCATGCGCTTCGCCAGCGGCTTGACTGGATCTGCTGCGCGCAAATCGAAAACCCTGAGAAAAGGCTCGCCCACTTGTTCCGCGGCCGCTGCGTCCTCGAATGCGTCAAGCCCATCACCGTCGGCCAGCTCAGCGCGAGCAAAGCACTCGCGCCCACTTGTTGAACGCGGCACATTTCTGGCACTCTGTGGCTGTAGAAGTAAGTGCTCCGCCTCATCCTCCACCTGGTGCTCCTGCTGCCGATCCCGATGCAGCACATCTACGCCCCGCGGCCCTCTTCCTCTTGTTGCAAAAACATGCCGACGACCACAGCACAACTCTACCCGCGCTGTGTAGTGGAAGATCTCTGAAGCGTTCACGACATGCACATCGTCAGCCATGACCATGTCGCTGTACCCATCTAATGCGCACAACCTCAGCCCCCACTCTCCTGCTGACGCATCGCCGCAGCGCGCTTCCCGTGCTGGGTCGCTTATGTTGTTGGCGCTGGTCTCCGCATCATGTTCTTCGCCATCTGCAGACGAAGCCGAGGCAACATCTCCACGAGGTAGAGTAAAAAACTGCTCCAGCTCGAACAGTGCTGCACGGTCGCAAGCTCTCTTTGTCCATGCGACGAAGAAAACGCGGACGATAGGCCTCCGAGGAGGAGCACGCGCGACGAGATCTTCACCAACGGACGCGAGGCCTGGCTCAAAAGTGTGCACAGCGATGACCTGCTCGCGCGATAAGTCTCGAAACTGTTCGTCGAGATCTTCTCGCAAGAGGCGGGCCACTCTCTCTGCCTTCTGCCTCTTCGTCTCTGCTTTTGCTTTTGCTGCAGGTGGGCGACCGCGTCGTCCTGCTTCTCTGTGGTATGCTCCAGCTCCATCTCCCGCTACGCAAACGATGTCAGGGCCGCCCTCAACACTACTTCCAGCGCCACCTCCCTGGGCGAGGTGCTCACGCTCGTTCTGTGGTGCAGCTCCAGACGATGACGCTGCAGAAGCTCCTCCACCAGGGACGAACGCGGCCGCGGACGAAGATGAAGCACTAGATGACGACGCTGCCACGGCGCCACTGCTAGAACTGCTAGACGAGCCACCAGCAACCACATCAGGCGCTGCTGCTGCTGCTGCGGGAGGTGCTGCTGGCGGCGCAGCAGATGACGACGCCGACGAAATTCTGCCTCCGCCCGAGTGCCGTGAGGCGACTTCATCCGAATCGAGAACAGCCGGCGCAAGTCTATGATCAAAAAACGCACTACTTCCACGCAAGTTCAGACGCCTCACTGTCGTGGTAGAAAGCGTCGCAGGTGGAGGCGCCGGCTGCGCTGCGCCACTTCTACTAGTAGTAGAGCTGCCCTCCCCATCAGGAGCGGCGGGCAGCTCCACCTGCAGCCCCGCCGACAACACGGACGGCGGCCTTGTTCGTGGTGCCGCGGCTGCTCCTTGCTGTTCTACTCCTCGCCCTTTCTCCTCCTGGTGATTTTCAGCGCCCTGGCCTCCTGTCATTCTCGAAGCCTGCACCTCCTTCTCCTGCTGCAGCTGTGGCCCGTCAACTACTTGTTCGCCACCTGCTGCAGCTGCTCGCCCTGCTAAAATACCTGAAGCAGAAGCCTGCGCCTGCTTTCCGTCTGCGATCTGCTTCCTGGTTTGCTGTCCACGCGCTGCCGCCTTTATAGGTTCAATCACACCCAAAACCTGCGCGATCAGACTCGTCGGCGACCAAAAGCGCGCAACCTCGCGCTCCGCAATTTCAAACAGCTCAAACATGTCATCATCCAGAGCGTACTCATATCGCGGGTCCGTCATGTCAGACGCAGCAGCGAGCACACGGCGCCGCGAAAGCTGCTGAAATTCCCAACGACCAAGGAGGCGCTCGCACTCTTTCCTGTGGTTGTCGAAACGAACCCGCCCCCGGACATCTTCTAGCGCCTTCGCGTCCACTGCCCTTTCACTACGGTACTCCGACAAAACAGCGAGCGCGATATCCCGCCCCAGGCTTTCCTCTTCTGAAGCCTCATAAGACTTCCACCACCAATCGTCCTGAGCGCGCGCAGAGAGCCCCCTCCACTTCTCTCCGACCTTTTTCCTTGCGCCTTCTTTCTTTCGTCGTTTCCTCCCGCCGCACTGTCTCGCGACCTGGTGCCGGGCCCGCACAAACATATCCCATCCCCGAATCATGGTCCGCGCATCACCGACGAAGCCGACGAGTGCGTCCTCCTTCATGTTCCTTGCATTTTCTCGCTTTTTAATGCCTCCGAGAACATTCGAAACCCAGAAAGACTGCGCCGCGGCTGAGACGTGCTCCACTAGCTTTTTTTGCCCTGTTCTGAATCTGTTCGCCGCGTTTTTCGGATGCTCTTAGAGAGATGCGCGCAGCGTAGTCGTAGACCCTCCGCGCCTACAGATAGCAAATCACTAAGCTAAGCCACCCCAGTGCCAAATATTCACACTATTAGTAACTAAGGACTCAAGAACCACCCACGCAGCTGAACACTAAGCCGAAGAGCAGCACACTTCTCAATGCCCCATAATTTTTGAAGTATCTCTCTATCGCCACCGTGGTGTCTCCGTAGTGTAGATAATACAGCACCAGGCTGTCCATGTACTCATGTCGAGACTCTGGCGCCATTCCTGCCAAGTTCTCCAAGATCGTCAGAAACGTGATGATGCTGCCCGGATGGTCGTGGCAAGTCGCAAAACCATAAGCACGCAGCGGATGAGCCTCCGTCTCTGCTTGCAGCTCTGTTGCCCGCCTCTTCTTGTTGTTCCTGCTGGGTGGTTTTATTCTGTTCCACTTCAATGAAGCAGGGAACAGACCCCGCGAGCGGTCCGCAGGCTCGTCCACGCCACTGCCTTCTCCCGAGGATGAAGCACTCGCAGCACCGTTTTGGTCGCCGCCATGATGATGTTGATGATGCGGCACGAGAGTCCACGTCGCTTTCGCTCCCGCCGTAAGTGCATCTAGAAGCCGGTCCCGCGCAATGTAATCCGCATCATTCCAATACCGAAGAAGCCGCTCAACGCAATCCAGGCAGCGCGCTCTGTAGTTGGAACCCGCGACGCCAAGCAGCCCGACTACTGCCCCGGCCTGCATCCTAGCTGCCTCATCGCAAGAAATGAGCAAGCGCCGCGCCGGACCCAATACAGTCGCCAAGTCCCTGTGAAATGTGTGCACTGCTCGCCTCATAGACATCCGGAAATACTTTGAAAACTTTCGAGGGTCGAAGCACTTCTCGCGGAATGTTGTCGCCTGGAGGACCGTTAGCGGAAGCCCTATGATGCAAGTGATGAGCGCCTGGATTATTATCCGAACAAAATCACCCTCCCAAAAGACATGGTGCCAACCTTAGCGGTACCACAAAAACTAGGCTACTCCTGGCGTTCGGTTGTCCCGCCCGTCATGCCTGAGCAGCATTCACTCCCTAACGCTTATAACCTCCCAAGACAGAATAAGAAAGCAAAACAGGCGGCAACAAGTAGAACGCTCCTAGTAGCATGCCCTTAATGGTCCGTTGCTCCGCGCCCAATGAAGTACTCCTTTCCTGATTTCAAGAAATCCTCGACCAGAAACCCAAGCGACAATATCGACTGCAAGACCGCGACCACTGTCAGCCAACGATTAAAAGCCGGCCGCACCCATCTCCTCGAGGTCTTCGTTAGAGACTCAACACCACCCCAAAAGTACGCAGATGGCCTAAGTGTCATCTCCTGCGCGTCGCTTTCCTCTACTAGAAAGCCCGCGCCCTCCTCGTCTTCATCGGGTGAAGAAGTTCCCGCTCCCTCACTGCCTGCGCCGAGGAGGTCATCGTCACACACGTGCGCGTCGCTGCGGGATGCTGACGGAGACTGCCCCTCGGAAGCTTCTGGAATTGTTGAGAGCCTTCTCCCGCTTGTCAACTCCACGCCGTCATAGTTCGCGACGCCTGGCACGTCGGCTGCCGCTGCTTTGTCCGCTTCGTCGCCGCCTCTCCAGATTCGCAGCACGCGGCTGGTCAACATTTCCAGCAGCGTCTTTTTCCGGCGAGTATGCCGCAAGAATTAGAGATTTCTACTGAAGGCCTGCCGCCTGGAGGTCCTGGCCTCTGTCTTCAAAAAAGTCACGAAGGAGCCCAGCGCGCTGCAGATGAGCATAGCGCCCACTGAAGACGGCGACTGTTCACTCGTCCGCTGCTACAAGAACTAGATAGCGCAACAGAATGACCCAACTCAACATAAATGCGCACACGCTGCAACGCAGGCAGCTCCGAAGCCTCATTTCTAGTTCTTCTGCTAGTTGTCGCTTCACCTTCCCCGAGAGCATGACGACCGCCCGCTTGCGGCAACAATGCTCGCGGCCCGCCTCTCCTCAAGAAGAGTTGCGCCACAGGATCTGGCGCTTCGTCCACAATTCCCGGCCGCATCGGCGGCGCGGACGTGTTTCGCCCTCGTGCTTCCTGTTCCTCGTCGAGCGTCCCAAGGTGATGGCCGTTGCTTGGAGCTCCGCCCTCTACTCTGCCGCCGAGACCACTAGGAGCACAACTCGAGGCGCCAGTCCTCCGCGTCGCGAAGAAGCGCCTCTCTATGTTGGCTGTGCCCAAACAACTGGCAGCCCCGACGCCCGCGCTACTCCTGCCACGCAGTACGACGTCTGCAGCTGTGACGTCACACTTCTCGCTGCTTTCTTTCCACGGTGTGTTATAGAAGCTGTGGAACAGTCTCCAATATGGTAGGTCAGCTGCTTGCCGGTCTTCCGAGAGCAGCGCATCTTGTTCCAGCGTCTGCGCACTGTACTCAGCCCAACAAGGCGCGTCACTTGCAACTTGCTCGGGGAGGGTCGTGCAGTCCTCTCGGGAGAAGATCAAACCAGCCGCACGGTCCGAGCAACTGACGCTCCTCACTGCTTGCGCATACATTCCCCACCTGGAGCAAGAGAAAACCATTAGGCTGAAGCCGCCAGCCGGTAGCGCATCAATTTTGGAAAAGTCGCAACCGTCTACAATAATAATTTTCACACACGAGGCAAGAACCGCCTTACGTCAGACCCCAGGGGCCGCGTTCATAAAAGACAGCACGAATACTAATAACTTGAAAACACATGAAAGAAATACAATCGCGAGCGAGCAGCCCCCACCCATTTCATTATATCCTGCTCGAAGTGGTCTGCTCTGTGGTATAAACCACTGGAACGGGCCGCCGCCTGGCAGCCTTCCTGGAGCCCGGTTGCAAGCGCATGCATACGACACCACGTGATGACCAGCGAGACACACAAGCCACTCCCAAGAGACTCCAAAGCCCTTCGCTGCTGCCTCAACCAAATCGAGACAAAATACGCGGCCGTTAGACTCGCTCGATCGACCGAGAGAAAGAAATGCAAGAACTTTGCCTCCCCCGGCGCTTCAGTTTCACAGCCGGCCATGATCATCTTCTGCATGTAAGCACACACGACAGCAGCTATCCTCATCGACTCCATCTCCTCGTCAGATGCTAGCACTTTCCCATCGTCGAAGACGTCAGGCGCGTCCGTGAGTGTGGCAAGCGTCGTGCCAACTTGATCCCCAGGAGCGCCAAGCCCGTCAGCTTCTCCTAGATAGCAGTCGACATCCGCTAAGTGCTCCCCTGCGTCAGCATCTGCCTCACGCATCAAAAGTGCCGCCCCGCCAAAAGCTAACTCAGCCACCTCCTTCCCAACTGTACGGCTTTGCAGACGTGTGACAGGATGGCTGCGCCAAAAGTCAACGATTTGTCGCCGAAGATTAGAGCACGTAGAACAAGGAGAGCAGCCCCCCAGCGAGAGGAGGAGCGGCCTCACCCCTCCGAATATATTAAACAAGAAACAAGATGACCAAGGCGCAACGCAGTCTGAGCCCAGCGAGAAACCCTTGCTAGTCAGCACACTTCTTCATTACCGAGTTAGCAGCTGCCCACTCCGAGCGGTTCTGAAGAAGACAGCCAAAACTAAAAGCGACTAAACCCCAAAGCAAAAAACACACAGCGCCAGCAGACGCCATGGCCCGCGCCAAGATAAAAAGGACAAACGAAACCAGCCAAGCGACGCGCGCGGCTGAGGCCTACGTCGACCAGATGCCCCCCCGCGCTTGCCACGACCTAATCCGGGCGGGCCAAATGGTCCGCGTTAAAGCTGGCCACGACTAGCCCGCCCGAAGTTTAACGATGACCATGCAAATATAAAGAAGGACAAGAAAAAGGCGCAACAGCCTTCACACGGTAGCCGCTTCGGCGTCTTCATCTGCCCGCGCTAGAAGAACCCCTACAAACCGCCAACAAAGCTAAGCCCCAGACAAGAAGGAATAAGCACAGAACAAGCGGCGCGCAAAGACCACACGACACCGACGAAGCGGAGCAGCTACAAACTTCCCAAGAAGAAAACAAATTACAGCACCCGAACCAGCAGCACAGGTGGCGGGCCAGTTCTTATTGGCACGTCAAGAACCCAAAGAAAAACCTAGCGAGCGAAAAAAAAAACAGCTACACAGCCCACGCGCCTACGCCTCACGCTTCTACGCCTTTCTCTTCTTTTTGTGGTTGTTCTTCTTCTTCGTCTAAAAACGCCAGCAGAGCAGAAGAAAAGCTATCACACCAAGCGCATCCCCCGCCCCGCAGCCGCGCCCCGGCGCTAGCAGCTAGCGCCTGGCGAAGCATCATCTCAGACCGACTCAGCCGCGACGGCGGCGCCATGGTTTCCGTGATCTACTCCACCGCGGCCACCACTTGCAGCACACTGCCGGCGCCCCCCCCTGCCTCATCCTATAAGCCGTAGCCTATCCCTCCGCTCGAGCCAAGCTGCTCAGATCTATTCACCTTGCCGGTGCTGCAGCTCCTGACCCACCACCTGCAGCAACACGCGCGAGGCTTCTATCTATTATTGCTGCTGCCCCCAGTGCTGCGGCGCCAGCTGCGTTTGTCCTCCACCTCTAGAAGTACACAAGACACACAGAAATCACAGCAACCGCCCATCTCGTCCGGGGGCGCTCAAGAAGTGCCCCCCACTAGAAATAAAGAGCCCAACCAAGCCAAGCAAAGAGAAGCAGCCTCGCCTCTCCAACATCCACCCACCGCCCTACGGCTGGCGCTCAAGCCTTGAGAGATCCGCCGGCGAGCGGGCGCGCAAGCAATGACAATGGCGATCGCGATCCAATGCCGGCGCCTCTGCCGCCTGCGTAGCATGATCGCCCCGCACAACCCGCGACCGAACAACTGCCGGCAACATATTAAGTAGCAGAGGAGCAGGGGCGACGACGTCAGCAGCGCCGGCGCCTTCTCGTGATCCATCAAAATCACCAGACACCACTTCGACGAAAAAAAAGAAACAGAAGAGCAACCACGCCGGGCCCCCCCGCCCCTCATGCTGTAGCCGCTCTAGTAGGAGTAGAACACTCCAGAGCTGCAGCAGCAGGCGGCCGGGGCCCACCGCCCTCGTCTGAGTCCCCCGCCCCGCTCTCGTCCTCCTACATACTAAGCAAGACGGGCCGCGACTTGCAGCCACCCCGCCTCTCCTTGGCGAAGCGACCGGATTGAAACACAAAGCAAAGGGCACCCAAATAAATGCGGCCGCCCGTCCTCTATCCCCTCCAAGATCGCAAGCACGACCAGCAGAATCCCCCGGAACTTCCTGCAGTCCCCCCGTGGTCACGCTGGTGCACGGTCCTCCCCCTGGGCAGTTCTCTTGATGCTCTTCTAGCGGCCTGCGCTGCGTAGTGGACCACGCCGCAAGATGCCGCCAGCCCCTTAGCTGCGCCCAGCCTCGCGCTTAGCTATAGTTTGCAGATCCTTGCCCTTCATGATCTCGCCCGACTCGCTGGCCCAAGTAGCAGCACCACGCACCAGGCATGCCCTGAAGATACAGGAAGCGCCTCTGCAGCTGGGCAGGCGCCCTCGTCCTGGTGCTGGAGGCGGCCGGAGGTGGTCGCGCTGGACGAGCTGCAGACGAGGAAGACGTCGCCGCAGCGCGCGCGTGGTGGCCTACGGGTGCAGCCGCGCATCACAGCCACCGCGGTCCCGCTTCTAGATGATGCACATTGTTACAAGCTGCAAGCGGCCAGCGCCGCTGATCATTCACGGACGCGGCGCCAGCCCTGTCATCTACTGCAACACTACGCGGCCCCAGGCGCCACCACCAAGCAACACCACCCACGGCGACCAACTCCAAGCCCACGCCGCAAGAGACTCCCCCGCGACAGAAGGAGCGCCAAAACCAACGGCCGACCACGATCACACCCGCGCGGGCAGGGCGCCCAGCCTCGCGGCCCTTTTTCAGAGCACCAGCACCACAGCAACAACCAAAGCGGAGCGCAGTACTTAAACCACACCCCTCCACCGCAGCAGTCGCAAGGAACGCGCACGCCTTGCACTGTCGGCGGAGCGCCGCCAAAGCGGCCGCGAGTTCCGCGATCGGCGAACCCACCGGCTGCCCGCAGCCCGGCCCGTGCTGAGGGAAGTAAAGGAGGCCGACACGCAAGAAGAACGCGACCGAGCGAAGGCCCCAAACCCGCGGCTTTACTAAGCGCGGAGTCTTATCAACCCCCACGGCAGCCCAAGGCCCCAAGCTGGCCCCTGAGCAGCTGCGCAACGAAGCCGCGGCTGCCCCTGGAACAAAACCGGAACGCTCCGGCTTCCGCTCGCAAGTACCCAGCACGACCCGAAGCGCGCCCAACGTCTTCCGCCCCGCGGCGCCCGCAAGAAATAGAAGCGCCAGCCTTGATGCTCCGCCTGCTGCTCGTCTCAACAGGAGTGGCCGCGCCCCTTAGCGTACTACTAGCCAGAACAACAAGAAGGCGAGGCGACGGAGATCATAGCGACCGAGCACGCCCGTCCAAGAAGATCACCACGCTACAACCAGCAGCACAACAGCAGCACCCACAAAAGAAAGCAAGAAGAACGCCCAGCCCAACAGCCGGCGGCCTGCTCGCCCTCGAGGGCGCAGAAGCAGCGCCGCCCTCCTCGTCTTGGATCTTGTAGCCGCCTGCGCCGGCGCGAAGGTGGTCACGCCCGCCATTTTAATAAACAAAGCAGCCAGCCGCGACCTGCTGGCGCTCAAGCGAACCCATAGCCCCCAAGAGGTAGAACAAGTAGTAGCGCCCGCTCGAACAAAGAGGCCGCTAGTACAGAAGGCCGCAGCTACTCCGTCCGCAGTTTTCTGCTCGATTTCCTCCGTTTGCAATCGCAAAAAACAAGGAGCGCCGCGAGCCCTCCCCCAGCACTTCGGCGATGACAGTCAAGAATATACCCCGCGGCCCCGCTGGTTCGGCACCTTGTTCGCCTCGTGCTTGGCAGAGCTGTCAGCAGACTGCGGCACGCTGCAGAGCACGCCAGAACAGCAAGAGAACGAAGCCCCAGCACGGCCGCCCGCAGGCGGCCCCCTGCCGCCTTGCTAGTTCTAAGAGTAGAAGCAGCCCGCTGCCCCGGGGGGAACCACGCTAAGGAGCGCGCCGCCCCTGCTCGCGCTGCTCTTCTTCTTCAACTTCGTAGCCCGCTACACTAGCTGCAGCACTGTGGCCGCAGACCGCTGGCGCGCGGACGCTTCAGATATTAGAACAAGACCCGCGCCGCTACTTCTAAGTCGCGAGCATCTTGGCCGCAAGAGTCCCCCGCAGCTCAGACGAGGAGCCCGCGCCAAGTACTAGCTGAAGATGACCAGGCCAAGAACTGAACCACTTCGCCACGGAACGAGGCGAGGTAGCCCCAGCCTCCTCCTGGAGCAGCCAAAGCGAGAGACGCCGCCCCTGCTTCCCCAGCCGCCACCTGGTGGCCGTTTTCGAGCGACCAAGTAGCCGCATCCATCTAAATGAAAGAACCTCGGCGCGAAGCGCCAAGGCTCACTGCGCCAACGGCTGCACATTTTGGCCCCCTTTCTGTTCTTGCAAGGTTTTACAAACCCGACGCAAGGCAGCCCGCGCGTTCAGACCCTTTAGCCCTACGCAGTCGCGAAAGCACAGCGAGGGGGAAGCCCACGGGCTGCGCCTCGCGGGCCCCGTTCTGCGGAAAGTAGAGGAGCCAGCAGCACGCACCCCGATCACATCACGACCGGCCGCGCGGGCTGCTTTACCTAATAGCTTGTAATGTTACAAAATCAAGGAGCCCACCACACCAGCCCAGGCCTCTACTATAAGCGCCCCGCGTCGGCGCGGAGACAAGAAGTAGCCAAATCAGCCCAGACCCCGCAACCAGAACGCAGCACCAGTCGGCCACTGCCACAATTATACGACAAGAACGCGAGCCGCCTCCGCCACGTCCTCCACGAACAACAAGGCGCCGGACGATGAAGAAGGAGCGCGGCGACAACTTAATACGCCAAGAGAACCAGCACCCCCCGCCCACGACCGCCCCCACAACGCCGCGAGCGGTCGCAAGCGGAGCTCACACCGACGAGCAAAGGCAACGGCCACCAGCCGGCTCGCATTAGCCTAGCACACCGCACCGCAGCGGCGTCGAGCAAGCTCCTGCCCAGCTTCGCTGATCATGGCCCACGGCGGCGCGGCCGCCTCCAGCTGCCTGCAGTATTAAGCAAGGGCGAGGCAGTCCCTCACCAGCCAGAACAAGAGCAGAAAAACTGCCACGCGAAGACTGCGCCGCGTGCTGGCTCATCTTACTCATCACATGAAAAACCCCCCGCCCTTTTTTCAAAAAAAATCTCGCCCGGGGGCGGCGACTGCGTATAATATTACTCGAAGGGTCTACCAGTAGAGCAGGACGCGACGCGGCTCGGCGCTCCTGCGGACGTCTCGCCCCTAAGATGGCCGACCCACGTCGCCAGCCCAGCGCGCGGCAACATCATGCGAGGAAGATCTCCCCACACATCTGCGCGAGATCATGCCAGCCCCCAACCATCCCCAGAAAGCTGGCAGCAGTAACGAAGAACCCACCAGACCCACCGAGAAACAGGTCGACCAAATAGCCCCACCCGCCTGCCGCTGGACTCTCTCAGGCATAAGACAAGTAGAGGAGCGCGCGAACCACCGCAGCCCGAGCAGCAGAGGCCGCCCAGGCGTAGCACTCCACTGCGGAGGCCATGGCCTCAAAAGATATAGCAGGCGGAGACTACGAGCGAGGCCCCGGCATCACTTTGATCAGAATGCCCCGCCCACCTGCTCCGGGAGGTCAGCACCTAGAAGGAGGCGGCTGCCTCTGTCCGAGCGGTGTCTTCTGCTCTGACAAGGCTCAAAGAGCAAGAACGCCGCCGAAGATGTCCTCGGCGCCGCGGCCTCCTGTCGAGAAACAACAACCGCCGGCACCTGCAAGCTGCTCCGGCCTTGTCATGTTGGGCGTGCCTCATCTCCTACCAGGCTACCCTTTAGGCGCCACCACTTGCACCATCTCGGGCCACACCGCACTACGCTGCCCCCGCCCGTCTTCGTCGAGCACCACCTTCCACGCCAAAAAATGCTAGCAGCTGCTCAAAAGAAGCGGCAACACGCTACAAGCTGCGAACCCTTCACCAAACCACCCAAAGCAGCACCCCCCCGCCCAGCAACTGCGAGACCGGGTATTCTGCTGGCGCTAATCCAACACCGCCAACCAAATCAAGAGAACAAAGACGCCGACGAGGCGCCGCGCAGCTATGTTGCTACTAGTTAGATGAAGAAAGCGAACAAGATGAAGAAGAAGCACCAGAGCAGGCAGCAAGAGCACTACCCCGAAGGAGTATATAAGTACTAGGGTAGAAGAAGAAAAGAAGCACAAGAAGTAGAAAAGAGGCGAGGAGGCAGCTAAAAAAGTTAGGCGACGAACGATCTGGCTCGCCATTGGTCATCGACTGCGACTACAACTAGCAGACGACATCGCACCCAGTGAGTCGCACCGCCTAACCGGGTTAGGTCGTGGTGCGACTGCACATCAAACAAAGCGCGCCAACCATAAAGGCACCAAGGTCCCCAGACGAGGCAGCCTCGCTGCCAGCTCTGTCACCCAGTGCCTTTCCTCACGGGTTGCAACTGCTCACAACTACGACGCACCTGAAGAGAGTGCTCGCAACTACCTAACGCGAGAAACCCCTACAACAAGGAGAACGGCGCCGCTTCGTGATTCTTATCCATAAAATAAGACCACACAGCCGCGACTGCCTTTAAGTAGTAGCGACGCGCGGCGCCCGTCTTGCTATTCTCCTGCTACTAAGCTCCTAACTATACTCAAAACAAAGGCAGCACGCAGGCCGGCCCGCGACCATGCTACGACCCCGCTCCCGCTCCCTCCTGCTAAGTAGAACAGAGCAGTAGACCGCTTTACTTAAAAAGAAGTGCCATCTTAGCAGAGAAGAACTACAAGCGGCCGCGCGACCAGATAATTACAACGAGGCCAAACGCTGAGAAATGAGACCGCCCCAGAAAAGCACGAGCCTGCCCCGAGCTAACAAACAGATGGGCCTTATCTTGAAATCTCTGCTCTGCTCTGCTCCTGCCACTTTGTGCTTCTTGCAGCCCTCGCTTGCCAATCTCCGCGACAACTGGAAGCGGCGGACGAACCGGCTGCGCTCCTGAACAGCACGAAGATGCAACACCTCCCCCAACTCCTGCAATGTTCGTGCTGCTACTACTTCCACCTCCACCGCTAGCGCTGCCGTTGACTGTAGCACCGCTAACAACTGTCCCCGGAAAAAAATACTGAACAGCTTGCTGAACTGCACCCGTCAGGAAGTAGCTCCCGCGACCATCGCGCTCGCCGTCTTGGCCTCTGTTGCAGCTGGTCTCTGCAGCTGGTGTCGTGTCCTCTTGTTCTTGAACCTGGCGCAGCTGCTCGCTGCGTTGTTTCTCTGCAGCATCGAGAAAGTCACTAGCAGCCGTGCTGTTCTTGTTGTACTGCCTGCCAGGAGCTGCGTCACAACTGGCACCATCGTCCCGAGAAAGGCCCGCGGCCTCATCATGACCCAAAAGAGGAGACGCGCACGAGATGAACCCAATCAGCTTGTTTTTTCGGTCGACTAGGTTAAGCGCCTTCTCTTTTGTCGGCTTCTCGTCGCGGTCAGGTCGCCGCTTGGCTGAGTTGTGTGGGTGTAGGTCGCTGAGCTTATCCCCTCTAGAAATTGAATACGTAAAGACGATAGAGCAACTCACTAGCCACGCACAGACCAGAAGCAACGAAGCAAACAATCTACAGAGAATTTCGAGCCGAAAAACATTAACCAAAACAACAAAGACGCAGCCACGTTCACCCACCACTGCTGTCGCAGTACCTACTCGCCCGGAGGCAGCGCTCTCCACATGTATCCGCGCTGTCTGATCAGTGCAGTCTACTTGCATATGCACAGCGCAGTGCTTCTGTTTCTGGACGAAACCCCCCGCTTCTTCATCCATGACGACATTGTGGACCATGGAAACCATGACCCTGCTAAGTCGCTCCTCATCACTCTGCGCATATTTGCCAGCGAAGTACTTCCGCGCAGCTTCTGCAGGAGTATCGTAGTCGTGGCACTTAATTAGAAGAGCAGAACGATCCCCGCCGAGCGTTTCGTCTAAGTTCTACTAGCTCTCTCTTCTGCGTTCTCTTTGAGAATTATCATGGCGTAGTCTGCCAGCTCTTTATTAAATGAATGAGATGGGCGCGAGAGCTTCTGGCGCTGGTCGCCCCCAGCGCCTTCTGAGCTGCGCAGCGTCGGGCAACATCGACAAGGAAGATGAGGCCCGCAGTCTCGCAGCTGCTCCACTTTGATGAGATCACACCACACCGCAGGCCTCGCAGCTGTGAGCGAGAACAGGAGCCGCACTACATCAACACCTAAGGCGGCGAGACAACCATGGGCAGCTCATCGACGAGCAAGTCTACACAGCCACAAACGCCTCCACGCTACAGCGCAAGAGCGTCAAGCCCGGTGGCTTTCAGAAGCATCACGCAGGCAACTACTGCGGGCCCCTCAGCTGTCGCAGCGCGACATCAGCAGTAGTTACATGGTACCTCGCATACAAACATTTCTTCGAGAAATATAATTTGCGCACAGGAAGGAAGACCTACAGAGTGGTCACGGAGGAGCATGAGACGCCGCCATCAAGTGAGCACTAGAGACAAGGAAGCACCACATGATGCGAGATAACTAGGCCCGCTCAACAGCGTGTACAGGAATTGGACCCCAGCACCAGCGCACGGTCCTGATGAAGAACAAGAGCGGTGAGAACGCAAGTGCCGCGAACCCGGAGATGCGACTATGTGCGTTGCGCAAGAAGAGGTCCCTTCAACGCCGCATAGCAGAGAGTAAAAGCAGAAAAGAGTCTGCTGTCAAGAATAGATAGGACGAAGTCCCGACGAGAAAGAAGTCTGCTCCGGTAAACGTGAAAAACTATCAGACTCGATAGCAACACTGCCAGTTGATTGATTGCCTAGTTTCTTAACAAGGGACAGCAGTCACAGGAGAAGCGCCAGTAGTATCCAACATCTAAGTATACTGGCCGCTTCGACTGTTTACTGAACAATTACGTTGCTAATGCGGTAGTAATACTGCATGACCATGCTACATCTACAGCCCTTAATGTGACTGGTCTTCCTGGACCTCGTCGTCCTGGATCGTCCCGCTCAAATTGCCGCTTAGCGTCTATTTCCGCTCTGGATCCAGGATCGTAGAAGTGCTTTATGATCCAGCCGCGAAATCGAGAGAGACAGACAGAAATAGCAGCCGACATTTTGACTCATCTTAGATAGTACATCACAAACATCGCATCTTGTCGCACTTCTTCAATAGATTTGCCCACTTTCGAACGTCGTTTATCATGACTGTCATTCCTATGTAGTGTGTCGGGCTGTGTCACGTGACACAGGGAGGAGCCACATATTTCATGATGTGAAAATCAACAGCGTAGCGGCAGGTATCTCTTACCAGTCGATATCCGTTCTCTCTTGGGTGAAAAGTTAAAACAGACTTCTACCAGCTATGATAAGGCAGCTAGAGACAAGACCGAGTTCCCACTACCGATTTGCCACCTACAACAACGGCACAGCAACCGATCATGAGAACTTTTCCAGTACCAGAACATTCAGGAGTTGATCATCTTTAGTTCCAGCGCATTCTTGCTCTTCCTTTCTTCTTTCAAATTCGTGATTTTTTTAAATCAAAATTCTTTTTTGAATGATTCAATATCATTGGACTAGCAGGAGGCTACGACTCCTACTAGCCCACAAGAACGTGAATGAAAATTGAGCTAGCAGGATGAATCATCCTGCTAGCTCATACGAAGAACAAATGCGGTTTTGGACTAGCAGAAGCCCATTGGACTCCTACTAGCCCATACGAATAAAGAGCGTGATTTTGGGCTAGCAGGAACCCACTAGACTCCTACTAGCCCATATAAGAACAAATACAGTAATGAGCTAGAAGTGCTATTTACGTAATGTAAGTAACCCAACTAGCTCCTCCTTTACACACGATGATTCTTGATTATATTTTCTTGGAAAATATTCTATCGCTAACCTCCTCTATTGAATGAATAATCAAATTATTGAATGAATAATCAAACTATTCTATATCTTCTTCCCCATCATGTGTTTCTTTTCAATCTTCGTCACGCGTTTTTCAAAATCTTCATCACGCACGATCTACCTCTTCCTCACGTGTTGTCCACCCCTTCAACACGTCTTTGTCCACCACATGGCTCTTTAGGCCGAGCTGCGCTTATCCGCGGAACCCAAGATCTCCTCGACGTCCGAGTCGGACGCGGGCAGCGCCTGTCAAGGATACAAGACATTATTGTAGAAAACTGATAGAATGGAAAGTAGTATTACGTTAGAAAACTCTACGTCGATAATATTCTACGTTTGCGAATATAACAAAATGCGAAGTATTAGGATAAAAATCAAGTAAGTACCTTATTGGCGAAAACAGAGGAACCAACTGCAGCCACCTCAACGGCAGCCACCGGCTGGACCTGCTCCTCCACCACCTGCTCAACAACGGCTCCTCCGTTATCGGCAACGGCTCCGGGGATATTGACGCGGTTGGCGTTCATCTGGATGCCGTCTGCGATGTTCCCATCCGTTGCTTCTCCTGCCTGCAGCTTCATGACCAACACGTTCAGCGTCTGGGAAATTTGGTTCAACATGAACAAAATGGTCTGATTGGTCGAGTCATCCACCACCGGGTTGACCGTGTTGTTCTGCACGGCAGTGTTCTGCTTGATCAACCAGTGCGTTTGCTGCTGATTCTTTTTCACCTGAAATTGATTGTAAAATTGAAAGAAGATGGGAAGTTGATTTTGAGAAAATGCGATATGGTAAAAGTATAACATAGTACAGGAACAACTGACTTAGTCAAATATGATGTAAAATATAAATGTTGATTTTGAGAAAATGCGATATGGTACAAGTATAACATAGTACAGGAACAACTGACTTAGTCAAATATGATGTAAAATATAAATTATGAAGGTACAATCTGGCAGAGGTGCGGAAGCACGTTGGAGTTGGATCCACGCACTTTCTCCGGAGAGCAAACATCCATCGAGATGGAGTTAGAGGCGTTGGTGCTGGAAGACATTTTGTGAGTTTCGTCTTCGTTTGAAGATCTTCGCGTTATTTTTAGCGTTTTAAAAACCCGACCTAAATCCTCGATCCCATTGAAGTTGCAATGATGAATAATGGAGATGGACTAACCTGGCCAAAGCTAGAAATCAATCAACTGCAGGAAAAAGTCAAGCAATCAACATCAACTGTCCAAAAAAACAATCAATCTACCAGCCATCAATTTTCATGAAGAAGAAAGTAAATAGTTTTTTTGATTTGGAGATATCAACACTCACTCACTCCGGACTTAGCCATTTCGGAACTGAAAAAGTCAAGCAAGGTGTAGGAAAAAGCGGTATTCTACACATACAAACTGCTTCTCTCCAGGGAGTGCTTTCTTCTCATTCCCTCCAACGAGTTTCTTCTTTTCTCTCCTGTATTCATTCACTCACTCATTGCTTCACCTACTCAGAGCGCCTCCGCCTTAATTGATGCTTTTCAATATTCAACGCAAGTAGCTCCAGCAGTCTCTCCACCTTGGTCAGCCTTACATGACTGAATTCTCCTACAAAGTGTTAGGCTTTAGTTTTCTGCCTGCACACCTGGTGCGCAAGCCTCCTTATCGTGCATCTTGAGAATGGTAACCAACTAGATTGACAGCGCAAAACTCAAGCCCAAAATGGTACGGTTCAGTTTTATGCTTTTTCAATTTCGTCATGGCATGTGCCTGCCAACCCTGATAGTGTATATACACACTACAGACTACAAGCACTACATTGCACATATACACGCTCATACCGTGCGCCTTTCAATGTGTGCCATTAGGTAGCACAAGAGTCGCCATGTCCTCTGCAAAGTTAGTTCCTGAGTAGATGATTTACTGATCATCGTCTATAATGACCAAGAAACATGCTGTAGTGACGTCAATAAGTCTCACGCACTGATATTGGAATGACATAGTAGCACAAAGTAATATGGAGACGCTCTGGCGATATGACGACCATCCTACAGCCCTCCCTACTAGGTGGTCGACCAAGCACATCAACAGACGAAGGCTCATAGTAAGAATCAACGACGACAGCGACTGCATCGCCATCCATTCGTGTATGCTGCGTCATCCGAAGGCTTGGATTTATTACCAGCTGTTTTCGTCAGACAAGAGCTTTTGATACGTCAGAACTTCTGCTGATCGCAATCCCACACGGAACTGTCGGCCGCTTCAGTCTTCACGATTAGATCCATTATTCAATATCGTCGCCCGTGAAAAAAAGTGCCCACCCTTGCGTATTCTCATCCCTTTGTTTCAGTTACATGGAAAAAATACGCAAAATACGCCATGACAAGTTACTACTAATGAGCCCAGCGCTGTCCTATCCTTAAGAAAAAGTCCATCGTCCGTAGCTCCGGCTCCTCGATCACAAACGCAGCTCCCCCTGCTGCTACTCCGAAATAAAAATCCATAACATGGAGGTATCAACAATCCTATTACTTGTGTGCCTGCTGCATGCATCCTACAGATTACAAAAACCTCATCAGTATCATTTTGAAAGACCTCAGCGATCAACTAGACAATTAATAGTACTGGATCATAAAATACGTGGATAGATGCTAGTACTAGAAGACCAAGCAATTCTCTGAATTGCTATCATGATGAAATATAACTAACCCAACCTTTGTATAACTATTCTTTAAGAATCAACTATATTAATAAGCTAAGATAAAGCACGCACAGCTACTTGTCCGCACGTACTAAAAAAGTAATGATGTTAAATGATCGCGCGCCTGCCGCCAATCGAATGACAGCACCGACATGGGCCGCGCCTACACATCAAGCAGAAAGAGATCGAAACTCTCTGCAGAATGAACGCGACCCATGTAGAAGATGCCGCCATTCGTTAGCCGCATTCGAGAACTTCAGCCGCAGGTAGCAGGCACAAGCCTCGAACACGTTTCCAGAGGGCGCCCGCGAGGAGGACTAGGCAGCAGGTCTTGTTACTGGTGCCCTCCACTTCCAGCACGGAGGACTTCGTCGCCGATGATAGGGATGGACTTTCGACCCACATCACACCACCGAAAGAAACAAATTGGCCACGCCTCCACTACTTGCCCAAGGGGATGGATCCGGGATTTCTCCGGGATTTTTTGGGGATTTTCTGGGGATTTTCTACACGGCCTGCCTTGTTGTTTCTGATGTTTGTAAAGAGGGGCGCTCGTGACAGCTTGAAGCTGTCTGCTCCCTCCCTCCGCTCAGGGAGTGTAGTACGCAGTAGCGCAGTGTATAGAAGGGCTGCAGGTAAGTAGGAGCGCCTGCGACGGCTTGACGCCGTCTGCCTTCCGCCCCCGTCGTAGCTAGGTAGAAGTGGTGCGGGTCAGTAGTCGCGCTTGTGACGGCTTGATGCTGTCTGCTCCCCTCGCCAGTTGTGTGTAGAGGTAAGACGTGGACGCGTTCCCCCCATAAAGAAGTGTGACGCATGGCGCGGCTCTCTCCTGGCAAAAAAAAACAGAAGAACACGCGCGAGGAGACAAGCACAAGGAAACAACGAAAGGCACCCACACGGAAGGGCACACACAGAACCAAAAGACAAACACGAGAAGACGACGACGACGACGCGCAGCGCCAGACTGGAAGCCGTAGAGGCATAGCCTAGACTTCGCGCTTCTCATCTCCAAAACATGCGAGCGCATAGGAGCAGAACCGAACGGAGAGGCAGCCTGCTTTGCTAGAGCGTGGGTTCTGTGGAATTCATCTAGCTACCTGCCAGGCCGAGAGGGTTCGGCATTTCGGGGCGGTACAGAGCTAGTTTAGTAGATGTAGAATGGGCCTGGCCGTCGGTATAGAGATCCGCCTAAACTAAGCGCGGGGCTGGGCTGCCGCTGGGAGACCTTCAAGACCTCCACCACGCAGGTGCACAGAGGTGGGGCCCCGTGGGGTGGTGGAGATACCCCGGGACGCACTACCGCCAGGAGACCCCTGGGACATGCTGGAGGGGGTCCTGGAATACTACAAGGACGCGAAGGCAGTCCGCCAGGAAGCGGCGCAGCAAGGCGGGCGCAGTCCGGAAACTTCGCCGCTTGTCGTTTGAATTGGCAGAAACGGGCGCGCCGAGAGTGGTGCACAAGCTGGCCCACTCCTGGGTCTACAGCGCCGCCAATCTTGCACGGGAGCGCGGCGTCATCCACTGAAAGAACGCGCTCAGGAAAGAGAGAGAGGCAATAAGAAAACACTCCACCAAGACACACTCAGAGAGGCGGAGGTAGCGGCGGTCATCTCGCTGGGGTCCACAGAATCCCGCGGGGGAGGCGACGAGCAGGGGCCAGGGCTGCAGGAGACAACCGCCCCCGCCTTGCTCCGCTTGATCACCAAGGGAGAGAACCAGAGAACAAGACACACGCCACAGGCAAGAGGTGCCAGGACCCCGCTCACACTGTGGGGGAGGATCCACCGAGCGGAGAAGCCCCAGCCGCCCGCCGGGAGGCGAACTGCTGGAAGCCAGCCCGTCACGCTTCCAAGAAGTTGCTCAACAACACACGTCGCACAGCGACGACCGCGGCCGACACCATAGGCGGCGGAAGAAAAGACGCAGCCCGCGAAGCCGGGCGCGCGGCGTCCTTCAAAGACGAGAACAAGCGGCCGAAGGTGGCGCAGTCGATCACCAGACAGCTGCGGAACACGAAAGCGGGCGACAGCTTTAACCACCATCCGACATGCCTTCAGATTGCGCGGAAGGCGATTCTGAGAAACAGCAGCAAAGAAGAAGCCACGAAGCTGAAGCGGTGGCTCGACAAGGAGAAGGAGGGCAGCGCACTGCCCTACACGCCACAGCTGACAGGCAGCGGCTACAAGGACAGAGAAGGCAAGGAGGCTGAACCCCCTCGACAAGAAAGAAGACACGGCGGCGCGAACGGCGCTAAACAAAAGACTGAGCAGTGATCTTTTTAGCAGTTGCACTGCTCAAAAGGTTGCGCGACTGCTGAAAAGATGCGACAACTGCCAAAAATATTCTTTCAAGGAACTACTTAAGCAACAGACTCGGCTGGGTCTCCTAATATAACAGATAAACTAATACTAACGGAGACACTAACGGACTAACAGATAGCGGAAAACCAACGGAAAAACTAACGGAACAAACGGCCCCCGCGCGATCTTTTTAGCAGTCCAAGCTGCTCTCTCAGCGGTCCACACTGCTCTTTTTAGCTGTCCCCAAGCGCCCCAAGATCTTCTCAGCAGTCCCAGGGCCCCGCGGATCTTTTTCACCATTCGGGGCACCTTTTCAGCAATTTCCCCACGCCTCTCTCTGCCAGTCCTCCCGCCCCATTTGGCCCACTAGCTGTATGGCGAGACACCTACTATACAAAACAAGCAACGCAACCCCCACCACAACGCGGCACCCTTTGGCCCGCTTTGCATTTGCGCCGATGCACATTATATATAAGCGGCTGCGCACCTACTTGGAAGCCACGCTGTCCGCCGGCGGCGTCGCTAAGAAATACTAGAAAGCCACGCAAAGCCATACCTGCCAGACACGACAGACGCGCGCGCCCACACGACTCGCCAGGCGCGGCCATACACGCAAGACACGCGCCACATTACCCACAACAGCGAACACATGAGAGGCAACAGCAAACACGCAAGACACCCATAGCCCTCCCAACACACCCACAAGACACTAATGGAACAGAAGACGCGAGGGACTCACACTCGAAGGCCACAGCCTGCACCCTCTCGACAGACACGGCCCACACCCCCCCACAAGACGCGGCCCCCACTCCCTCGCCAGACGCGACAGGCTCACACTCACAAGACGCGGGCCACACTCACACGACACGACTGACACGCGCAAGACACAGCCCACACCCACAACCACGAAACGCGACCCACACCCACACGACGCGGCGCACACTCGCAAGGCACAGCTGGCCCACACTTGCTAGACACGGCTCGAACCCGCAAAGAAGAGAAGACACCACCCGCCAACGCGGTGCGCGACTCACACGACGCGACCCACAAGACACCACCCGCACCCGCAAGACGCGGCCCAGACCCACAAGACGCGGCCCGCACTCACACGACGCGGCTCACACTCACAAGACCGACGCACGCACAACCCGCAGCCGCACGCGCAAGACGCGGCCCACACTCACAAGACGCGGCCCGCACCCGCAAGACGCAGAGAGGCCGCGCTCACGCGGCGCGGCTCAGACTCACAAGACACGCACACGGCCCGCACTCACAAGACGCGGGCCGCACTCGCACGACACGACTCACAAGAGGCGACTCCCTCACCACGCTCACAAGTCACAGCCGCAAGGAGATAGACACACGCGGCCCGCACTCAGTCACAAGACGCGAGCGCGGCAAGCTCACTCTCACACGATACGGCTCGCAAGACGCGGCCCGCACTCGCAAAGAAGACACGACTAACACACGCACGACACAGCCCACAAGAGAAGACGCGACCCGCACGAAACGACTCGCACTCACAAGACGCGGCCCGCACTCACAAGGCGCGGCCCATACTCGCAGCCCGCAGATCGCACTCACAAGCCGCGCGCGACTCACAAGACACGACCCGCACCCGCACCCGCGCCCGCACGACGCGGCCCGCACTCGCAAGACCCCACTCGCACTCGCAAGACGCGGCTCACACTCACAAGACGCACGCAGCCCGCACCCACAAGACGCACGCGCCCCACACTCACAAGACGCAGCCCACACTCGCAAGACGCGGCCCACACTCGCAAGACGCAGCCCACGCTCGCAAGGCGCGACCCACAAGACGCGACCCGCACGACGCGACTCGCACGACGCGACTCGCAGGGCGCTCCTCGCGCTCGCAAGACGCGGCTCACACTCGCATGACGCGACTCACTCACACCCACTACAAGGCGCGACGCCCACACACTCGCAAGAAGACGCACCACGCGGCGCGCACTCCCTCGCAAGGCGCGACTCGCACTCTCTCACAGGACACGACTGGACTCACTTGCAAGACACGACTGGGCCCACTCGCAAGACACGAGCACGACGGGGCCCACACTCGCAAGACGCGGCCCGCAAGACACGGCCCGCACTTGCAAGACACAGCCCGCACTCACACGACGCGACTCACTCTCGCAAGACGCAGCCCGCACTCTCTCACAAGACGCAGCGGGCACTCACACCGGAGGACGCCGCTCACACTCGCAAGACGCAGCTCCCACTCGCGAGGCCGACGCGGCCCCCACTCACAAGACCGACGCGGCCCACACTCGCAAGACCGACGCGGCCCGCGCTCACAAGACACGGCGCGGACTCACAAGACGCCGCTCACACTTACACGACGCGACTCACACGACGCGACCCACACGACGCGACTCGCGCGACGCGACTCACACGACGCGACCCACGCACACGACGCGACCCACGCACACGACGCGACCCGCACGACGCGACCCACACGACGCGACGCGACTCACGCGACGCGACTCACGCGACGCGACTCACACGACGCGACTCACACGACGCGACTCACACGACGCGACTCACGCGACGCGACTCGCACGACACGACTCACAAGGCGGCCCGCACACTCGCAAGACGCACGCGGCCCACACTCACAGGACACGACTCACGCCGCCCAAACCCACTACAAGACGCGAGCGACCCTCCCACACTCGCAAGACGCACGCGACGCGGGCGCACTCGCACGCCGCGACTCGCAAGACGCGACTCACACTCACGGGACGCGACTGGGCTCACTTCCAAGAGGAGGCACGACTGGGCTCACCCACAAGACACGACAGGGCCCACACTCGCAAGACGCGACTCACACTCGCAAGGCATGCCTCGCACTCGCAGGACACAACTCACACCCGAAGAACGCGGCGCGCACTCACACGACGCGGCTCCCACCCGCAAGACGATGCTCGCGCTCGCGCTCGCAAGAGGCTGCCCGCACTCGCAAGACGTGACCCGCGAGGCGCACGCGCGCGCGCGCTCACAAGCAGCGCCCCACAATCACACACACAGCGGCCAACTTCTCGCGCCCACTTCGGCACGCCTTGGCCTCCCTGGCAGCTCCTTCCCTGCCCGAGACGAGTGGCGGCCTCATATGGGCACCCTTTCCAGCCTCCCTCTCTCTGCGGCTGCCAGGCTTGTAACTGCTCGAAGGTTTTTAACTGCCTGGGGGTTGTGTGCTCATGCCTTTGCATACCCGAACGGGACAAAGATCGCAAAGGAACACAGCACAAAAGAGCCCAAAAAAGAGAAGGAACAGAGGACGGACGGAGGAGAGAAGGAAAGGATGGAAAAAAGAGACCGGCGGCAGCTCCGCTTGAGGGGATCAGAGAAAGAAAGAGGGAGAAAAAGCCCTCCGAAAGGGAAGGGGGAAAAAGGAAGAAGGAGCCGGCGGGGGAACCGCTCCAAGACCCCCGGAGAGGAAAGAAAGAGAAAAAGCCGCCCAGAGAACTGGGAAAGGAAGAGCACAGCGCCCCGGAGAAAAAGGGCGAGACAGTGGCAAGGGGGGCACCGAGTGGCCCCACAGGAGCAGCGAAGGGGAAGCAGAAAGAAAGACAAGCGGAGAAACCGAAACAAAAGCGAAGAGGACACCAGAACAGACGCGAGAAAGAAAGGAGAGGAAGGCAGAGAGACCAGCAAGAAGACCGCTGGACGAAATGAGGCCAAAAAGACTAAGAAAGGAACAGAACAACAAAAGAGGACGGCCCAAATGAAGAAGGGGCCGCTTAAGCGGAGACCCCCCGACGAAGGGGGAGGCAGTGCAAGAAGGTAAGAAAAGAGTCCGCGAAGCCCCCCGCGCCTCCCTCAAGGTCCCCCGAAGAGGTGGCGGACGCTGGTCCAGCCTCTCTCTGCGAGGTCGAGTAGGGGCGCCAGCCCTTCACCTTAAGGGGGGCGGCCCTCTTCCAGGTGAAGTAGCTGCAAGGATGAGACGGCACCCCGCCCCACCCGGTCGGTGGGCTTGTATCATCATCATCGCCATCATCATCATCGACGTCGCCGTCGCTCGTTCGTCTTGTTTGAGCAGCCATAATATAGCACTTGTTCTTGCTCGGCTCACAACAATAGTACGCACCGGAGCAGGCTGACAATTCAACCAGCATCACTTGCTGGAGGTTGACATTCCCTCTCCTTCGTTCTCATCAATCAGTATAGCGCCGCCCTTACAATGTCGCGCCCATGATCGAACTTGTAGTGGTCTATATTAGAGGACTACTAGAGGCGGCGGCACAAATCTGACCTATCAATCAATCAGGGTGCCTCTACGGGGCTTCAAATATTTTTTCGCTATTTATTTGCTATCGACGTTTTCAGTTCGCCCGAGCAAATGTGACTGTGTCTACAATGATGAACTCACCTAAGAAGCGACCCAATCCACCAGAAGTGCCAAGAAAAGCAAACATGTCGGCTCGAGTCCTAGTATACTTTGTGCACTGATCTTCACAAAAATAAATCTCAGCTGCTAACGCTCATGCTGCCCTGGAGGGTGTAAAGAAGAACAAGAGGAAGAACGTAGGTAAATACATAATTAAAAGCTGTAGTATCAATCTGCATCGGGTCATAGGATAGGAAGAGATCCATCTACAATAACAGGATAGGCGAGGATAAGATCCATCTTCTATTACTAGCAAGACCTACTTCCCTGCTTCATAACCGCCCGCGACTCATGGTTCCGCCCATCGTAGAATACCCTCCCGCCGTCATCTCTAAGATGGCGATGTCTGATCATGGTAAAATTTTTAACGCTAGAGCTTATTTTTCAATATCCTTCGCTGAGTGTTGTATCTTTCCCCTTAGACAGATCCCCTTTCCCCTTAAACAGATCCCCCCTTTAAATCAAAGGAAACCCCACTCAGCATGCTCCACACGGGGACGGGACAGTGATAGCCTACCCGTAAAAAACTTCCCCGCAACTTCGTCCCCATAGTAGACTGCTTCGTCATACCAATCGTGGTCTTTCGGTTTGTCAGCGGTCTATGAAAAGGGTACGCAAAGGGATCCCTCTGGATTACTCTAGTTGTTCCTGTGTCCGATTATCACTGAAGCAAGTGCGTAGCAAGGTGCACAGTAGCCAGCTGTTACATACTGAGTGCTCTCCGACTCCGCCCTAGCTTGCACGTCTTTCTTCTGAAAGAAGAACTACCGTGACGCGGGTGCTCTCCTAGCTCTCACGCCTTCTATTACTTGCAGTCAGTTACTATACGAAGCCGGGCGGTACTCCAACACCATGCAGCCCGAGAGTCATACGCGGGGCCCAATTAGTCCGCTGGTGTCAGTATGGTCGCGACTTGACTCGCCGCAAGTCAACACAAAGAAGCGCGAGGCAGAGGCGAGCTCGCCCAGGGCAGTCACGTCCCAGGGCGGGGGACCAAAAGGCCACACATCCGGGCCAAGGAAAGCGGAGAACTACGCACGCCCCACCCAAAAGGCCAGACTAAGGACGCAGCGCCGCTGCTACTGCAAGAAAGCCGGCGCGCGGGGCTCACAAATAGAGGCGAGCTGCTCGAAAGCAACCGAGTCGAGGAAGAGAGACAGCGGCGAAGAGGCACCAACACGAAAGCAGAACGAAGTGGCTCGGAGTCCGAGGGAGGGAGGAGCGCAAAGCCATGTCGCAAGCCATGGCGCAGGAGGCGCCAAGAGTCAGCTGCCTGCATCCTCACAAAAGGGGCACACGGTAAGGCGCAACGCCTGCACGCAGAGGAGGCCCAAGCTTCCAGAGTGAATATCTCGACAGATTCACTGGCCGCCGCTTTCAATCTGTAGCGGACACACACGCGCCGAAGCGCTGACAGGTCTAGCTGGCTTGGCTCAGTCTGTGGCGGACATGCACGCCAGTCACGCGGTGCCACAGCCGGGAACTGCGTCACCAGCTGGCCCAGCTGTGGCGTGAATCAACTGCCTCGACCGTCATGGTCAGCCGATTCGGCCCGCGGCTGAGTCTTCAGCCAATTCAGCCCACGACAGCCGAAGCAGCTGACTCACACCCCAGCCGAATCAGCTGGGGGCCACCTTCTGCGATTCGCTTGAACCTCGTGCCGCCTAAAACGGAGGCCGCGGCCCGCTGACTGTGTGGCCCGTCCTTCCCCCCGTAGCGACCGCAAAGCACGCCCAAGGCCCGCCCGACCCGAAAGAAGACAAGACGCCCCGCCCTTCCTCCCTGAGTAATTCTCCCAGGAGCGCTCCCGTCCTCTGACTTCCTCCGAAGTCATCGGCCCCAGAGAGGCCGGCAGGTTGCGCCCTCAGCCCCCAGCGCGCGCAAAGAGTCAGCGAGCTCATTGATTAACTTGACACCGAGCGCGGGGGCTCACGCGCTCGACCCGAACAGAAGCAGCACAAGAGCAAAGGAAAGCGCCCCGAGGTCTGTTAACAAGGCCCGCTCTCTCCGACGGGGTGCCTAAGCCTACGCCGTCTGCAGCCGTGACGGTCTCCAGTCGGGCCACCAGACTGCGCGAGCCTGTGAGAAAAATGACACACCCCCCAGGAGTGCGGCCCGTGCTGATGAGCTGCCGGGCCGTGTGGTGGAATGCCACCCACTCGCTGGATTCTTTACTGCTGCGGCGCAAAAAGAAGCACAAGGCAAAGAGTGAGCGCACCAGGCGACTGACTCCCGACCAGGATCCCCGCAGCGGATCCCTCGCTGTGCTTCTCCTTCTGCTTGTCTTTAGGTCTGAAGAAGCTCCCGCCGATGGCGACGGCGAGAACTCCAACCACCCGCGAAAACCCAGCACGCAAAACTTCGCCGGCTTCCAAGCTGGCGGCCTCGGTGTCTCAGGTCTGCGCCCTGGCCGCAAGGCTGTGCACCGCATGGGAGGCGGTAGCCAGCGGGCCTCCTGACGAATAGCAGGGAAATCCCAGCCAGTCTTCTGCAGTACGCGCTGGGCGCTCTTGAGCCAACCGGGGGCAACAGCCTGTCTGGCCGGTGGGAGCTCAGGCGCGTACGTTGTGAAGGCCGGCAGCTCATGTGACTCACTGGGCGTCCGCCGTGCTCGGTCGCCCGACTGCTCACGAGGTGCATGGGGACGGCGTTAGAAGTGACGCCAGCGGGGGACAAGCCAGAGTGGGTGCCCGACCCGGAGCAGGTAGCTCCCGACCGGTGTGCCGTTGGCGATATCCCCCAGATTCCGTCGAAGCGTCTGCTGCCACCACGTTGCAAGAGCAGACGCGTCCAGGCGCAGCATAGAAACAAGTGGACGCGAGCCCGCAATAGACGTGGCTTCGCCGTACTCCAGCGAAGAGATGGCGCCACGTCGAAGCGCCGCGCTCTGGCCCCAGGATGGCATCACCCACCAACATGCGCGAAGCTCGTGCGCAGAGATTGAAGGCGCGGGCACTCATGGCCAAAAAGCGGAAGGACTCGAGGCGCATGGTACGCACTTGCCCAATGGCGACGCGCGGCGCCAGGTGAAAGGCGTGGGCGTTGATCATCCGAAGGTTAGAACAGACCCCGCGGCATAAGAGCCCCGCGCCGCTATGGCGAAAGTCACAACTTGCGTCACCAGAAGCGGACTGCCATTGAGGAGGCAGGGGGATCCGCCCCCGTGGAGTATCCCATAACTTTTCGAAGGACAGAGATGCGCCCGCGCGCCTTTCGGATGACGCCCGAAGTGTGCTTTTTGAAGTTGCAGCAAGAGGCTACCGCCACCCCTAAGATTTGGGGAGAGGAGACTTGGCAGCATAATAAATAAGCCCGAGAGGCCGATAAGAGGCACGCCCGCTCTCTCCTGTGCGCGGTTTTGATGGCAAGCTGCAGCCCCCCAGGCATGTAACTCCGGAACGGAGAGCACGAGGCAGACAGTTTTACTTACTAGCGTCCCGCTTCAGGTGGAGGCCGGGGCGAGCGCCTGCAGCTTTTCAGATAACTCGCACCCTGCACCTGGCCACCAGCTCGGAGCCCGTGCCCACAGCTGGGAGACTTGCACCATCATCCGCGAAGAAGAAGGCGCCCTCGCCGTCTCCACTGAGTTGCCCCAGGGGTGCTGAGATGAAGACAGTCCAACGCAACGAGCTTAAGACTCCTCCCCTCTGGTGGAGCTCCGTTGCGTTCGGTCCCTTCGACCGGGGGAGCCCCCGAGGCGGTCGCTTCCACGGGGGCGCCATCGGTGCCGGGCGGGTCCGGGGAGCTTCGGAAGACAGGCGAACGCAGCATGCGCAGTAGGAGGCTTTCCACAAGGGCCCAGCTCGGCGGCGCCGACGACCAGTAGTCACGCTCAGAAGGCCCAGACGGAGCTGCGTGCGAGTGGGCGCGGTCCCGGGGCTCCCGCGGTGGCATCGTGTCGCCAAGGCCCGTAGCGTGGGGAACGAGGAGGGAACCACTCCCGACGAGGGTACTCACCTGCGTAGGCCGGGTCACTCAACGTCGTCGGAGGCGGCGCCCCAGGCCAGTGCGGGGGCGGATCGTGCTGAGGTCCAGGAGGGTGAACCGGCGGGGCCAGAGGCGGGCACCAAGTACGAGGCGGCCCATCACCGCGCCCCGATCGGGGCGGGCACCACATGCCACCCAGGCCGTAGAAGGCTGGCCTCATCTTCCGACATTTTTGTTCGCGAAGACGTACAAACGAGATAGAAAAGGAGAAGGCTGATCGTATGCAGCTATTGCTGCGCTGAGGCAAAGCGAGGCTCTGTATCAATCTAGAGTGAGGATAGCTCCTAAACTACTGCAAAAACGACAAGCAAGGAGAAAAAGAGGGAGGGGACGAAGCTCACACCCGGCGACCCGAGTCACAGGAGAGGAGGAGCGAAGAGACGACAGCAAGTAGAGGCACTTCTTGGCGGAGTGCTCTCCAGCCAGCGAAAGCCCCGCAAAAGAATCCGTCTAGTGTCCTCGTCGCGGGCCGAAGTATCTCGGAACTCCTCCTGTAGCCCTATCAAGACAGTAGCGGAGCCTCACTAAACAGAACGAAGGCGCGCGCCCGTCTTATCTTTCTCGCGCCATACATACTCAACAGAAGGGACGGGCGGCCCCGTCTTTCTCACACCATGCTCAACAGAAGGGAGGGGCAGGCCCATCTCCCTCACGCCACGCCGTGGCATCTTGTGGCTATTTGACAGCGCTCCGCCCCCCGTTACCCATTTAAGGAGGACGGGTCTACTACTTACATCGCAAGCCAACTAACACCCAAAGGGTGTGTTTGCGTTGCTGCTCCTTCTACTTCCTGAGTTATTACTTTACGAATTCTGCAAAAGCCTGCCCATTTCATCTTAAGGCGTCTCTGTCCATTGGTCGATATCCGCAAGCGGTCACCCAATAATACTGGACCCTCATGCGGAAAAGCTTCAGCAGGTGGTCCACCTCTTAGAAGTTCTCGCACTTGTCGCCATCATGTGGAGCAGTAGCGGTTTGCTGTAGAAATTCAGCATGTGAAGACAGGCTAGAGATAAAGCTCCCACATACTGCACCTCTTCAAGAACAAGGAGCAGTCGCACCCATAACTTCTCTGCGCGTTACCACCTGCTTCACGCGCCAAGTCATCCATCGTCCCTTTGAGAAAATCGACATCCATTACAACCAGTAAAGTTAGAAGTAGAAGAGTGCAGCCAGATGAACACTCAAAGAGCGAAAAAGAAAAGCGACAACGCCCCCGCCAATCTCTCAACCACATACACCCGAACCAAAAGCACCAGAGCCAAAAACTACACGCGACCCCCGTACAAAATTTCTCCGCTCTCTCCTCTTATCAACAGACGAAGCAACAAACAAACAAACAAACAAACAAACAAACCCAGCCCACCTACCACTCCCTGAACCCAAGAGCCCATGGACCGAGGCCTACAACTTGCCACCCTGGCCCTTCAGTCCATTTTTTTTCGATGAAGTTAAAACTTCCACGATTTTCAAAATTTTAAACGTTGGCAGTGCCACAGTCTTTGACTTCATCAAACGAACCTAACAGAAGACCAGCAAGCCCCTAAGCCTCCCACTTCCAGGCCCGGCTATTGTGCTGCCCTGCCGATCGACTCAGCCCGACGGCTGTCGCGAAGGGAAGGAGCCGGGGAAGCGGAGGCACCCAATGGCGGGGAAAGTGCACGCAGAGGGCGGGGGGCAGAGTCTTCATCCACACTGTTGGCAACTTGCCCACGTCAGTCCCAAATGCCTGGCCCGTCGGACGTGAGGAGAGCAGCCGGCCTCAGTTCTATCCGTGCCTGCAACAGCCGGCAGCCGAATCCTTGCAAAACCCAACCACCACAAGCCCAACTCAGCAAGACCCCACCACAAGCCACGCCCTGCAAGGTTCTCACTCTTCCGGTTTGTGTGTCGATTTTTTTTGCTAATTTCACCGGGGGAAAAAGGCCAAAGGATGAACACACTAGAAAAAGACACACGAGAGCAAGGCAGAGCAGCGCGCGACAATCATGCACCAACCAACACACCACAACCACACGAAAACGGAAGCCGAACCAGCTGCGCACGAACTTAAACGGCAAGAGACCCAGCAGAACCTGCCCGCGGACTCTCTTCACCTGCTTGGGGCTGGGCCTCCTCCTCGATACCCAGCGAGGGGAAAAAAGACAGAGCGGCACAGCTTGACCCAATCCGCCACCGGAAGACAAGAAGAAAGCCCGGCATCTGCAGGGGGTCCACTGAGCTAACCAGCGTCGGCAGTAGACTGCAGCCTTCAAGAAGCAGAGGCCACCTGCTCGGTATTGGCATGGCGCGCGCACCTCGTTCACGAGCTTCACCCGGGAGAGCACGAGCCAAACACGAGGCAGACAGCCAGCGCGACACAAGTCGCCCACAGTAGGCCCATGACCTAACCTGAGGACAAGTCACAACCACGCGCCATCCAACTACCGCGCACAAGGCGCGCTGGTGCCCTCGGCTGAAAATAAATATGGGGCAGAGAATTGCGCACGAGGTTACAGAAGTGGGCAAGCTTTTGAATCTTCCGACGCGGTGCGGCTACTCTGAGAGCGCTCACGGAGCCGCAACAACCAAGGCAGCCGCCGCGGGGTCTCCTGGATCGATAGCGAAGCTACAGACGTGCTGGCAGTAGTCAGATGCAAGAACACAAGGTAGGCAAGGCGAGCATTATGTAGGTGGCCAGTCAGCGTCACTGCCCCCTGTCGCTGTCCCCTTAAAAACCGAGGCACTTCCATTGGGATTGAGGTGGAAAGTTTACAAATAGCCACTTTTTAGCCTACGGCTCTAGCACTGAAAACCTGCGCTCTCTCTTGATCAAAACAGGGGGGGCCTTTCATGATCAACACTACCAAGACGAGACGCAGAATCCCACGCGGATCCGACACGATTGCGAGCTTCCAAACTTAACTCTTCAACTTTTACAGAAAAAGCGAAGCAGTTTACTGATGCTGTCCAATTTTGGACAGGACTACACTCGGCGCCTCTTCCTCCCATGTTTTCAAGGGAGCGAAAAGCTTCCGCTTTCATGAATGTCGAACACAGTCGAAGACCCTTCGGCGCATCCATGCCTTCTACCAGCGGACGAGAGACCCGCATCAAATGGCGCGGCAGAGTACCCGGCTAAGTGCGTACCTGCCAAGACTTACGAGAGAAAGTCCAGCGATAGAAAACGCAGAGAGCGAGACACAAAACCCACAGTCGAGGGCGACAGCTTGGAGGGATAAGGACTCACTGCCTCAGCCTCAAGAAGGGAGCTCGCTCTAGAAATAAGCACAAGGCCGCCCAAGCGAAAGCTGAACACAGCACCCCCATAATCAGCCCACCCCTGCAATTTCTAGAAACTTACACAGCCGGAAGAATCGGGCGGGGCGCAACCGCTCAAACGGGTACGAGGAAAAAGGAAAAACGCGGGAGGAAAGGGTCGCTCTCGTCTCTCGGATTTCGTGGGAGGTTGCTGGGCCGACAACATTGAAAATACAGAGCGCCCCCACAGGTCTTCACAGCTCTCAGAACAGACACAGACCACGGACCGAGCGACCCCCATCTTCGTCTTGTTTTCTTCCTCACCCTCATCCTGCTCCTCTGGTCTGTTTCGCTCACCTGATTAGAATCTTCAACCGAAAACAGACGCAACACTTGGGAAACAGCAAGCCAATCCTGCCCGCGAAGTCTGGCACTCGAGCCCCCACCTATAGTAGGGCCGGCCTACAATAGCACACTAGGCGCATAGCCACTTTTCTCATATGCGTTCTGTTGTGTTCGGGTACGTCTTTACTTAAAGTCTTCGCACCCTTTCCATGTTCAGCGCCGTGCTTTTTTATCGTGCTGGGGGCACATGTCGAGAAAGCTCACGAGGAGAGGGGGGCGCTTCTGTTGAATGAGGGTAGAAATTGATACCCTGACTACCATGACGTCCTGAAAAGAACGCTGCGGCGTCTCGGGCGAAGTGAGTCGGTGGATCGGGTTCATAAGTCTGCGCGTGATATCTTCATAGCTTTCGAACAGACGCTAAATCTTTAGAGTAAGTCTATTGCTTTCGTCGTCATGAATTTTATTTCTCTCGTGCTTATATCTGCAGAGTGAAACTACTCGCCGGCAATCAGAAGAAACAGCCGATAGTCTTACAGGCGAAACTACAAACATGAAGCCGCTAGCGTCTCTGATATGTTGCGTCTTTGCTCCTCATTATATGAATTCCTTCTATCTCATGAGTTGCCTCCCATAAAATCCGCCGACTTCAGTGAGCGACATCACGGGCCTACGCAATGCTATCCAGTACAAGACCGACGCTACGCAAGAAGGGATAGACATAAGAGCGAAAAAGCCTGACGCTAGAAAGTCGCAAGAACTGGAGAAGCAGATAGACTAATAGGACAAGAACAAGAGAAAGCGACACTTTTCAAAGACAACCATGATCGAAGTAAATTCATACTGTGTAGCACTTGGATGCTGCGAGTTCCGAACTACGTAGGTGAGACAACGCATCAGATCACGGGAGCCACAGACCACGACAAAGTAGCAAAACAATGAAAAGACTAAAATTACTCCAAAGGGTGCCCATGAATCTTCTAGACGTGACCAACTGCAGAGGAAGACTGCGGGGCGCCATGCTTTAGTTACGGCTCTCGCCTATATCTAATCTCTCCACTAGCCAAGCAATAACACTACGCTTACGAATAGAACAAGCGAGGGCGCGCAACTCTGCGCAAGTCGTGTAGTCCTTCTTTGCTCTCCTAGCACTACTGTGCTGCCTGAAGAAGCGCTAGACTACTACAACATCCCGAAAAAAGTCAAACTTTCTCTTGACCACTTATCTCTACTCTTTGCGGCCTTCTACGACATGCTTACAAGTCGTCGCCGCTGTCGTCGTTGTTTTCTGCAGCTTGTTCCCCGATGAACTCCACGTCGATGCCGTTCTCCTCCTCTGCTGCCTCATCATCCCCATCAGCTGCGGCACCCGCTGCGTCCCCCTGTCCTTGCTGATCCTGTTGCAGGTAGAACTGGACGCGGTTGCTCTGCTGCGCAGCGCCGTCTCCTAGACCTTGTGGACTGATCGCGCGCGTAGCCGTGTCGATCTTCTGCGCGTAAGAGAGACGCGATTTGCGATAGGGCCACGAAGTGCCAAGTATTCGCCATACCGTTAAGCACGTCCATGGCGTCCTTCGGCAAGTCTGTCTGGCGCTGTGTTTTCGTGAGAGGTTAATCATGGATGTGGGGCGTCTCATTTTTAAGGCGTTGCAGGTGGGTGAGGGGGTAGCTGCTCTGAAATGCGATAAAGGTAAAGCGTCCACTTAACCGAGTGAATTACTGAGGGACAGCAAGGAAGTGTCTAGCTCCGACCTAAATTTTATCACTTTGCGCCAGCTTCTGGCCCATCTTCTTGAAGGCATCGCTTGCCACTTCGCGAACAAACGCGACGCAGACACTCGCCAGCGCATCCTTCATCTCCGTCAGGGTCTCTGCGCTGTTAATTTCGTCCATGAAGCGCGCGATCTTCTCCACATGGTCACGCGTGCTCAAGACGAAGCCACCAATCGCATCGCGAAAAGCGATCACCAACTTCGCAACAGGCGCGAAGCCTCTCGTGGGCTCCGCCTCGAACTTCTTGAAGAAGTCGCGACAACTGCCCAGGCGGTCAAGCTGCTTGCTCGTGATGTGGGAGCGCATGGCGTTCAGGTTGTGGATGAACTCCTGCACGTCGGCAGGGTGCGCCCTATCACGCAAGGCCTGAATTTTGCGGCGCAGCTTACCCACCGGCGTCGATTTCTCCAGCGCGCGGCTCTGTAAGAGGTGCGGATGCAAATTTATTAAGGCAGCAGGATGCTTATAATCTCAGCCAGAGCTGAGTATGTAACGCGTTCTATCTCTCTACTTTCTCGGTGGGGTTTGTTTTAGGCATCTAGATATGAAAAATGTGCCACGTTATCGAGGACAGCCTGTAGCCTTTCTCTCTATCTCTTACTACGAAGCCACAACTCATCTATTTACATCAGCATCGCTTTCGTTTGAAGTACGCGAAGGCCGGCTCCCACGGGGACGATCACGCTGAAGAGCAAAGCCAAGCCAAGAAACACAGGAGCCGTCAACGGGATGGCGATGCGCGTCGCCAATATCACAAGCCAGGCGCGACAGCGAGGCCCATCAAGCTGTAGAGTTAAGACTTATGGATAGAACTCAACACACCTAGGCCCTAAATGTCGACTAATTTCCGTGGTATGTAGTTTAGCCTGGGAAGCTTTCTCACTGGGGTCGTGCTCTTCTTCCATCGCTCTCCCATCTGCGTAGCGAAATGAAAAGACTAGAAAGCACCAACTTCCACGGGCAGCGATCGAGGGCCAAGCTCCAGCACTGCGAAACGCACATGGTCAGCAGCTTCAGGAAGAAGCCCCATTGACAATCCTGGATAGTGGCCACGGCCAGAGCGATCGCCATGCCATTCAAATCGGCCGCGCGTTGCTCGGTCTTGATCTTCTCTTCGTTGCCGTCCTTGACAGCAGCACGGATTGCCCGGAGGGGAGGGGGATGCGATCGCTAATGAGTAATACCTATGGGGGCAAGTAAGTGGCTCTCTCGTTTCTCAGTATGTATGTAGTTCATCTCTCGGAGTACTCAGCAGCTGACGCGCACGAATATTCACACAGGTATAAAGTTACATACTTGAACGATTGCGAATAAAGATACCCGCAGAGCTCTCGTCACCTCCTCTCCTGAGTCGTGAGGTTCTGGAAGTACTTGCGGAGAACCGAATTAGCCGGCCCCTGAGCAATTGCGCGCGTAGCTAATTCCTTGATCTTGGTGAACTCGCCGCGGTTGATGTGTTCGCTGATACCATCGTAGAACTGCTGCAAGCAGTTCACGTGTTCCAAAATGTCCGCGCTGGTCTGCATCCTGCGGCGATGTGAGGTATTAAGAGACTGAATACTAGGCGCAAACGACGGATCTTATATTTTAGAGAAAGCCCAGATCTGACGCACAATGGTGCGATAATAGACGAAGATCTGAATCATGCCTGCACAGATAAAAAAAAAGCCATCCACTTCCCCACTCGTATGAAAGTAGTGCGTGTCCACCACTCGACCAAAATCCCAAAAAAGGTAATTACCAGTCACGCATCTGGGTCAAGTTATAAGGTCCGGATCTGTCGCCCCTGGCGTGAGTAGTCCCGTACTCAAACACGACCAAAGCGATGCGCTCCAAGCACGTGATCCGCTCGGTGTTCTCCATCATGTTGATGCAGCGTCCAATTGCGCGGAGCATGCGGGCGGCTGCGGCGCGAGTCGTCTGCGATTCCCCACAGGTCTGCAAAGCGCCCTGCAAGGGATGACGTGGAGCGTTTTCTATGGGATGAGGGTACTTATGGCGAGTCGCTCACTTTGATCTCAAGAAGGACTTCGACTCTCATGGAAAAGAACCTAGATGAAGTAAACGGAGAGAAAACCCTGACAGCCAACGTTGTTCCGAAGCGATGGACTCAGCCACTTTGCAGCCCTGGACAAGTGCAGCAATCGCGCGTGCCTTCTGGCTACGTACGACGAGCCATCGCCTGCTGGGCCGCGTTTATGGCGTCAGAACGTAAAGGGACGGGCCCTGGCGTCAGAGTCGCCTTCTCAGTTTTCTTCTTGTTCCTGCGGTTGTTGTCACGGAAAACCTCCCGAACGTTGTGCACGACGTTCGGCTCTTGCTGTTATGGTTTTGGATGGTTTGGGTTGTAGTGAAGCAGGTAATTTATTAGGGAGCAAGTGAGTGGGTAGCTGAGTATCATGATTTTGCAGGCCGTGATAGTGGATAGGTAGGAGAAATCGCGAGGGTGTGTCTAAGAACTTGAGAAGAATTTCAGTCGTCAGCTAATCTCTAGCCAAGAAGTCGACGCCTCCAGATTGACGGTCGAACACACGTCGCACGCAGCACGCAGGGAGTCGCGGGCCTTCAGAGCCTTCTTCTTCGGCGAGCTGGCGCCTCCGTTGTTATTCGGCATCCTGGTGCTGGATTTTGTTGCTTCTGAGGCAATCGCCTGCGCCCGAAATTCGTATAGCAAAGAGAGAGAGCGAGCGACTATTTTTTTTCTGAGCTTTTTCCAAGGAGTGTAAGTTTTATAGGCTAAACTTTTTTGGATGTTGTTGCGAGCGATCGTAGAAAGATAGACTCTCGATGATACTAATACCACTACCAAGTAGAAAATGAAAGACGTCAAGTCTCTACTACGAAACCATAGCCAGCGTGTGGGTAGAAAGTCAGCAGAGAGATACCACTTCCCTCAACATGATCAGAGACACTCCCGCACTTTTCAGCGTGCCTATAAATAAGCCAACTACTGCAATGATCTCCCCCCACCACCAAGCTCTTCGGATCTTGTTAACGGAGCCAGAACGAGGATCCTGTGCTTCTTCAAGCTTTTAGCTACCGATCACGAGCACACCCCAGACAGCGGCGCCATCTCCTTTCTTGTGTGAGACAAGCATTTACAGCTTTGCCACTGTTCCAGGAACACGCCGCCATCCTCTTCTTTCTACTCTCTTCACGAGCGTCGGCAAGCTCCTACCACCGACTTCGCTTCTCCAAGTCCCCCTGCCAGTTCCCCTCTCTGTGGTAGGCTCCAGCACAGGTTTCATTTTTCTTCCAACTATCGAAACGCAGAATGCTGTCGTGGCAGTCTAATGCCAGGCAGAAGTCTGTCGCGGTGTTTGTCTTCTGTTCCAGCTATGGCGTTTCGCTGGGGAGTCATCCAGCTGGTTTTCATGGGATAAAAGGTCGCGCTTCATTGAAATGCACACGGATGGAAGCGCTACGGAATCAAGTCAGAAGTACGCTAGAAACGAGAGGAATTACCTACGAGGGAGGTGGTCTACTGATGAGTGACTGAGTTGATTCCCTAAGCAACTTCCCCTCTAGTTGCAGCCGCGGGACGCCTCAGTCAGTGTCCTCTGCAAAGTCCACACCCGTTGCTCCTGGCGCGAAAGTCAGAAGGCCTGAAAACTCGCAAACAAGCTCGCGCCCTCCTTCTGCAACTTCTCCGCAAGTTGCTCAGACGCAAAGCAGCCAGTTAGCGGAAGTTATGTAGAAAAGTCTCGACTCTTATTTTAATACGATAGAAAGTGATGCTTTTGCATAGAAATAATTTGAAGCGTCCAGCTTCTTTTCTGGTGAAAACTTTTGAAAAGAAGGAGCTTTTTTCGAGTATGCAGCCACTACCTGTCTGAAGCATCCAGAGTAGAAGCTCAACTTCTCTCATAATTTTTCATGAGATCCGAGGTCTGCCCGCTGCAACTCTCGCCGCAAAGTCTGGCGACGTTGTAGCCAAAGACTGCCCCACTTCTGCTCGACTTGTCCACCGAATCCACATCATCACCTTCGCAACCTGCTGGGCCTAGTGTCGTCGCGTCTTGTAGGAGATACTCGAAGACATCGTGAACCAGGAGCAGCAGCTGAGACGTCCACGCAGCAGCGCAACAATGTCGCCCCCCAAGAATAGCAAGCCTGTGGCCTTGTCATCGCAATGCTAGAAGTCGTGATCTTATGGAGGAGGTTGTAGCACTAATATGAACAACGACCACGACAGCAGCGCTCTTTTTCATTTTGGGGCTAGTGATTAAGCGACGCACCAAGCAAGCTACACAGTAAAAGAGTACACTCATGACAGACGAAGAGAACTACAACACTGATTAGATCTTGATCCATAATTAAGTTAGTGCTTTCGATAAGACGAAACAGCGATGACATAAATTGTAAGGGTGTTGTTGAATTGCAGGAGAACTGACCACAAGCATGCACATGAAAAAATCTAAGTCAAGAGCGTGCTGAGGTATCAACTACTTGAACAGTGCGGCGCTTCTTATGTTAATTATGTGACTTGGCTTTTTATTTCTGCACCCCATCAGAGAAACCTTGATAGCCGGGGAAGTCGTCGAAAGCTTGGCCCACGCGGCCGACGCTCAAAGTCCGGAGCGCCTCGCCGCACAAGACAAGGCACCGCCGGTAGGTCCGCACGTTTTCGCCTTGCAACATCTTCCAACACGGTCGACCACGCAGGACGGCGCCGCTGCGATACTTCTCGAATTCTTCTTGTAGTTTGGAGCTGTCGGCGCAAACATATCTTGAGTCCTTGAGCACGTTCCGGACGCGGTCAAGGATGAACCCCGTTCGAACAGCAAACAGCGCCGCGAGATGGCCAGCAGCTACTTCTCCATCCTCCGGAAATCGAAAACGGCGAGTAGACTGCGCTCCTGCAGTCGTAATGGGGTCAGTCGTGGTCTCATTTATGACTCTTAGCCACGTCTTCGCACGTGTGCCGACCGCAGACGCTGTTATCCTGTCAGCGAATCGCTCGCAGATGCTGCGCGTCCCTCTCTTACTACCGTCCGCCAAGCTGAAGCCAGAGATCTGTAACGGCACAAGTGTCGCAGTGGCATGCATTTTCATGCGCAGGCGATCTTGCTGCATTGATGGGGGAAGGTCGTTCTCTTTCAGCTGGTACTTCATATCATTCTCCGGCCCCGGCAGGTCACGATCAAGATCAAAGAAAAGCGCGCAGCCTCCTTTGATCTCGTCCTCGCGTTCTTCTTCTGTGACGTGCTTCCCCTTGTCCTTTTTGGCCTTCCGCTGCTTTTTTTGTTTCACGGTTTCGCCATCCGTTTTGCGCGCCTGCCTCTTCAGCGTCGCCTCCTTCGTCTGCTGCATGATTTGCGCAAAGTGTGAGAGTTCTACTGCCTTCCCCGCTGCTTTGATCTTCTTGTTCTTACTCTGCGTTTTTTTCGGCCGCACCAAGCTCCCCTGCTTGCGTTCTAGAAAAGTCCGCCCATCTTCCTGCTTTCCGCGCGGCAACGCCTCCCAAATCTTGCAAGCCGCAGCCTCGTCTTGTGCCGCTCGTCCCTGAGGATCTTCTGGCTGTGGAGTATTTCTCGCCGCAGAGTAAACACTTGCCCGCCACTGCGTTCCTCTGTGTTGACTCGCACTGCAGAAAAGTCGCGAGCTTGTAGATCAATTCACACTGTGGCGAACCACTCAGGCGAGCAGCCCTCCACTGGTGAAGACCGCTCTTGTTGTTGCTCGTTACTATCCCCACCGCGAGAGTCTAGTCTTACAACAGAGCAAGTAGTTGGAGCGTCAAGCAAGTCCCCACCCTGCTCTTCGTCGTAGTTTTCGTCAAAAGAATCTAGCTCGTCATCTACTTCTTCGTGCGCAGTCAGCTCATCATCCGCTTTGCCGCTCTGCTTCTTGCGGATAGCCCGGCAGGCTGCAGCAAGACCCAGCTCTACTGGATGCGGCTGCCGAGGCCGGACCTCTAAATTGCCCGCCGGCTTGGACTTCACATCCTGTAGCCATCTCCGCGTCTGTAAAAGTACTAAGTTGCGGAAGCTGGTGCCAGTTCTTTCGTCAGTAGTCCACATCCGTTGCACAGCCGACTTGATTCCCTTGTAGTACTGCTTCTCCTGTTCAACGCTGACCAGATCGCCTCGCGCTTCATTACTTCCCCCGCCTCCTCGTCATCATCTGAGTCCCACTCCTCCCTCGCAGGACGCTTTTCGTCCGCACCACCTACACCTTCAACAACGTGAGAGCACAGCAACCGCACAGCCAAGCGCCTCTGCTCATCGTCCGAGTAGCTATTCATGCTCTTACTGATTTTCGCAGGGCTTTCGCCTGCTGCTCGTCGCTCGTTTGCCTCCCGCGTCCGCTTTCCGCGCAGCAAGTCGATTCCCCTTTTGTAGCTGTGCCTCTTCTTCTTGGGTGCTGCCGGATTCTTCTCGGCGATCTCCTCTGCTTCCACGCGACCTAGTTTCGCGCTGAGGTCTCCCCTCGTGACCTCGTGGCGAATCGTAGTCATTCCACGCCACTGGGAATGGTTCTCTGCTGCTCTTTTACTTCTCTGCGCTTTTAATTCTGCGCCTTTACTTCTACGCCTTTCCGCGTTCATGCGGTTGAGGAAGCTTGTTAGATGATCCATTTTTTCTTCTTCTGTGCTGCAGTTGTGGCCCAACCAGTTCCGCAAGGATAATAAGCAATACGCGCCGGCATCTCCTTGATTTGGCACGGACAAATCCACGTCGCGCAGGTCAGCCCATGTGCGCAAGCCTACAAGAAAACCCTCCACGAATTCTCCATGAATATCGGTGGCCGTTCCGAACCTCCAGTCAAACATCGCCTCCAACACCGACAAAGCCAACAACGCGGACGCAGAAAGGCTAACGACCTGTCGGAGTTTCTGTATCAGTAGGTGCGACAACGAGAAAGAAGGCGATGGCGATTAAGTCACGCGGTGGCGGTTCAGGTAAGAACAGCCAAGACTACACAGCGAAACACGAGCGAGGCTCTATATTCGCTGGCAGTTCTCCCAGAATAGCCTCTAGCAGGTTACTGCTTGATAAGACTCCTCTTCTCGCGGCTCAAGCTCTCCGGTCGAACTACAGTCGAAATATAGGCAACTCGCGACTTAATAGGATGACCAATCCGCAAACTACAGGGGGGCCTGTCAACATACTGACGCATAGTCGTGATTTTAGGACGTACATTCCTGATTTTATCATGAAGATTCTATCACCTATGCAACTTATGCCCTACTTTCGTAGCTAATAGCTATTAAACTTCCGCACCCCCCTCCCGCCGGTGCATAAATTATCTTAGCCTACGAAAGGCCCTAACTAGTTTACTCTGTGACAAGGCTAGCCATACTCGTACAAGGGACATATCTAGAGTAGATCTAGGCCAGATCGTACTCGGGTCGTATTCTAGAATCATGACTAGGCCAGCCGCGCCCTCGCCGCACTGTCGAACCATCTACAGTCTGGGACGATTACTCGGCGCCTAGAGATCGCCCCAGAGATCGCAGAGTGAGCATCTACCAGACTAGAGAGCTCAAGAGAGAGCGAAAGGCCATCCCATTCCAAATGGTGCCAGAATCCAAATGGTGCCAAGATAGCTGCTCCAAGTCATTTGCTAATAGGGAAAAGCTTCCAAGATCTGCAACAAGAGCTCCAGGTCTTTACTGAGAGGGACCCATCGAAATAATAAAAGAATAGCTACTGTCTTATCGAACAAAGAAGGCTCGAGATCGCTCCAGTAAGTGGCATTCTTTTGATCTTACAAGGAAAGTCGCGCTTTGATCTCTCGCCTACTCTTTCGCTCAGATGTCATGGCACAAAGATCGACACTTGACCCATTTAGTATCTTCCCAGATGACTGAGCACCCAAATGGGCCACGCCTTCGGATCATACGCTATGTGAGTAGAAGGGTGCCGGACTGACTTCCAAAGATAAAAGACTACGCGCTTTATCCTCGTCACTAAGCTTATCAGTTCAAGGCAAGCGGAGGCCTCTTTCCTATGCATTGTTTTCTTTGTCGCCGCACATGACTCACGGCCGATTTGCCACAGAGACTCTTTCACATTGGTCAAGACTGACGGACAGAGACAGGAGGGGCCGCGTAGTCGTCCGCTTATAGCGTTTGACTTCACAGGTTGACTGTGTATTGGAGTGCCCAGCCACAACCCATAAGCAAAGCGCGCTTGGCTTCACATCATTTGGCTTCGCATCTGTTTGAATCATTTGCCTCCGCATTTGTTTGAATCATTTGGCTTCGCATTTGTTTGAATCGTTTGCCTTCGCATTTGTTTGAACCATTTGACTGCGCATTTGTTTGAATCGTTCGGCTTCGCATCTGTTTGAATCGTTTGCCTTCGCATTTGGTTGACTGTGTACTGGAGTGCCCAGCCACAAGCACAATCCTTAAGCACATATAAAGGCTACACATTTTATCCTCGTCATTCGGATTGGTCAAGACTTTCAAGATTTTCAGGCTGAGCAAGATACTGCAGTCAGTCGCCCGCCTGTAGCGTTTGACTTCGCATCTGTGTCGATTGTGTATTGGATAGCCCAGCCACACTCCGGAAGTGCATCCATATTCATTTGCGACATTTGTCGGACGAGGAACCTCTGAGATGCATCTGCGCCCCATTTGTTGCTATTGAATATCTGCGCCGGGAACAGCCCACATCTATAGACGCGAGATCCAGCACTTTCTAGGCCGTCGCGTTGCCTATTAGGAACCCTCCCCCATCTTAATTTGTTTAAGTTGTGCGCTCGTCTTAGTTGGTTCATGAGGTTAACGCTATCAGCCGCTACCGCCTCTAGCTGTTCCGGTGAAAGCGGTGACTGCTGCGTAATCAGCTCGGTCTGCCTTGTAGTTGTCGCTATATCTTCAAAAGACAAACGCACCGCCTCGCAATCAGGTCGAAACGTCCGACGAGTTTCATCATGTGGCCCAGCTTCCCAGCATACTAATTCTACTGCGTTGACAGGGGCACGAAAATAGGAACAAAAAAAATTACGAGAAGACGGCAACCCCCCAACTTCGCTGCTGCGTGGGTTTGTCTCTCAGAAAAAATTTTATTATTCCGATTCCATCCGGGGCTCTTTTTTTTTTGTAAATAATTTTACTATTGGACGCACCTTTAGCCTTTAGCGGAAAAATTTTTACTATTCGTGCGATTCGTGGTGCGCCTACTATACGCACTGCGCCTACTATTCGCACTAGAGGCTGAAAAGTGCCTCCCAATAGTACTTAAAAAAACGAGCCAGGTCCAACGTCGACCCTGACACAAAAAACGCAAAAATTTTTCACACCGAAAAACTTTTACGAACCAAAACGAAACGCCGCGGCGTCCTCCTGTCAATGCAGTAAAATTAGTAAGATGGGAGACGGAGCGCTTGAATTCCGTCGCGACGTCTGATTTTGTCGCCCAACTCGGTCAGCAAATAGTGGCCCACTGGCTTGCAGAGGTCGCGCACAAAGTGCCCGGAAGTGCAAAGCATGACGTTGCCATCTGAACACAACAAGGTGAGACGATGGAATTGCTCACGAAAGTACTAAGATCATAGGTGGAGGAAGTTGAGTGGGAGATCAGAAAAAAATCAAATACCATAAGGAGGCCATGACTGCTCCATATAAAGTAGACCACAACAGGCAACAAGATCACAAAAAGCACACGAAGGCGATGATCTACGGGCCCAACCAAGAACAGCTACTAAGCTTAGCGCCTCGCCGTCGCTCCTTCAGCGTCAGACGATTCGGGGCGTAGTCCTCTTTGATCTTCAGCTGATCACCGTAGAGCCGGCCTACTATCACCGCGATGCTGAAGACCATTGCAGCACGCATTTTCTGCGGGGCCGTTGCAAAAGTGACCCACCTACTCCAACTAGGCGCCTTCAGAGCTTTGCGCAACGAGTGGGCGGCCGCTCTTGTCTCCTTGATGCTCTTCTTGTGGACCCGAAAGCGCGCGCGCTCGCCTGAAATTATTTCGACCCTCTTCAAGTATTTCTTTTGCTCCTTTGGTGCACGCACCTGCTTCAACAGCTCCGCCAGCCCAGCTGTAGCGTTCAGCGCTGACTCGTCCTCAACTGCCAGCATATTCGTGCTCAGGTACTGAGAAAGCCGGCCCGGAGCGTATCTCGGCTCTCTTCAGCTGCAAGGTTTTGGCCTGCGATGAGAAGGAGACCCATACGATGAAGCTGCTGCTACGACAAAAGTAAAAATATTCATGGGAGCGAAATTGCATCGCTATTACTCTTGTGCTTGTGTCTAAACTGTAACCCAGTAGGCCGTAGAGCTAGAAAGTGGATAATTATCAGCGCCGAAAGGTGCGCCCCCTTTTCCCAAGTCCGTGGCCGAATCGCCGATAGCGTAAGCAGCGTGCCTGCTGCTTCTCTGCCGCAGATGGCGCCCTGGTGGATGCGGCAGCGGCCGCTCCAAAACGCGAACTCACCCAGCGTTCCGTCTGTACAAAAACGCCCAAGCCACAAGGCTTGGCCCAGCGTACTGCCTCCCCTATCCATATAGAATAAAATAAAACGCCGCGGGTTTTCCGAGAGGACAGTCGCCAAAGATGTAGCGGAAGTCGGTCGTTTGCAAGATAAAATCAGCAAAATCTGCTGTCTCTGGCAAGGAGTTCGGGCTCGGAGCTACCCACTGAGACTATATATTCACTGGTAGTTCTCCAAACATAGTCTTTAGCAGACTATTGCTTGGAATCGTCCCTCAAGGCCCAGACTCTCCGGCCGAACTACAGCGGAATATAGGTAATCCACGACTAAGCTAATCTATCTTGATAGAGGCGACTAATTCGCGAATTACAGGGGGGGTTTGCCAACATACTGACAATCATAAATAATCAAAATTCTTTCATTTTACTCGAAATAGGTACGATTTCATCATATATTTCGAGACCTAACTAATCTTGCGGCGTGATAAGGCCATATCAAGCACGTACGAGAGACATATCTAGACCCACGACAGACCACATCAAGATCACACTCTAGAAGAGATCGCCCTAGAGATCGGAGAGTGCGGATCTGCTAGACTAGATAGCTCAGGAGAGAGCGAAAAGATCGCCCCACTCCAAAAGGGTGCAAAAGAGCACTACATAAACAAAATTGCTTTCAAGATCTGAAACAGAAGTTCCAGATCTTTACTGAAGAAGGACCTACTGAAAAAAGCAATACAAATAGTCGCTATCTTATCGAACAAAGGAGGTTCGAGATCGCTCCACTAAGTAGCATTCGTTTGGTCGCATATGGAAATCGCATTTGATCTCTCACCTATTCGCTCGACAAGTTAACACGATTCAAAGATCGACACTTGACTCATTTAATATCTTTCGGATAAGACGGAGCACACGAGTGAGAAGATGCATTTGGGTCCTACGCTATGTGAATAGAAGAGTGACGGAGTGGTCATTTAAGATAAATGGCCGCATATTCACACAATTACACAAATCAAGGCAAATTGGCCCGTCTTTCATAAGCATTGTTTTCTCTGTCAAACACACATGATTCACAGCCGATTTGCCACAAAGACTCTCAAGATTCAGGATTGTACTCAGGTCATCCGCATATAGCGTTTGACTTCTCATTTGTGTTGATTGTGTATTGGTCAGACCAGCCACAGTCCGAAAGTACATTTATTTGCGACATTTGTCGACGAGAAACCTTTTGGAGATGCCTTTGTGCTACATTTGTCACCATCGAATATCTGTGCCCGTTGGTCATGTATGGCCCAAGCCTCTCGGATGTCGTGTTGTTCTGTTCTCAGTGGCTCACACAAAGCCTCGCGCTCGACTGTCATCGGGATGATCTCACAAGACACGAATGTCAATGATCATGAATGCTACTTCCAATGCGCAGTCAATGCATAACCATAATGATCAACGCGTAGACTAGGCACGTTTGTACTGATCCTAGTCGTATGATGCATGTTCAGTCCGATCCCTTCTGACATGCCTATGCTGATGATGTATGATTCATCTTACCCAATGAACCAAACAGGGACTACACCAGCCAGAGATAGCAAGTCTCAGGCAGGAATGTCAAGACTTGCTTGCATTCAAGATTCTGACTTTGTGTTTCCACTGAGAAACGAACCAAGGCGCGGAGGCCTGTGTTCTTGTGGTCCAGCACTGGTCTAACCCTTGAGCGGCAAAAGTAAATACAATTGGAAGTAGTGAAGTAAAATAAAAATAAATCCATCAAAATGTCCTGCGAGGCCAGGGAGATCCTCAAGAAGTTGGGACAGAAGTCCGACTGGCGCGAGTGGCAACGAGCTGTACGTCAAGAAGCTAGTCGCCTAGGCTTACTTGAGAACTACACGAATGTAGTCAACGCGCCGGCCGTTCCACATGGTGCACCGCAAGGTAATACCAGTCGCGAAGAAGCGACCCGCCAGAAGTGGCGCAACCTGAAAGACATAATCATACGAAGTCTGAAAGGTGCGGCCAAGTCGTTCGTCGACAATCGGAATAACGATGGCGCGGTGGACGAAATGGATGCTGGTGAAGTTGTTGTTCTACTTCGTGATCAAGGGAACTTCAACGCAAACAATCGCCAGGAGCAGCGCATGAAGGTCAAGCCGTTGTCGGAGGGACTGATGAAGTTCCACAACAGCGACCAGCCTGCAGATGTCAAGGAGTTCCTCTCGAAGATCCGCGACATCATGAACCAATCGCCCACCGTCTTCCCGCCGGATGCAGATCTGCCCGAAGCTGATCAACAGAACGGAGCGATCCTGCTGAAGTTGCCTGAGTTGTTCTGCAAGAACTTCAGAGCGACTATCGAGCGGATGCAAGAAGAAGACGGCCTGACATTTGACCAAATTGGAGACCGACTTGAGAAACGTCCCACAACGTTGATCGAGGAGGGAACCTACAAAATTGAGAGCGACTCCTTCGGGAAAGCGTTTCCGGTCAATGTTCAGGAAACCTCGAACAAGCGTCCTCGTGAGCGTGATGATAAGAATGAGGATGATGACGAGGCAGAGGCCAATAAGGCAGATGGTAAGACCTTCACTTCCGCTAACGCCCTCAAGCGTTTCAAGCAGAAAGAAAAGAAGAAGGCAATCGCCGAGGTCTACAATTCCTACGGGTACCAACCCAAAGGAGGAAAGAACGGCGGACAAAAGCCGAAGAAAGATAAAGGAAAAGGAAATAACAAGCATACCTATCCACCCCGCTGTGCTTGCTGCCACAAGGTCGGACACACGTCCTCCGAGTGCTGGCATAACACGCAAGCCCTTCAACAGGGACAGGGAAGCTGGACTACCGGAGCCTCATCTAGTAGCTCTAGAGGCAAAGGTGGAAAGGGTAATAGCAGTGGCATGATCCACATGTCGCAGGTTGCGGAGATGCTCAACGTCATGAACTCGCACAGCCGAAGCTGAGCGACAGAACCAACCGTACGAATTTGGGAAGTGTTCGCTGAATTTCGAAGAAGATGAAATAACGGCAAATGTTTTTAGTTATGCTGATAGCTACAATACGGATGGATATAGTTTCACAACATTGAACACTAGAACACCAGAAGAAGCAACTCTAGTTGACAGTTGTGCAAAAAAATATCTATCACGACACAAAGACGATTTCGATGAAATTGGTCACAACATTTGTAGAATAACAGGTAGCGCAGGCACTAAAGACGGAAGAATCGGAAAACTCAAGAACAACATATTTGGACTAAAGAATGGAGCTTACTATGATTCTCTACCTGGAAACATAGATCGCGCATTGCCATGGTTAGGAGACGGAAACTGCTCACAATTAGGGTGGGAGTTCAATTTCAAAGGCACTGGTGGTTGTATCGTACACACGGACACCGGCCAGATGCTACCCATCAGAGCTCACCCACGCTTGCAGCTACCCGCACTCGCATGTAGTTTCTTTGAAAACAAGCACGAAAGTGGTTTCACTTGTGCATCCATTCGAGAAGGTGTCTCTAGTTGCTATCTTACGAGATTAGAACTACACAGGAGATGCGGACACTTTCACATAGATGGTTGGCAAGTTAGTTGCCCAGAATGTGACCTACATAAAGGACAACGAAGATCCCATGCAAATTCTAGAGACATGACCACCTACAAACCCGAACCCCTCAAACTACTTGCAATAGACTTTGCTGTAGGAATAAAACCTGTCTCAGTAAGATCTATGAGATGTGTTCTAGTTGTCATATGTGACGTAATTAAGAAGCAAGGCTTTTTGTCGACCGCTGAAGCTTAAGAGCGACTGTGTGGAGGAAATAGAACAAGTCATAAAAGGCATCCGACAGGACTACTCCTTATCGCTTGATGGCAAGGTAGTATGGTTCATCCGGAGGGATGGAGAGCCAGTCCTCGGCAGTGATGACATGACCAAACTCATGCAATCGCTGCGGGTCTCAGACAATCCGGCTGCTCCTTATAGTCCGGAAATGAATGAGACTGCTGAACGTTTTATGCGGGCCTTGTTTGGCAGCGTGAGAACAATGCCAACGAAGGTCGATCGACGTCTTTGGTGTTACTGTGTTGAGTACGCTAGTGACTGCTGGGATCGTCTTCCGCATAATTACGCTAAAATGCCAGAACACGATGGAAAGAGTCCAATAGAGACTCTAGAAGAAAGAACTGGTAGAAATTCTTCCAAAAGCAAAATCGGCATGCTCCGCCGATTTGGTTGTCTTGTTTACTTTCGTGAACAAATCCAAGCCAACACTCCTGAACCCAAGCTCTCGGCCAAGTATCGCCGTGGCGTCTTCCTTGGACTCTGTCCGAAGTCGTCTGGTTGGTTGGTTGCTACCTTCGCTCATGACGATCGTTGCAAGCTTGGATATCGATGGGCGGAATACTCTACCCTAGATGTCAAGTTCAGAGAGGGCTATCTAATAAAGGACATAGATTGGCTAACGCCAGATAGAAAGGGCTTTTACTATGAGTGCGATGAACTGGAAAACTTGCAGCGTGGAGCGTCGTCGCTGGGCTCCCCCTTGATTGGGCAGTCAGTGCAAAGGCTGGATCAGCAATCGGGGTTCTCTGGCACGGAGCGCACCTCAGGTGGACCGACCGGCATTCCCGAAGAACTATATGCTGAAACCTTAGACAAGAAGGCTGAATCCGACGTGACTGACTCTCCTGAAGGTGTTTCACTTGAGGAGGGGAAAGTTGAAACGAAGGATCGAGTCTCTGACTCACCTAGTCCGACTAGATCGAAAGCGCTATCTCCCGCACGTGTTGTGGCAGGCGAACGCCATACACACAGCAAGAAGCGTGGCCGACCGAAAGGAGCCAAGGACAAGGCTGGAGGAAGGATTCGTAGAACAAAGAAACAGATGGAAGAACTCAGAAAGGGTTTGGCGCTGTTCGCAAGTGCTACTGGTGGCACGTGCGAGATCGACGAAGATGAGGAAATCGTCGAATCACATGTGATGCTGTCCGTTGCCAATGCGTTAAAGAGTCCTGAAGCTGAAAAGTGGAAGGAAAGAAGTCATTGACATTGAGCACGCGAGACTACTAGCCTTTAAAACGTGGGAAGAAGCTACTGACGAGCAGCTAGCAACCGCGTTGCGGGCTCTACCAATTGCCATCATACTAACAAGAAAGAGATGTGGAAAATACAAGGCAAGAGCCTGCGTACTCGGTAACTTAGATCGTTCAGGAGAGCTAAACACCTTTGCTCCCGTGGTATCGCATGCCGCTAATAGGTTGCTCCTCACTTCTGCTGCGTCAGAAGGGGGCTATGTGATCCCGTTCGATTTAGATTCAGCGTTCCTCAATGCCGAACTCGATCGAGATGCCTACTGCCGTCTTCCACCCATCTGGGCGAAGCAGCATGGATACGAGATCGCGAAGCTCAAGAAAGCTCTATACGGCTTGAAGGATGCACCACGAGCATGGTCCAAGAGCAGAGGCATCACGAGACTCTAGCCAGTCTTGGTTGGGAGCCGTGTACTTCTGCACCTGGATTGTGGCGCAAACCGAGCAGCAAAGCACCGGGGAAGTTCCTGAAGATGTCTGTCTATGTAGATGACAATCTTGCTACAGGTCCTGACCAAGATGAGCTCAAGACCGAACTAGACCTCATTTTCACACGTGCTCCAGGCCGTGCGATTGAAGTCGAGTCAATTCTAACCCCCTGGGGTCTCGAATGGCTAAAGTTCGACTTCTTAGGTGCGATCGTGTACTATGGCCGTGAAGCTAAGTCGTTCAGACTGTGCATGGAGCAGTACATCGATAAAATTGCTAAGAAGTATGAAGCTCAACTAGGGAAACCGGTTTACTCGCCCAACTTTGACGAAACAACTTTTCTTGAAGACGGGATCAAGATAGTTGATGGGTATCCCTTTCGTGAGGTAGTTGGTGCCTTACTATGGGTAGCTGTAACCGCGCGCCCGGATATCTCTGTTCCGGTAGCAGCGTTGGCTAGACATGTCAGTAAACCCACGTCAACAAGAATGGCCAAAGCAGCCAAGAAAGTCCTAAAATGCCTGGTGTCAACAAAAGACCAAGGAGTAGAATACTCACCAGAAAAGGAAGAAGAATTCAACAAAATATATGAGAAACTTCTACCAGAAGGCAGAGACATGCCAGAAGTAAACATATTCAGTGATGCTGGTTTCGCGAACTGCATCAAAACAATGAGGAGTACTAGCGGCTCCATAATGTACTACAAAGGTACACCCATAGCATGGAGAAGTAACAGACAAACGGTTAGAGCCTACTCAACGGCTGAAAGTGAGTATATTGCAGCCTCTGACACGATAGTGCTCAGTGAGATGCATGACTTCACAGACTTCTATAGGCCTCTTCCAACTCAGTTGGTACACACACAGAACGGCTTGTCTCCCTCCTTAGACAATGCTGCATTGTGGATAGACAACCAGTCTGCGATCACAACAGCCAAAGCAACAGACGCTCGCCCTAAAAGTAGACACTATGCTTTACGTTATCTAAGAGTGCGCGACGCTGCTAGTAAGATCGTGCTCTGTCCTACCAACTTGATGAAGGCAGACCCACTTTCGAAACTAACCGGCAGTGCCACTCAGCGTAGACTTATCCTACACCACGTAGATAACCCGATAACTACAAGTAGAGAAGATGACTGCGATTCCTCTGATGATGAACCAGATGAGGACGATTTAGCTTACTATAGTGTAATGTATTCGGTTTATTTTGGTTTCTAAACCACCGTAGCCAGGTCACATACACTAAACAAGAGACGTGATTGCCGTGACTCAACACACAGTGAGGCGGTCACGTGAGACGGACTTCGACCCGCATCGATTGAGGAGGGGCGTTGGTCATGTATGGCTCAAGCCTCTCGGATGTCGTGTTGTTCTGTTCTCAGTGGCTCACACAAAGCCTCGCGCTCGACTGTCATCGGGATGATCTCACAAGACACGAATGCCAATGATCATGAATGCTACTCCCAATGCGCAATCAATGCATAATCATAATGATCAATGCGTAGACTAGGCACGTTCGTACTGATCCTAGTCGTATGATGCATGTTCAGTCCGATCCCTTCTGACATGCCTATGCTGATGATGTATGATTCATCTTACCCAATGAACCAAACAGGGACTACACCAGCCAGAGATCGCAAGTCTCAGGCAGGAATATCAAGGCTTGCTTGCATTCAAGATTCTGACTTTGTGTCTCCACTGAGAAACGAACCAAGGCGCTGAGGCCTGTGTTCTTGTGGTCCAACAGTACCGGAATTATCCATATTCTAAAAGACGCGAGATACACGCCTTTCCAGGTAGTGTTGCCATTAGGGACGCATCCCCATTTTAGATGTCTTAACTGTGTGTTCTTAATTGGTTCAAGTGGTGGAGAACGATACTGGCAACTAGTGCCATAATTTGGGTATTAGTGTAGTTATAGTAACGTTGGCATAGTAGTGCTTACATTATAGAAACCCTAAAGCTTAACGCTGTATTACATAACGCGCGTTGGTTGTGAGTCTAGCCAGCTCACCCCGTCGACCGTGTAATACATACCCTGCGCATTCTGGTGCAATAGAGTTTATCCGGGCGTCTTGGCGGGCAAGCGGATATCTCGAGGCGCAACATATAGGCTTGCGCCCTTTGTTGATTTATATTTATCAATCTGGTTTATTTCTGATTTATTTGCCGGCTTATAGTTTCTGCTTAAGAATACTATCTGCCACGCCAGGTTTGCATTTATACGAATATTTGCATCCTCACTTTATTGTCTCTAGTATATCTACTTTACGTTATGTTAGAGCCTATAGATAGACCTAAAAAAAAATGTCCACTCACGAGGCGACAGCATCGGGTCGGCCGATACGGAACCCATTCACCCCGAGCCTGACCTTACAGGGGGTCCGAGTTGATGGAAGTCCGGTTGATCTCGACGGGCTGGGTATCTCTGATGACCCTTCCGGCTTGCAAGATAGTGGACTTTTCGAGTCTCCGAACCCGCGTGGTGCCCCTGAGACTGATCTTTCCTCTGCAGCTCCGCCTCCGTTCGCCCCGCAGCTTCCTGTTTCGAACCTTTCTCCTATCAGTGAGCGGGATGATGAGTCTCCGGCTCTTGCTCCTGTTTTGCGCACTTCGACAAACTTACCTCCACTCCGACATCAAACGGGGCATGGAGGTATTTTAGTCGGGCAGCGCTTGTTTGGTGATAGTGACGATCTTACGGACATTGAAGCGCTAACCTCGCAGGGAACGGAGGCGCGACCGAGTGCTCCCCCGGATTCAGGCATCTTGTATCCAACATCTTCTGCCTCCGCGTGTGATGTTCGCTCGGACCAGCAACCGGCGAGTCTGGAGCCGGTGAGGCCGCCTATTTTTGACGTTGAAAATCGAAGATACGCTCCCAAAGTTCCTCGCCTTAGGTCTTCCAACAGCGCGACGAGCCGCGCTGCAGACTATCGCGCAGTCAATGCAGACGCAGATCAAAGTCACACTCAACATCAGGGAAGTAGAGATCTGACGCAAATGCCAGAACTACAAATGGAGGACTGGAGGACGATTCTTCTCGAAGAGGCTCGAAGAGAAATCCGCTCCGAGTTTTCAAGGAAATTTTCGGACCAAATGGCGGAATTCCAGCGCAGACAGGACATCCCCGATGATGCGATTGCACGATTTGAGGCTCGGCCCTCTACTGGAGCTCAAAGCCTGCCTGTAGCGCCGAAAGTGTCTGCAGCAGATTCCATCCTACCATATCCTGGGCGGAGTGGCTGTTCTGCCTCTCGAGCACGTGCTGATTGCCGCCATGTGTGGAAATGCGGCTCGGTTGTTCGGAACGACAGTCCGGATTCCAGAAATGCGGGCGGTCGGAAGGTCATCCCGAAATGTCAGATATGAGCCAGCTGCGGGCTCTTGCCAAGATCATCGATTGGAGCCGGTCGGCGAGTTTGAGGACCTCCCTGACCCGCCGAACTCGCCACTCAAGAACCAAGGTTCTGGGCAAAGTTTAAAGACGACTCGAGTCCACCATCCCAACATCTACGGACCGACGGGCTTGAGCGCCGACGTCTATCCGAGTGTTGACGGCCGGGACGACCCCGATCGCCTTTGCACACCTCTCGAAGATCTTCACACAGAGCGAAGCGGCCGAAGTGACCCTTTAGAGCACCAAGCTCGATTGGAACCGGTAGTAGTTGAAGGTTCAGGAAGAGTAGACGCCTTTGCGGCGAGAGACTGCGATGACTTGTTTGCAGATGCGGTTAACTCTGGGTTTTCAGTATGGATAACAGGAGAAACGCAGCTCGGCCGATCCGGTGGCAACTATTCACTGCCTCGAGTTGATTTTCTCACTCCTCAGAATAACGCGCAACGAGATAACAGAGAACTCCTGGAACAGTGTTTGGCCCGCACTACTGCTATGTTGAAAACGAGGCTCGGGACTGTTTCGGCATCCATCTTGACTTGTCTGCACGGAGTCTTGCTTGGAGCTGCGTTCTCCGCAGGACGCGCTACTCGCAGTGAGAGGATGAGGCATCATTTGGAGTTCCCTTCTGAAAAGTCTCTCCGACTTTGGACAGCTGCCTGGGACCTGTTTAAACAACAAGGAGCAGACGGCCTTTGGTGTAGTGAGGACAGTTCGATCCGTATTGAACATGTCTCCGCTGGCTACAAGGGCAAGGCGCTAGCGTCGCCCGGAAGTGGTGCGGAGTATAATACTTGTATTTGTCTCCTACGGTCGCACCTACAGGTGTACTCAGGATCCTACGCTCGTCTACTGGACCTGAAGAACTTGGTTGGCGTGTTGTTAGACCTCGGAAATCTTGTGGTCGCCTGCCTATTCCTGGACATACAGCGGCGCCTTTTCCGCCAGTTACAGGTGGTCCATTCGCCGCACTACGTAGTGACTTTGCCTCGCCAGCCGGCCGGAGCGACCCAGTAGCATCATCTGTGCAAGGTCTTGCCCCACAGAACGCAGCGAAGGCTGAGGCGATTTCACGAACCCCGCACTTCGGCACTACGAGCTTACCATCGCACTATCCTCCAGGACTGGTTCCTGAGTCGCCGTCTATGGACCTGATATATGCGCCGGCACTCCCACCTGGCGGGGTCCCGAGCTTAGGAGCAGGTCATGGAGATACAGCTATCCCGTCGTCTGCGGTTTATCACCCTGCGCGACCTTCGACTTCAGGAACCCGCGGACACTCGACAGCCGCCAGTGCGAATTCCGCCCTTCCAGAGCCCGGGCCGACCGGACAACATCTAGCAGAGCATCAAGCGTCTGTAATGGGACCTAGTGGACCGCCAGCGAGCACTCATCTACCGGTCAACCAAGCCAGATCCGAGCTAAACCGGTCTGACGTCGGAGTTGGTGGGCCCATTACACCGCCTCTACCAGCACCGAGGCCTATTTCTACCAGGCATAATTTGGAGCAGAAGTTTCTAGGGGAGATTGGCAAAATCAACGCTAAGGAGACCGAGAAGTCCGAAGCATATCCTGTGTTCCAGAACTTTCTGACCTTTACAGAGACACATCAGCCGAAGGGCGATGTGTCTGCAGGGGTGCCCACACCTTCAACGAGCAGCTCCAAGATGATGCAACCTTATCGCAGAAACATGCCTTCGGCACCGCCCATAGTAGTGGAAGAGGTCGCTGACGACAATCTCTCAGCTCTTTTCCCACTGGAGCTGACCATCCAGAACATGGCCAGTAAACATATTTCATCACTTGTGTCTGGGTCTGGCAGCACTTTTCAAGCCATTGCCCGCCGCCTTAACGGAGCCGCCACACTTGGAGGGTCTGGCGCCAAGCCGCTGGAGCGACAGGCGCCCTCCATAACCTGTGAGGCAGGCATGTCCCAGGTAGCAATGAACGAACGCGAAGCCCTGTGGAAGTTCCTCAGAGACTTCGACTTCACGCAGACTGCTTTCGAGGCCGTCAAAATCGAGTCGAAAGTAGGAAGAGATGCGTGGGACATTGCGAATGCGGTGTCCGGTGACTTAAACAAGGCGTATGCACTGTTCACGGAACTAGAAAAGGGTTGGAGACTTACATATCGAGGCGTCATCCGAGAAGTACAGTCGCAGAGGAGCTTGCCGATTGGGCAAAGGTTTGAGAATGCAAGGGCCAACCGTCTCCAGTGGGCACAACAGCAGAAGGGGCACATCTCCGAGCTGAACCGCCTCTACTACCCGAATTCAGATCCGAGTAGCCGCAACGATAGTAAAGTCTTTCACGCAATTCTTAGACCGCTTCAACAGCAGGGCATGTTCATGGAAAACATGTATAAGACCATGAGACAGGACGCAGCCATAAACGGGCGCGCCTTTGATATTGAGGCGGGCCGACGCCTTTCAGAGGTCCTTGAATTCGTCATCAAGGACGCACTTGAGGGTCAGTCAATAGATCCGGATAGATTCTATAGGGAACGACAACCCAAGAAGAGAACCTTCAGAGTCGCCGACTCAACGAGGAGCAGGGCGATCAGGAGGACTACAACAACGAGTATCAGCGAGGTGGCACTTTAGAAGGGCCATCCCTTTCAGGTGCGGACACCCGAAATAAACTCGACGTCGCAGACCTACTTTGGAGGTCCACAGAACCGAACCAGACAAAAGGAAAAGGATCAGGTAAGAACAGTAAGAAGTGCGGCGGTAGTCACTCTCGACTTGACTGTGTTATATTCCACCTTATTACAGCTGCCCACTGTTTTGCGCACACTACTACACCGCAGAACGTGGATTGTCCGACTTGTGGCACTAAACATAGCAGCATCAAGATACGACGCGAGGGAGTGTCGGATCAAGTTTGGATCTGTGCTGATCTGATTGCAAAATGGAGAACTGAAAACGGCGCCAAGATGCCAACTGGCACTTGTTTCAACTCAGTGGACAAGAACCAGCTGGGCTACCTTTTCAAGAAGGCTTTGCAGGCTTTTACTGAGAAGGAGCGGTCGTTTGATAAGACTTTTGTTGAGAGCGAAAGAGTCTCGCAAGCGTTACGCGAGGCACGGCTTATGGACCACGTCGTAAACCAGTACAAGCCCCGAGTGGCACGTTCCAAAGTCAGAGATCTAAAACATAAAATGCTTCAGACGGTGCGACATCTCGGAGGATGGGATAGCAGTTTGACACGAGATCAGAGAGTTCGAGTCTCGAAACAGCAGTCCGAGACTAAGCCACCGCGTCAGGACCCGACCCAGCGGAAGGGCAAGCAAGAACCTGCTGTAGCGACACCGTTCGGACGCGTGACCGACGGGACTTTGGCCGAAAGATCCCGGTCGCTTCAGAGAGTGTCTGAAGCTCCTGCTGCACCCCGCTCCCCTACGGTTTCACCACCAACGCCACGACCTCAGCAAGAGTTTCCGACCCCGCCACCTATGCCGTCGGGACACAGATATCGGCGCTTAGAGGTATCCCAAGAGCATGCTGATGCCCTTAGGAAGCGCCACGAAGCCAACCTTTCGATCCCGACAAGGCCACCGCCTTCGTCCACAAACTTCTCGCAGAGGTTTCTGACCCCGCCACCTATGCCGTCGGGGCACAATTATCAGCGTCAAGGTGTATCCCAAGAGCATGCTGATGCCCTTAGGAAGCGCCGCGGACCCGACCTTTCGATCCCGACAAGGCCATCATCTCCTTCCGCCATCTTCTTGCAGAAGTTTTCCACCCCGCCACCTATGCCGTCGGGATGTAACTACCGGCGTTTAGAGGTATCCCAAGAGCATGCTGATGCCCTTAGGAGGCGCCACGAATCCGACCCTTCGATCACGACAAGATCATCACTTTCCTTCGCCAACTTCTTCTCTCGTTGCCCTTGTAACAAGAGCTGCTTGCGGAAACGGCGAGGGAACACGAACGAAAGAGAGGCCCCTCCGAGTGGAGTTTCATCTGACAGGAGGGCCCGAATGTTTGATACAGGCCGTTATCAACAAGCCGCCTCAAGGACTGTCGGCGCCGACCCGGAGGACATGCACACAACCGATGACGGCGATTCTGTGTCGGGCGTAGGCCGCAAAGTGGTCCGAGACACGTTCACCGGAACTTTGCCAAACGTTGCTACCCCTTTCTCGACGAGCAGATCTACATCAGAGGATCCCTGCTTGGTGCATGTAACTCCCGCCCCACAGTCGGGCGACTTCGAGAGCCTTTGGAAAGTTAACCTGTCTACGAAGGGCATGCTTAAATTTCTGGAGAGGAGCCCTCCCTTTCAGGAAATTGTGGAAGAAGATTCTGGACAACAGATCCGCGGTAACATAGTTATTGTCTCGTTTCTGTTCAACGACACCCAGGAGATAGTGGAATTTTTCCACCCACACGGTAGCAACATGCTGTTCGCCTTCCAGAAAAAACGAGTTTTGGACGAATGGGTAAGAATAGCTTTTCAAGCTGAGATCTGTGTGGATGTCGGACCTACTACAGTCGAAGATGAGGATGACGCGGTAGCGCACAAACTGGCACAGCTACGATGTGCTCATATCCAGGCAGAGCGCCGACGTCACTACCGTAACGCTGAGTCCCATTTTACGGAGAGGCTCGGGCTGCGCTGCAGTCCTGCTGATGTTGCAGGACTTTACACGAGTGATGGACCGAGATTTCGAGGCTCCCTGAATGCTTCGCCTGAGCTTAGTCAAATTGGACCTGGAGGCAAGCGCATTGCCCCAGAGCCATTGTCAAACCGAATTGCAGCAGCAGTGGCACTACCACGAGACGGAGAATGCCCTGAGTATTCCGTTGTCAGCATTTTGCCCGATTCTGGTTGTGCCGTCTCCAGGCACTTATACGGAAACTCTTTGGGAAACCGGGACTATTTTGACCACCTTGGAGTGAAGATCCAACGCGACACGAGCAAGGTCGAGTATACTGCCTTTGGTTCGCCATCTGCAGGCGTCCAGCAAGGGGTGCTCGAATATTGTGAAGCATCTCTTGCCTTTGCAGGGTATGACTCCGAGGAGAACTACACTTCCCTTTCAGAAGGGCTCGCAGCCCCGTGCAGCGTTTTGCCATCAAGGTTTCGATATATTAAAGCGTCAGCAACAATCGAGGACGCTGTTAATGGATCAAGATTTTCATGGCTGAAAGAGCCGGAGAATATGGCTGATCTTGGTGGTGCCACAGTACCAGGCACGCTTGTGCTGATGCTAGTGCCGTGGTTGTATGAGCGCGATCGAATTGTTTTAGGAGTAAACGATATGGCGCGAATAGGGTACTGCTTAAACGACACGAACCCGGTTGGCGGCATTTGTGACAAGCTAGGGTGTATTTTGCTCAGCAGGTTGCAGAACCCTTTAACAAAGCAGATTGCGCCCCTCTATGTGCATCGACTCCCTCACTGGATTGACAGTCCGGTCTTCCAGAATACTCGACGGGTCCACTTCCCACCGGAGGGCTGTGGCCTTTGCGAAACCCGCGAGATCTCTTCCTGCACAGAGGAGAATTTGGATAGCATGCAGCAACCACAGCACACTCAGCCAGATGAGCCGCTGCCAGTGTTTTGCCGGCTGGACAGTCACATCTTAGAAGTGTCGAGATACGGCAGATTTTCTGAATTTAGTACGGACGATCCGGATTCGACCTCAGAGCCTTTAGGTGCCCTGCGTTCATGCTCTGTAGAAGAGGCAGACAAAGATGTCCCAGAGCACGCCAAAAAGGCAGTGGAGGAACACGCCAAGAACGGATCTGATACGGATGAACTTCGGAGCGAGTTTGTCCCAAAGTTCTCAGTAGCCTGTGGGGCCTGGCAGTTTCTTATTCTAGTGGTTCAGCTTCTTTACAAAGTGGTGACTCCTATCCTCCGTATTGCAGCGGTGGAAGGGTGCGCCTTTGAGTGGCTACGATCCGCCAAGGTCGGATGCTTTGTTGGACTGGATCATGCGAAAGGATTTCTCCAGTTCCTACTTCACCCCAAGACGCAGAAGGTTACCGCACTTGGATATGGTACTAACGTTTATGTGCCGCTGCGGATGTTCTTGGGGCTTGTTTTCGCGCCAGCAGTCTATTGTCTTTGGGTCTCATTGGTTTTCTTCAACCTACAAGATCCTGGATTTGATTCAAAAGTACTAGCAGCAATTGCAACGGGGTCAATGGGTTATGACGCACTCGTTGACCAACACGGGCACGAAATAAGCAAGAGCACACATTTGCCGCCTTGCCGCACTAATGGATCAGACGACCTTTTTGGCGACTCCTTGTATGTTGACCCACCTTCAGACGAGATGCAGGGCGTAATCAATTCACTGCAGGAGAGTCTTCCGATTGGACGACGCTACAGCGTACCATACATGGACGATTGTAACTACAGAGCAGATAACGCGCTCCAACTTCTTTTCCGGCTCATACAATTTCTAGCGCGTTGCTGTGCGTCCGGATTTAACTTTTCACTCAAGAAAATCTCTCTCGCCATCAGAGTTTACATACTCGGGTGGGAGTTAGATTACGAGCAACGCTGCAGGAGACCAGATCCGCAGAAGGTTGCATCTCTGGCTAGGATGAAGATGCCTACTACGCTTAAAACGCTTAAGAGCTGGGTGTGTGCAGTCAACTACATGCCATGCTCTATCCGCGAGTGGCCCAAGATCCTGGACTTCTTTACCGACTTCATGACGAACAAGAGGCCCATCAAGGAACTCGCATCTGACCCGCGAGCACGAGAACTGTTCAACCAGGCACATTCTGATCTGATACGGGCAGTCGAGCTTTGTGAGTTGGATGTAGATTCAGCCATCCGTTGGAAAGAGACAGGAGGACTCCTACGATTCGGCATTGACTCATCCAGAGAAAGACGCTCTGTTTTTGCAGTCCAGAAACAATTGCAGAAACATCGAATCGCCTTCGCCTCACATTGGAAGTTTGGCGCAGAGGACCAAGTGAGGAACGCTAACAGCTCAGGACGAATGGAACTTCTTGGGTTGCGTTATTTTGTCCGAGAAATTCTCCCACGCATTCCGCTGGCTGCCCCGATAGCACTGCTTTACGACTGTTCGTCACTCGGCGTCCGAGAACTACTTACGGAATCATTGGACGGGCGTTCTCAGCGGTCTGCTCTGCTGCGAAATCCACGCCGCCCTTTCATCTCGAGTTGTGTATCGGGTTCATCGGATTGGTGCATCTTCAAACCTAGAAGATATTGGTAGCAGACATATCGAAAACGCGGAGGGTGGGTGTTGGGTTACCAGAGTCAACGTTTGAGGAATGGCGGGACATTGTCAAGAACTTGCTCTCCCGGGTATATCCGGTCGGACAACCGCTGCGGACTGTCGCCGTTGTCCCCACTCTTGGGGAGACTCTCACGCTCCTCTCACTCGAACATCCATTATTGCATGCGGATGGTTTGTCCTGGGTAGTCGAGAAGTCGAGCCTCGCGCCAGGAATCCCGAGTCTCCATGAGATTCAAGTAGATCCGTGCTCTGTCTTCCATCGCTCACGCGACGACGAATCCTACCATATTTCCGTCGGTGTCAGTTTCACCTCTATGGTTTCAGTGCCCGGGGCTCCGCTGGTGTTTCCGCTAGCGGATCTTGCGCGAGGAATCCAGTTTAACTGCACTCTTGTAGATAAGAGTAGCAGGGTCCTCCGTCCTATGCTCGTTTTGAGAGACGCCGTTACAGGAGATCAGCTTAAGCGCGTTCGTGTCCGCATGACTCAGATAAGTGGAATGGCGCAGGACGCACCAGAGGCAACACAAGATGACGCCGACAAGTCACAGCATTTGAGGTACAAGACATACAGAAATGCGATTTCAGGAGATGCAACCGAGGAGCAGACTAAAGAGGAAATCGCAGCACGAGAAAAGAGCATGCCTGACACAATTGACACGGCCCAGTGGGAGGAGATCACTTCCAAGACGCTCTCTAAGAGTCTGACGCTGCTTCCTTTCCTGCTGCGCATGATGTTCATCAAAATTGTGCTGATATTCCGAGATAAGGTCTGGGGCCCTGGACGGCCTTTCCCTACAGTCCAGCTGTGTAAAGTCTACCACCCGTTGGACGCGAGAAGTCCTTTCGGTGTGGCCCGCAAATTTACACTTCCCGGAGTACTAGACACAGTCATCTTGTTCCTATTACGAGAAGGCTGCGCCGAAGGCTTTCTGGCGCCTTACCATACGTTTGCAGCGCAGATTGGCGCGCCGTCGTTTCTCAGCTCCATTTTCCTTGCGAAGAGAAAGGGATCTTTGTTAGGGCGATTGGTTGTTGACGCTGCCGCGTTGAGCCGCGCATTGCTCCCAGTATCATGGCCGATTAACATATGCTCCGAAGTTTGGTCTGAGCTGCTTACGGGGTCTGAGGTTGTTACGACCAACACAGATATACCGCAGCAACAAGGAGCCATCTGCCTAGAGGACAACTCGACGCAGACTCTTGCTGCTGCTCCTCAGACCCGAGTCACTGACTTGGAAACTTGCGCTTTGAGCCACTTGAGAAGCCTTCTTGAGCGTAAGGCGGCTCGAGTTGTTTTAGTGCATCAGATCAACTGTGTTACGCAATCCGCGAAAGGCATTGCGAAGACGATTCTCGATCTGTTTCCTTGGGCAAACATCTATAGCGACGGTTCGAAAAGAATATTAGGGAGTTGCTATTTGAGATGGGAGCCTGATAGCGAGAAGTTTGGTGTCGCTGGACTTGCTGGACAGCATTATCCTGGCAAAGCGGTGCAAGGGTTTGACGACTCACTCCGCCGCCTTCAGCACTTCAAGACCTCCCTGACTAGACTCAGTGATCTAGTGAAGGCGCACAGAAAGACAGACGACAAGGAGGCGATTGCGGTTTTTCCCGCCCGAATTGGCTGCACCCTCGCAGGAGGTGACTGGGAAAGCTATCGCGAGTGCATCCAGAAGTGGCGAGAAGTGGGCGAGTCTTTCTGTTTCTCACAATGTTTCATCTGTTCGAGGCCACCAGCGAAGTTCGTGACCCCGACGGCGCCTGCCGCCTTTGCTTCAGACTCGCAATTAGAAGAGGGCGACATAGCTGACGAGGACAGCGCGGCAAAGGAAGAGAAGCTACTCCCAGCAGCGCCAACACCTAATACAGTGACCAAGATCCGACTACCTTGTGTACGATTTTCGCTACATGTTAGAAGAAAGACGGATGAGCGGGGTGATAGTTTGGTTATCACAGTCCCAGACACTTCTCTTTTGCCTCCTTCAGGCTCAAGGTGGTTGCGTTTTAGGGATGATTGGCCGTGCCCAGCGGATCGCGCCTACGAGATTGTCCTCAAGATGTTTGGACACTCCCTTGGGCATCCTAAGGAACATTCATGGCGCGAGTTCAAAGCGCTTCCGAGCCGAGAAACGACGCGCAAGGCGGATGTCTGGCATTCGTGGTCATCCTATTTGCCGAAGAAGGCAAAGCTACATGACCCACAGAACCCGCTCTGTCCAACAGCGGTTCGACTATATGAATGCGATACATACACACAGCTCAGATGTGGATGCAGTCTTGCAGTAGATGTTCCTGAGGTGGGGCCGCCACCGGGACCTCCCTGCGACATCCCAGACATGCTACTCCCAGGTGGAATTGAGACCGATTCCAAACTGCTGCTTGAGAAGCTTGACACCTTGCCAGAGGGAGATCATGTTTTTCATGACGATTCCAACGTGGATGGTTCTTTCTTCGGGATAGCAGAGAAGTTCGATAAATCATCTCATCCGGGAGACCTTGGACATTCGTGGACCACAATTCACGCACTTATTGGCACAGGAGACGCTGAGTCCTACAAGTGTGAAGGCGCCTGTAGGTTCTATTTCATCTCTGCCAAGGAAAAGCGGACACCTGTAGCGGATGGAGATTTGAGCTACACACCTCTAGGCGGAGGTCTGCTACAGGAGGACTTCGAGTATGCAGGTGACGCCGATCAGAGCCATACACCTACGGATGGCGACCCGTTCGGCGGACCCCCTGTAGTTGCGCCCGCCTTTAAGGAGCTCCCACGTAAGCGGAAATACCGTATCCGGCGACATGGAGGGCCTCACTTTTTCCAGATAGTGGGCAGTGACTTTCTAGAAACACGAACGAAAGAGACAGTCTATGTGATTTTCTGCCGAAAACCAGTCGACTTCCTTTCGATACCAAGCAACTTTCTTGCTCGACTTGCAGAAGCGCAGAAGTCTCAGTTCTTTGCGCGGTTTGCGGCACTTGAGGCGCAGACCCGACATCCGGACTCTTCTGGCGCAGCCACTGCGCAGTCTTGTCAGAAAAAGGAAAAGTCGGCTTCGAAACGGAAAGCGATGGCCTTCCTTGAAGAATCCAATCGCTATCGCATTTACGCAGGAGCATTGCGACAGCGAGTGACAGGCGAATACAAATTCCTCCTTACCACTCTCCTTGAGGCAGAGCCACTGGAATACGAAGGGAAAGAGTACGCCCACACATCGACTGCGGTAGCGGTGGTTACACACATTCACGATGACGCGCACTCCAGCCGCGGGGTTTTGCACTGCTTAGTAATGCGCAGAGGATTCTTTACTACGGACCTTTCTACCCTTTGCGCACGAGTGGTCGACGCGTGTCTTACCTGCTCGATGTCACCCGCTGCATTTCACTACGACATCCAGACGCAGCCTCGTTTGGAGATGTACAAACACCGGGGCACGGTTCTGTTTGTCGACGGACTTCGTCACCAATCTTGGACCGAGTAGCTTTGGCGCGGTTCGAGGGTCAGAGTACGCCTCTATCTTCACGGCCACGGATGGCCGAAGCAACCTCACTTGGGCAGTGCCGACCCGTGACTCAACTGCAGATACAGCAGCGCGGGAAACATTCAACGCCATGCTTTCTACGTTCCAACTTTATTCGTTTATCAGGTGCGATAACGGATCGCACTTTTTGAGGGAATTTCTTGACGCCTTGAACTCGCTGGCTTCAAAGGTTGCCCCCAGCCACACGGTTGGCACGTGGCATTCGCCACACTACCTTGCATCCGGGAGTTGGATTGTGGAGCATCCGCATGCTCTTTTGAACTTCCTGATCCGGATTTTTCACCTCCAGTCGGAATCCAAGGCTCACCTCAAACGAGATCCAGACTCAGGACATCTTCAAGTCAAGAAGTTGCCTAAGGGATTTAAAGCACTTGTCGGCACTCATCGGATTGAGCCCGACTCTATTCCAGAAGACAAGGCGCTCCTCCCAGAGGATGCAGCTAACAACTCAGAAGAAGATCATCAGAACGACATTTCTTTACAGGAATCCGAAGCAGAAGTGGAGCTTGGATGCCAGGAGGATGAGTTTGTCGACGCGGTTGAGGATGATCTGTTTGCGGATTTTTCGATCACCGCGCGTTCAAAGAAGAAAAGTAAAGACCTTGACGACCCTCAAGAGGAGGAAGTTGCTTTGCTTCCTATTAATTGGCGTGAGTTTGTTCATCGCGCTGCTCTAGCACTTGCTCGCAGCCCATTGCCTTCTCTTGATGGAGCGTCGACTCTTGAGCGCCATACAGGCTCCAACTTCATCACTACAAAGGAGGAGGCTTTTGAATCGTCACCGTGCGTCACAGACGCTTGCGGGCGAGGTCTCGCTAGCAGTTCGACGACGAAGGCAGGCCGATTCGATTTACTATGCAAACCGACTCCGAAACCATCATAAAGGGCTCCGCCGTGAAGCCGCAAAGGATGACTTGCGCACTCAGATGGGGTCCATTGTGGTTCGACTTCGTGCCAAGAAGGGCAAACTCGAGAGCCGCATGCTCCCACGACTCTTTGTTGTAACACGTCGAGGCTCTAATAGTGCATCGATGCAACTTTTGTCAGGAGCACCACACAAGCTAGGTAATCCGCAAAGCATCAGAATGATCCGCCCGGTCGAGTTGTCTCATGGCGCGATCATCGTGTACCTTTCGAAATGCCTGACCCGACGAGAACTGGCGAAACGTGTAGTGGAGCTTGAGGAGCTCGAGGTATTCCCACAGGGTCAGCATGCGCGCACTCTTGCAGCATTCCGCACCGGGGTCGATCGTAGTCTCCCGACACCTACAGACTCGCTTAGTGCGGTCAGCTACACCATTGACGGACTTGCAGCGACCTTGGAGGACTCTAAAAGACTGCAAGACTTTTACTCGGTATTTGAAACTTCTCCGCATTTCGTTTTTATCCAGGAAGCCAAGCTTTCAGCAACCACAGAAACGAAGTTTCAGAAACTACTCGAGGAGCATTTAGGATCGAAGTATGTCATCTATTTCCGAAATTCAACTACGCGCGTCGGCTACAGCAGCCCTGCAACCTTTGTTCGCCGAGATTTTAGACATCGGTACTGTGGCGACCAGTTGGACTACAGCAGCATCCCAACATCGGGAGGTATCTTGGGTTTTGCAGATCGCGAAGGCCGGTTTGCAGTGCTCGAGTTCGATTTGTTTGGGGTTACAGCGCGCATCGCGAATATCTACAGTGTCAATTCTTCGGAGGAGCTGCGCCGATTTGACGTTGCTCAAGCCTTTGGCAAGGCGCTTGGTCAGTGGTTTGATACTACCGCCCCTTCCATAGCCTTTGGGGATTTCAGTCGACTTTTGTCACGATGTCACGTTTGCTTGCATAGACGCAACGATCGAGAGACGCCGTCTTGTAGCAAACGGGAGACAAAATCCCTCCAAGACAGTCTACTTGGACGGGCGGCAGCGTGCGTCACACAAGGAGATGGCACCTGGACTTTCCGCTGCCAGCCCAGACAAAACGGGTTTCGCAGTTGACTATTTTGTTGCGAATAAAGCAGCAGTGACACACTTCGAGAAGAGCGCCAAAAGCGATACCGGGCGAGTTCGAATGCCGTATGAGAAACAGCACTTCTTTCACGTTCCCGGCCTACGTCTTCGACTTCGAACGACGCGCCGAAATTTTGACCACCAGACTCTTTCTATTGATTGCGACAGGGTGGGTGCTGAAGATAATGAGACTCCTAGGGGGTAATCGTAAAGAGGGTAAAGTATATCTACAGTGGCAGTATATATATATGTGTTGGCTAGGTTTAGATAAAATGCTGGCTTTCACCATCTCATCAAGCGTCTTTCCTAATTACAAAATGGGGAACGAGACTGATCCGCAATCAGCCCCCCTATGAGGCCCACACTACAGCTTGGTAGCTGAGGCAACACCTAAGCGTTGTTCACAGCGCCGCCTTGCAGTCGGAGTCTCTTGCTGATCCTCCAAGTCCTCTAGTCCTAATAATGACAGCCGCCCTACCGGGTCGATCTCGGCAGCAGCCGTCTAGGGTATTTAGTCACTCAGCGTTTGTTCCTTGGAGTTATTTGGCGCACTTCTTCACGAAGGGCCGCCCTGTTTACACCCGGGCCAGGTCCTACACTGCCCCCCCTACGCAGTGAGGCGTCGGAGCCATCCTTTTAAGAGCTCCGTCCGGTGGTACTTATATTCCTATCACCATTACAGCGAAGGTGCCCAAATACCGAGTGAATCCTAGCCCCTTCCCGTCTCCAGGAAGTTCGCCTGGTATCCTCGCAGATACCAACAATTCTATTCTTCTTTCATATCTTACAACCGCCAAAGGGTTTACTAAGGTCTCGCAACCTTTTAGTCACCTGGCCTAGATCATCCTATCCTTACTACTCCAGGGCTTCCCCTCGAGATTCAGGACCTGATCAAATCTATCGTAGGCAGCTCATTTGGCCAAACTTTCCATGAGCCTTTCCTTCTTGAATAGCTTCCCCTAGATTGCTCGCCTAAACCACAGAACGACTGATCTAGTGTTTCACGTTGTTCATTTCCTACTGTTCACGGCGCTTCCCTCCCTCGGAGGTATCACTACCCAGCAGTCCTTGCTACTACTTAATTCTTATCCAGGCCTACTTGAACTAAGCCAAGGAGTCTGGACATTTACTCGCTTTGCTTCTTTCACAAAGCAGAAACATCTCTCGAGTATTCGTCCTTTTCACAGAGTCCGAAGCGGTTACTTATACAGACAGACGCCCCCAGGTCGACGCCTCCTCTGCTGCTTCAAGACAGACGAGCCTTAAACTAGCCAGAACTTGCCCCAGGAAAGCAGGTGATCAATCCACTTCCTGACTCGAAGTTCCTTCCCACGGATCCAGAGATCCCTCCAACACTGTGCTAGGGTAGGCCTCAGCACCGGGCTAGCAGCAAAGTGCTGGAAGTCGACCTCTCTTCATTCATCGAATCCGTTCGGACTCCACCGCATAAGAGCGACGCTTCACAACACCAGTCCGGTTATCTCTATGCTACTTATACCCTACTTCAAAACACAGAACATTCCTTGCAGACTCCCAACTTATCTCAGACCCTTCGTGGAGCCATCCGCTCCCCCCTTCTCCCGCCAGTGGCTGCAGCAGTCTCCTAAAGTAGGAAGTAGGGCCATTTTGTCATTTTACGCAATATTAGAGTTTTCGTCAAACCTCCCAGATTTCCTCAGGGACTGGCTCTACAACCACGTCAGGAGTTCATCCTACTCAGTCTGTTCCTCCACCTTCCGCGTGAACACCTCCTTTGTTCTTCCTAACATTTCATCCGTCGAAGGGAGATAGTCCAGATTCCGCAAGAAATCCTCGGCACTTGATGCGGGTACAGCACGGGTCAGCAGCTTTAGTGGAACCTTCCCACTGGCCGCTCCCGTTGCTGCTTCACCCAATAGATCCAGCAATATTGCGTGGCGCGGTCCTACCGACTCCACCTTAAACAACGCTGGAAAATTCTTCGGGTCAAAACTATCTTTTCGCGCGTGCATGTTTCTTACTACCACCAGATCACCAGTAATCAGAGGTGCTTCCAGTGAATGCCCTCTCAGCTTTGTTTGTGCGATTTGACGAAGCTTCGAATTTTCATTCCCAGTCAGGTTTGACTGTGACAAAATTTCCTCCCGAAACTTATTCGCCGCTTCCAAATAAGAATCCACACCCGGTGTTCCTCCGAGCGCCGTTCTCAGAGTCTCCGCAAAAGCGTGCCGCGGCTTACAGCCAAACACTAGCTCATACGGCGAGCGATCACCTAACACCTCGATCGGTGTTGTCCGAGCAATCCAATTTAGGTAGGGAACCAACTCTACCCATTTGGCGTTCTCCGCAAATTTGATCAAAATCTTCCGCAGCGGCTTATGGAGCACTTCAACCAGCCAATTCGCCTGCGGCGAATACGGCATAGTTGGCGCATGATGCACCCCATACGTCTGCAAATATTTCCCCAAGCTTTCATCCCCCGACTCACCGAATCCTCGATCGGATCGCATCACAATCGGGTAGCCGACCATACAAAATGCGTTAGCAGCCAAAGCCTCTGCGGCCTCTTTGCAAGACTTCGTTTTCACCGGAATGAACCAGGAAAACAACGTCGCCGAGTCACGAACCGACAATAAGTAATTTAAACCTTTATCCAATTTGAATGGACCCACATGGTCAACGTGCAGCACTCTGAAAAACCCTAGATACTTCTCATACCCCAACGGGGCCTGCGTTGCCTTGGCCGCGTGGGCGATCGTGCAAGCAATGCAATTTTTACAATGTGCTTGCACATCCCTCCACATGGTTGCCCAAAACGCCCCTCTATCCAACAGATGATTATAGGTTTGTCGAGCACCTCCATGCCCCGTCCCCAGCAAGGAATTATGAGCCAGGAGAAGGTAATACTTCTTCCAACTCACCTCCTTCCCTACTACGGTAGACAGCCAAGCTCCTCCCGCTGGCAAGCACACTACAGCCGTCTCATGATGACGCGTCATCAACAACTTAGTATCTTCGTCAATCCAATGCTCATACATTCTAGCGGTCGACATACGGGCCTTTCCCAGGTCCCACTTGCGTGCAGCCGCAAGCTCAACCTGTTCCCGGTCCTTTTCCCTGTCGCGCAGTTCACATGCCAAATAAACAGGACCCCATTCCTTACAAGCCTTCTGATCCTCCACCAAGCGCTGGCGTAGCCCTGCTCCTTGCAGTGAAACTAACGCTGCCACCACGGAGTCTTCCCCTGCAAAAGGGAAATGGAAAGTCCTCAACTCCCAATGTTTTTTCAGCCGCAGCTTACAACTTTCCTCATCCCACAGGGATCCGAAAGCCCTCACCGGGCCTGCCTGAAGCGAGGCCACGTTCCTTGGGTTCCACATGGCCACTCGGGTCACTTTCTCCGATGTTTCATGCACTTCTATGCACAAATCCTCATTATTCGCAGTTTCGCGGATCATCGTAGCCTCGTCACTAATGACTGGCAATGATGGAAACAAAATCCGGAAAGATTCCACTCCATCGCGTTTCCTAATAAACTGCTCGCGAACCTCCTTTGAAATTTTCACGCATTCCGGCGCGGTTAGGAATTCAGTCACATCAGGGGCCTCCCCTCCTATCACGCCTTCACCACAGAGGCACCGACATAATGAAGCGGACACCCTCCCTATCCGACACTTCCGAATCTCTTTGAAGTTCGTACAAGGAGCAGAATCCAAAAAACAGGCTCTAGTATCCCAAGAGGCTGAGATCGTGAAGAGATCCGCTGCAACCTTTTTCACCACGTCCGCCCTCTCAGGCTTCCGAAAAAGATGAAAATACTCTTGATGAACCACGGACCTCCCATTCACGATTCTTTCACCCAATCGTCTAGCTGCCGCTGTTTCGGCTTCTTGCATCAATTCCTTCAAACGATCCCAAGCTTTATCATAAGCTTGCTTAAACGTCATGCTCGGAGTAATTTTAATCCACTCCCGATCCGTTGAACGGCCATCCATCACACCGGAGACCACTACGTTATCTCCTCTCTCGTCAGTCTTCCGATATAATCGCCGGGGAAGGAAAATCCCCCTATAGCGCTCGGTTACTGCCGAGGGTCGCAACTGATCTCTCATTGCTTTGAGCATCGTCTTCAGCCGTCGCTTTTGACGTGATGCTCCTAACTTTTCGATAAATACTTCCCAGGTTACCGACCTTGGACTGAGTACGGAAGCCGTTTCCAGCCATCCGTGGTCCGCCGTGGAATTTACCCGCAGCAAAACCCAGTAGACTCCTAGATCGTAAAGGCTCGGGCAGGTTGCATATTGACACTCTAGCTTCTCGGCGTTTTTAACGCATAACGGCACCAACCGCCGAAGCCCTTGGTTAACTCCTTCTCCCTCATTCAATCTCCCTCCGGGAAACCGAATAGAAATATCTTCAAAAACTTCGTTGTCTTGCGCATCTGCAATTAACACCTTCCCACTTGGGGAAACCACCACCGCACAAACCCGCTTCTGTTTCGAGGACGTCGAACCCTCCCCACTCCTTCCTAGGTCCAGGAGGTCTAAATCCTCATCTAGTAACGACGAACTCGCGTTACATGGTCGATCGGGGACGCCATCCCCCTGATACAAGTGGAATCCGGCTCCATCCTGCAACATCATGCATTCGCCTTCGTCGCACATCGTACACATTAACTGGGATGGACTCTGCCACTCCTGATCTCCATTCCCTCCCTCGCTTTCTTTCATGCTCGCGTCCTTCTTCATCTTAATTCCAATGCACTTCGCCCCCACGTCACTGCCTACCGCTTGATCCGATGCCAGAGCACTCGGCAAGTGATCATGCGGGTCCTCAAAGTCTTCACTTGGGTGAACGGGTGGCACAAAATGATCCACCTCCAGTAACTTCTTTCTTTCTGACATCATCTGGCCAAGTTGATCTGGCTGGCAGAAGATAAACTGCACTAGAGAACGAATCCGCGGCAACATAAAAGAAAGATTATCAATCTCCTTCAGAGCCGGATCCTCCTCAGACTTCATCCTCGAAAGCGCGTCCGCAATGACGTTCGCTTCCCCCTTCAAATATACTCGCTTCCCAGTAGAAAGCGGTCTAGCAATGAGATAAAACCATCGTAAGATCTTACCTCCGGTAGTTCTATTGGCACACAGTGAGTTGAGCTCTTTCATGCCCAAATTCTGATGATCCGTGTACAGGATCCACTTCGAGCCCCGAATCAGCTCATAGCCCGACTTTATGAAGTCCACGATGGCAAATAATTCGCGCGCTAAAGTCGACCACTGCTTCTGCGTTTTGTCAAACGAATGCGTAGAACATTTCCACGCTCGCAGTTTACCTTCAGCTGTTCGCTGACAAATTGCCCAGGCATAGCGATACTGCGAGGCGTCCGCGAACACCTCGAATGGCCGCTGCCAAGTATTTGCTGCTTCGTAGTCTGGCTTAATCAGAGTCGCATTCTTTGAGACCACGTCCTTTAGTGCCTGAAAAGCGGCTACTGCCTGCTCATCTGAGGCAAACTCATTAAAAGGCCTTTTCTTGAGTTCGTACTCCTTCAAGGGTGCCGCGACATTCTGTAGCTCGCTTGTGTAACATTGCAGATACCGCACCACATGAACGAACGAAGTCAAATCTTCTTTGTTTGTGGGGAGAGGCCAATTCTGAATTTGGAATAACTTTGCCGGACTAAGGTGCGTCCCGGCTTCGTCAATGATATGCCCTAACACTTCAATTTTCGGAGCACCAATAAAAGTCCTAGTCAGCGAGAGTCGGGCCCCACTTTTCTCACAACATTGGAATACCCTCTCTAGTCGCGATATGAACTCTTCCATTGAGTTCTCTCCATAGCCGACGTCATCTATAAATGCTTCACACTCATGCCCAAACGCCACCTCAGTTTGAGCTTGGAACCACCCGGGCGCGGGACTTGGTCCTAACGTCAATCGCGTAGGCAAGTACACCCCAGAATGGGTCACCACCGCCAGGAGACGTTTCGTTTGCACATCGAGTTTCGCTAGATTGTAGGCCAGCGACAAATCCGACCCAAAATAAAACTTTTCCCCTTTTAGATTGTGGAAAGTCTTTTCTTGGTTAGGAGCCGGCAACGCAATCGGCGTCAACGCCTCGTTACACTTCCTGTAATCCACCACAATCCTTCCAATCACGGAATTCTTGCGAGGTGCTAAAAAAGCAGGACTGCAAAAAATTGGTCGACTTTCATCAGACCCATCCCACTTTTCAAACAACCCGTCGTCGAGCTGAGTCTGGAACAAAAAATCCAAACACTTCTTTCCGTACGCGCTCAACTGCAACGGCTGAGGTAAACTCCGATGCGTCACCCTGTTAGGATTATAATCGAAGTGGCGCACTGTTTTCAACGAAGGGAACGGACATCCTTCATCGTAGAAGAAATGCGCACTCCGTTCAATCGTAGCCAACAGCGCTTCTTTACTTTCTTCAGGCATATGGTCGAACTCCTTTACTTGCGCTCTAAAGACTTGCGTGACGTTCTCCGTCCACTCGACAGACGGCACGTCCCATTTTCTGCTGCGCTGTCTTTTGGTACTTCGATCCTGTATTTCCTTGTCCAAATCCCCGAAGTCTTTCGGCTTCGTCTTATTTTTATATTTTGACATGTTCAAGATTTCTTCGATCTTTCGAATACCTTCCCACTCTTGAAACAGACTACTCAAATGTGTTACATCCCTGGCCTCCGGTAGTTGTTCCGAGAAGACCTTCATCTTACTCGTCGCTCCGGCTGCCAAAGTGTTTTTAAAGTCCTTCCGTCCTTCTTTTTCCTCGTTTTCCTTCTTCCACTTGTACCAATCCCATCGGACGCTATTCACGTCGACGGTGGTATCAGAAAAGTTGTAGACCTCTTTATCCCACTCACTGACCTTTTCCGTTTCTTCTCCAAACTAGCCCTGTAATCGCCAAACATCAGCACATACTCGACTTCCTAAACTCGCCTCACCTTCGTCATATGTAATTCCATGAATTGCTCCTACAGGGGCTTCGCCTCCCTTTCCCAGCCAATGCTGGGTCAGCAGAGGCCAGCATCCATAGTCTGTTAATAATGCTCCAACTGTTATTGCAGTTTTCCAGTTCTCGAGAGGTTTGGGCGTACTTTCTTTTTCGAATTTTTTAAGTTCAGGACTCGTTTGCAGGAGGGCATCATCACCCCCCTCGCCCCCTGAAAGCGGCTTCGAAGAATCTGCTGTCACTCGACTCATCAGATTACAAGCTCGCAGTGGGGCCAGTGGTTGGATCTTCAAACGCTCTCTCGTCAATGTCACTTGCCGATCCTTGTTCCTGTGATTAAAAATCTCAATCGGGTGCTCGGTGTCCTCCGATTCCGATCCCGTGATAAGAACCGGTAAAAATGAAATCCCGTCTTTCGTGGCCTTTAGACTTGGTTGCGCCACCGCTGTGGTATTCTCATGATTAATCGGCGGGCAAACAAACGTCGCAGATACCGACGCGAAGGCCGCCACATGGGCTAACCTTGTAAAGGCGTTCATCACGGGCTTCTTTGTTGTACTATTATACTCCACAACTGGCACCCGTTCGCCAAGCAACTCTATCTCGCGGCTACCTTCTCGTAGCGGCGCATAGTTAGTCCCAAGCTGATACACTGCTGTATCCCCGGCAATCAACGCCCCGGGCGTGTTCAGTCCCTCTACAATCAGAAACTTTCGTTTCAAATCCAGGACCTTCCCACTTCGAGTGGAAATCTGCAAGCACAAAATGCACTCCCGATTCGCTGTATGGGAAAAAGACTCTCTTCCAAAAGAAATTTCCACTGGTGGGCAAGGCATAGGCGGAGACACGAAGTCACTTACATCCTTCCGTGCTCTCAGACGTTCGCAACTTGCCTTGTCAGTCACATCGTACCCCAGCCACGCCCCCGGGTCTAAATATAGAGGAATTGGAAGGGCTTTGCCTAGAAAACCCGCAATATAAATTGGGGCTCGCCGTTCTTCTTTCGGTCGTCTTGCTGTGCTTTCCCATGCAGAATTCATCATGGATACTACTCCGTTCTTTCTTAGGAACCTTTCGCGTACTTTCGAAACCATGCGGGGAACTGTGTCTGCAGTCAACCCTAAACGTTCCGAAGCGTAGGCTTCTCCCATTCTTAATATCAAATAAACCAAAACTCCAATTCGGATAAACAGCCAACAGAAGGAGCTCGGATCTCTATCCTCACTCAATTTGCAGGCCTCGGATGTTTCCATCCGATTTATCGAAGGGGTTAATGGCACATTTGCCCACATCTCCCAATCTAAATCGTTTTTTGTCATTTCCTCCCCTCCTCCTGTCGACGGTTCCGTCACGGAGGGACCGAGGTTCATTTGGTTGGCCCGCCGCGGGGGCGGGGCGGGTCTCCTCTTAGCGAAAGCCACTTTTTTCACTGGAGGCCCCGTTTTCTTTGACTTCAAATCTTTCTGAGCAAATCTCTTTGAATTCAGTTTATTAGATTTCACAAAGGCGGGTGGATGAAACAAACGACGTTCTCTTTCCGGCACAAGCTTACACGTCGGGTTCTTCCCGTCGCGCTTCAATTCCAGGAGTTCTTTTCCCAGTCCTGCTTGAAAGTCCGGTTTCCGAAATGACGGATGATGCGGAACGCCCTTAGCGTCCACCAAAACATCGCAAAAGATTAACTTTGTTTTTTCGTCTCTCTTTAACAGCCTCCCGGCTGCGCGAGCCAGCAAATTCGGACAACAGATCTGCCCTGCCTTATTCACTGGATGTTTCCTTTTGTTGCACGCGGGCAGTGGACAAGTTTGAGGCTCCTTATTCCAATCCACATCCGCAAGGGACGCGTAGTGCAATCCTCTCGTGTGGTTTGGATCCCCACAGAGATGCCACTTTTTCTTCGTTTCGTCCTGATATTCTTCACAAGGCTGGCACATCACCAATTTCGCAGAACGATCTCCTCGCGGATAAAGTTCCATCTTGTTCAACAGATTCTCTTCTGAACCCGGCTCAGGGGCGAAATCTGAATCCATCTGATTGAAGAAACCAGGCTCCGGCTCATACGAGCCATCCCCCGAAAATCTTGATTCACTTGTTGTTGCTTTCACGTTAGCTCTCGCCAACGCATACTCACGCGCAGAGTCCAAAGATGTGTACTCAATTCCTCTTTTGCCAATCAAATTCTCTTCAAACGAACGTGCGTACTCTTGTGGAATCCGTTGCAGAAAATGCCGCAAGAACCGTCTTAGTTCCTGGGACGTTCCCACAATATCAGACGTCTGAAACACCTGGCCGCTCTTTTGAATCAGCCTTTCAGCCATCAATTCGCGGAATTTGTTCACGTACTGGGTACAGAAAATTCCTACCGAAATTCCAGCGCCATCCTTGCAGACAAGACTGAACATCTGCATTTCCAGTTCTTCTTGCACAATAATTGGCCTGAGGCCTGCCTGTTTCGAAAACTGCTCTCTAAAGCTGACCAAGCAGGCCGCTGCACTCATGTCACGGGAGAGGTTGGAAAACCGATTAGCTTCCGCCTCCACTGCATCCACCACATTACTTGCAACGCCCATAGCCTTCATGGCTCCGCTTTTCACCGCTTGCCAACCGTGCAAAGGGGCTTGAAGATGTTCTAGGCGAAGCCGGTCAAACGTTTGCCTGGCCGCAAGCGCCGCTCTGACAGAGTAAGTTTCCAGATTCAAGGGAGTAGCACTCAATTTGGAGAAGGAATCATTCCCATTGATTCTCGAATTATCCACCAAAAACAAACCTACTTCAAAGGAATTCTCATCAATCGGTCGCACTACCACCATCTTCAACTTTGTGAAATCCAACATTTCTAAACGTCCTTGCATTTCCTGTGCACAATCATATCTTTGGAATACGCTCTCATTTTCAGGCATCTTTACAGTCCTATCCAAACAAATTCCTAATCCAGTGGACTTCGTCACAGTTTCCAAAATTGGACAAACCCTGCGCGTTCTAAATCCTGTCAAGTTCAGTTTCTTCTGTGCCTCTTACTTTCTCCAGGGTAGTCGTACCTTGATTCGGCACGGTTTCAATGAACGTGCTCCCCGTCCAAGGTTGACCAAGTCCTAGTCCATGACCTTGTCCATCAAAGATCGACGGCAACTTGTAAGCGGGTGGCACATCTCCTTCTGGTTCATCCTTTGTTTCCCCAGTTTCCTGCTGTCGGGATTTCGCTTGGTACATTTCAAATAGCAAAATACCAAGTCCGATCAGCATGCTCAAATGCGCAACCAAGTTGGCGATTTGATCATACAGTCGCTGCCATTGGACCTTTGTCAACAGCCAATAAGCACCTTCTTCATATTCCTCATAATGTTCATAATTGTTGCCGCCTCCGTCACCAGGCGCCCCCGGAGGGTTGCCCGGCGGCTTACCGTAACGGTAATACACCGGATCCGGTCGAGCCATCGAGATAAACCCGAGGATTGCTGTGACGACCCCAGAGGTCACGACAGCGCTCGACATACCGCCACAAGTGACGGGCGAACGAGTGACTGTGGTCATCCTGTAAGTTTTTTCGCTCCAAAATCTCTCTCAAACCCTGCTAAAGTGGTGGTGGTTTTTTGGGAAAAGACAAAAGGCAATCGCCAAATAAGTGCTAATGCTTATCTCTGCTAACATCATTGAGTCTGGTTCTACATCTTTTCAAACAATTACAAGAGAAAGAAACACAGCTGTCAATTTCAACTACACTACTGCAACAACATGTTCTTGGCAGAATTCACCCAACCTTCGGCGCACTATTCACTACTTCCAACCAACAGAAAAAACTTCTAATCAAACACAAAAAACACGGAACAGTCTCTCTTTCTTGATCCTTCCACCGCGTGGAGCTTATCTTTCTTTTCTTCTTTTCTACATTTCCAGCACCTGAAGGGTTTCCCCCCCAAGTTCTGAAGGCCCCTCCTCCGCCTTCAAACGTCACACACAGCCTCGTGCATTGCAGTGCGCCCGGCCAACTATAACACCGAATCACTCTGATCGTTTGTTTTCTTTCACGTCCCATCACATCTCAGTCTTACTGGTACTTGTCTGAACAACATCGCTTCTCTTTGGATACATTCCACCGTCTTGCTCTTTCTGAGCACTAAGACTGCTGCCTCAGTTCAAGGCAGAAGCTTCTCGTTGTCTACTTTTTATTATTTTTTTTTTTTAGATTTTATCTCTACGAATGACTCGGGGAAATCATGGGTAGAGGTTCCTTTTAGAAGCAGGGGGTAAAATAGCCTAGCTCCATGTTTTAGAGTTTTTTATAACTCCATCATGTTCCAGAGTTCCTACAACCCCCTACCTCCACCCCTAAGTTGAGGAGTTCATTCCCCCTCTAGCGGCTAAGTCGCTGTCTCAGCAAGCTAGCGATGCTTGGGCCACAAGTTGGGGGAGCTGACGCGGACAGAACATCCTCAACTTGAACCAAGGACTCTTCATCGGAACTTGTCGCCGCAGAACTTTCGGCCGGCTCGACTGGAGCCGTTGTAGCCGCTCCCTTGGACGAGCTCGCAGAAGCAGCCGGTGGCGCAACTGTTGATGATGGTTTCATTTCATTCTGTACTAGTATCAGTTCATTTTTTACTAGTGAGGTTCTCATCAGATTAGTTCCCACGTCGAATTGGTCTAATTCAGTAGTTTCGACAGACACTTCGTTCCTCATGTCGTCGTCTGGAGACCCTAGAGAGGCATAGTCACTCGCTCTAGGGGATTCGTCTGGCCGACGAGGTGTATATATTTCAAAGTATTCTGTACCAGAAGCTGTGACGTTTTTCGACTGAGAAGAGCGGCGGCGAGCGTCTTCACTCACTCGGCTCTTCTCGTGTAGCTCGTCCACCGTGACGTTGGCGTTACCACCAACCGATTCAATCGGGGAACTAGCCTTTGGATGCAACTGAGCCTGCAGTTGCTGTGCCCAGATCGGTGCATTCTGCATCTGGCACAAAGCCTCGACTTTCGCACAGCATTGCGCTTTGCGCTGCTCCAGAATACGGTCTTGGAGCACCTTGCAGGCTGAAAGACTAAGCCCTTCATGTCCGTACTTGAGCTCTTCAGTCGAATTGACCATATCCCAAATCGCCGAAAAGCAGACTGTGCCTGGAAATCGTCGAGCAACTTCCGACGCAGCGATAGCCGTCAAAAGGTTGCATTCTTGGTGATTCTGGCAACTGATTGCCAAATCGACTAAATCCACACTGGACCGACGTCGAATGACATTAGTCAGAGCTTCCGGCGCTTTCGCCACTAGATGCGCTTTCGGCAAAAAATTCGGTGGTTGAACGAATGGTGCTTCAATCGACATCAAAAGCGCCTTGATGGTATCGCTCAACGGCTCCTGTAAGTGGAAGGCTCATACTGATTACCTGCTCAAGAGTCAAGAAGTTTAGTTCATAATTTTCAACCTTTCTTCCTTTACTTGACCCTGGTATCTTGTTTTCTTATCACGAGAATGTTCTTTATCTTTGTGTCTCTTCACCACTTCTCATTTCTGAATTTCTAAATTTCTAAATTTCTACCCCGTTGTTGGTTTCCACCACAAAAATTCCGTCAAACGGAACTTCCCGGAGCTTGAACGCGGTAGGATCTGGGTGAGTCGAATCCTTGTACAGTAGGAGCGTGTTCTTCAAAAACAACTCCTTCAAGGTTGAAGCCGCCGTCTTCACCCAGGTCTTCATGTTGTATTGATTGTCCAGACCAACAGCGAAGTGGGCATCACCGCGTAACAACTTTAAAGAGTTGTCATCAACCGGGACAATGTGCACCTGCAACGGCAGGGGAACCAAGAATCCAGCAAGATCAGTCTGCATCTCATCTCGCACATACAGTTCTTTCTCTCGTTCTTGTCCTCCCATGACAACATCTCCCTTGCCTTCGCTGGTTGAAGAAGAGGCTGTTTTCATGTTGGCCTCTACCAACGGCTCAGCCGAACCTTGTTCGATTGAAGATGAAGATGCGCCACCTTTCCACGAGGAAGAATCAGTCTGCGTCTTCTCTCCCTCCTCTTTCTCAGCCTTCTCAGCTTTCTTGGCCATCTTCTTCTCCTTTTTCCGTTCCTTCTTCGTAGATGTTGTATTGTTCGGACCTTTTCCTACCGACTCATCCGAGTTGTTCCAGGACTCCTCCTTGTCCCAGGATTTCTCCCCGGCGTTCCAATCCTTCCAGCCCTGGGGCTGGTTGTTGGAGTAGCCTTTGTTCTTGCCGTAGTTGTAGTTGTAGTCGCGACCCTGATCCTTGTCATAGGAGTGGTGGTTCTGGTTTTGGTAGGACTTGCCACCACCATAGCCACCTTTGCCACCACCATAGCCTCCTTTTCCACCTCCATATCCTCCCTGATATCCTTTGTCGTAGGAAGAGGAACTGTTATTGTCATGCCAGCCCTTTTTTCCGCCTCGTTTCTCGTCATACTTACGGACTGGATAATTCCAACCTCCCATCTTTAGTCGTTTTTTCTTACAAAATTAGATATAAGTTCGTGGTGAACCCAAATCTAGACTGAAAGATTTATCACTTCTACCGCTCGGGTGTCCGTGATGAACTTTTAGAAGATGCAATCTCCTATCCCTGCATTTGGAAAAGGAGGTGAATAATCTTAAGATGCTTATTTTCTAAATTTTCTGAATTTTCTGATATTCACAGAAACTGCAATTAACATTCGCTTTGCTCATCCAACTGTTCATGGTACAGCCTTGGGAAACAAAACGCTCCCGCGTTTCTTCACTCCCAGTCTTGGGTTTTCCTCAAGGTTCTCGACGCACCATTCAGATTTCAGATTTTGTTTGATCCTTTCCGTCAACCACATCGAGCATTTATTAGCGAAAGAAAGATTCCATGCTCAAGGAAAAAAAACCCTGGCCAGAATGGAGCTCACTTCTGACGTCAATCTTGCATACTTTCCGGCATTAGAATCACGTCGCCACTCTGTGAGTTCCCAACTCACATTCTTTTTATACCTGCCAAACGCGGTCACTCTTCAACTGTTGTTTTCTTGCCAACTGTCATCCCCGTACGTCTAGACTCGCGCTTGGAACTGTTCTTCAACAAAATTTTCCTACGGGTCTCGCACCCCGGAACAGCCCCCAGTTATGTGCTGGCTAGGTTTAGATACAATGCTGGTTTTCACCATCAAGCGTCTTTCCTAATTACAAAATGGGGAACGAGACTGATCCGCAATCAGCCCCCCTATGAGGCCCACACTACAGCTTGGTAGCTGAGGCAACACCTAAGCGCTGTTCACAGCGCCGCCTTGCAGTCGGAATCTCTTGTTGATCCTCCAAGTCCTCTAGTCCTAATAATGACAGCCGCCCTACCGGGTCGATCTCGGCAGCAGCCGTCTAGGGTATTTAGTCACTCAACGTTTGTTCCTTGGAGTTATTTGGCGTGCTTCTTCACGAAGGGCCGCCCTGTTTACACCCGGGCCAGGTCCTACACTGCCCCCCCTACGCAGTGAGGCGTCGGAGCCATCCTTTTAAGAGCTCCGTCCGGTGGTACTTATATTCCTATCACCATTACAGCGAAGGTGCCCAAATACCGAGTGAATCCTAGCCCCTTCCCGTCTCCAGGAAGTTCGCCTGGTATCCTCGCAGATTCCAACAATTCTATTCTTCTTTCATATCTTAAAACCGCCAAAGGGTTTTCTAAGGTCTCGCAACCTTTTAGTCACCTGGCCTAGATCATCCTATCCTTACTACTCCAGGGTTTCCCCTCGAGATTCAGGACCCGATCAAATCTATCGTAGGCAGCTCATTTGGCCAAACCTTCCATGAGCCTTTCCTTCTTGAATAGCTTCCCCTAGATTGCTCGCCTAAACCACAGAACGACTGATCTAGTGTTTCACGTTGTTCATTTCCTACTGTTCACGGCGCTTCCCTCCCTCAGAGGTATCACTACCCAGCAGTCCTTGCTACTACTTAATTCTTATCCAGGCCTACTTGAACTAAGCCAAGGAGTCTGAACATTTGCTCGCTTTGCTTCTTTCACAAAGCAGAAACATCTCTCGAGTATTCGTCCTCTTCACAGAGTCCGAAGCGGTTACTTATACAGACATACATCTTTACAGCGTAAACAGACATATCCTAGAATTATAGGCGTACTGGGTTATATTTGTATTATAACACTGCGTTAGCTCTGATTGGCAGGAGGCGCAGCAATTATATTAGATTTATAACAGTACAGACCTACATTTCTAGTAGACCCATGCTGCCTGTATCTCCATGAGGAGCTGCAGCTAGCGTGATTTGATCTTTGGTTCAGAGAGAACTAGTCTCGCCACACAGACAGTTCTCTCTGCTCAAATAAAGAAAAGAAGTCTCTCTATCGTGTTCTTCTGACATCCTTCGAAATGGAATGACCTGTCAATCGTACTGCGCCTGATTTGCCTTTCACAAAGTAATATCAAAACCAATTGCACCTTTGACGCGCTATTTCCAGAGAGTCATGGCATAGTCGAAAAGAAAATCTATGTCGCCCTGATTTGGGTGGACCGATGTAATCCTTCTACTGTTTGCAGGTGCGCTACTGAAAGTGTATAACACAGTAGGATATGGAGTTGCATCCGTCACGACCGTGCGCAAGATTCCACGAAGTAAATGCATCACCATAACGTAACTATTTAAAACAAAAGAAACTACATACAAAAAAAATACAAAAAAAAAGCATAATAATCATACAAGATTGATAACAAAAATCGACCCAACTGCTTCTAGGTTCTTGTTAGACTTCAGAATATTCAAGTAGGATAAGACATACCAGAAAGTAAGACGATCATGTGGGGCGAGGATATGCAGTCTGTGACTATATGGATGGTCTCTTTTGTGTCTCTAGTGTTATCTGCGGGGGTATTTCAAAGGACATTCTGGCATATTCTGTATTTCCCTCCTTCTATCTTCTTGACAATTACGGACTTGTTTCTCCTTTTTGGCCATCAGCTTTTCTCTCTTCTGTCCATTGCCTTTTGGTTTGTCTTCACACAACTATGGGATAGGGGATTCCAGTTCCACGAATCATTTTGCGACTTCGGTGCGGCGACACTCCTGAGTCTCTTCCTTCCCAAGGTTTCTACTTGGGTTTTTTGCGCACCGCGCTACCTGGCGTCAGAGTGCCTGCTCCGCTGTAATCTTTGGGGACGCAGACGCGCGCTGACCAATCCGGAGCCATTTGTCACAAGTCGCATCGTCATCACTTGGAGTAGTTATTACGGTCTACCTTACCCGAGTCTAGCGCAAGCTTACATCGGAATGTCGGAGAATCCGGATGACTCGGACTGTGATCGAGGTGCCAACAATGTGCAGGGGTATGGAGCCAACAATCAGGGGCGACATGTACCGCCGAGTCAGGAGATATTAGACTTTGGAATCCATCAAGACGGCCAGGGTGTCGACGGTCACGTGCGCGCTGCTCCTTATTCGTCATGGCGCGTCTCCTTGTTCCAAGAGCACTCTCCAGTCCTCGTCAAGTTTTGGCGCTACGTCGTGCTTTTGGCCCTCGTGGGACGTCAAGCCTTCGAGACAGTACGGAGCCGACACTTCGGAGTGTGTCAACGAGCTATCATTGGCTTTCGCTGGACTCCTGTCGCCCTCATCAAGCACACAGGATATACGCGGGAGCTGGTGCTCATCCTACGTCCGGCGACTTGGTCAGGCTGGCTCCTTCCAATTGCATCACTCCACGGAGACGTTATGGGATTGCGTGCCAGTCTGAGCTTCACTCACTCATGGTGGGATGAGGACTACCTACATGAGGCACTCTTGGATGACGCAGAGACCTTCTGGACCCAACACTGGCGTTGAGTCTCGGAAGGAGTTGAGGGACTTTCGAAGAACAACATATCTATAACACAGGGGGGGGAAAGGGACGAGCCGACTCATGTTAACAATTCCGTATACATATCCACATCTACCACCAAAGTCCGTTCAATTAACTAATGGCCAAGTATGTTGACAAAGAGAGGCGCTGAGACTATATATTCACTGGTAGTTCTCCAAACATAGTCTTTAGCAGACTATTGTTTGGAATCGTCCCTCAAGGCCCAGACTCTCCGGCCGAACTACAGCGGAATATAGGTAATCCACGATTAAGCTAATCTATCTTGATAGAGACGACTAATTCGCGAATTACAGGGGGGGTTTGCCAACATACTGACAATCATAAATAATCAAAATTCTTTCATTTTACTCGAAATAGGTATGATTTCATCATATATTTCGCGACCTAATTAATCTTACGGCGTGATAAGGCCATATCAAGCACATACGAGAGACATATCTAGACCTACGACAGACCACATCAAGATCACACTCTAGAAGAGATCGTCCTAGAGATCGGAGAGTGCGGATCTGCTAGACTAGATAGCTCAGGAGAGAGCGAAAAGATCACCCCATTCCAAAAGGGTGCGAAAGAGCACTACATAAACAGAATTGCTTTCAAGATCTGAAACAGAAGCTCCAGATCTTTATTGAAGAAGGACCTACTGAAAAAAACAATACAAATAGTCGCTATCTTATCGAACAAAGGAGGTTCGAGATCGCTTCACTAAGTAACATTCGTTCGATCGCATATGGAGCTCGCGTCTGATCTCTCACCTATTCGCTCGACAAGTTAACACGATTCAAAGATCGACACTTGACTCATTTAATATCTTTCGGATAAGACGGAGCACACGAGTGAAAAGATACACTTGGGTCCTACGCTATGTGAATAGAAGAGTGGCGGAGTGGTCATTTAAGATAAATGGCCGCATATTTACATAATTACATAAATCAAGGCAGGCTGGCCCGTCTTTCATAAGCATTGCTTTCTTTGTCAAGCACACATGATTCACGGCCGATTTGCCGCAAAGACTTTCAAGATTCAAGATTGTACTCAGGTCATCCACATATAGCGTTTGACTTCTCATTTGTGTTGATTGTGTATTGGTCAGACCAGCCACAATCCGAAAGCGCATTCATTTGCGACATTTGTCGACGAGAAACCTTTTGGCGAGGCCTTTGTGCTACATTTGTCACCATCGAATATTTGGGCCGGAATTATCCATATTTTAAAAGACGCGAGACGCACGCCGTTCTAGGTAGTGTTGCCATTAGGGACGCATCCCCATTTTAGATGTCTTAATTTTGTGTTCTTAATTGGTTCACCACTCCGCTGCAGACTCACCGGGAGGCGTTGGAGACCACCGCGCCCGACAATCACCGGTGGCGGAAAATCTTGGCGAAAAGTTGCCGAGGCTCACGCGCGCGGCCCTTGTCCTTGTCTCATTAAAACAGAGCCGAGAGGAGCTCCGAAAACGAAACCGACACAACCCACACACAGACAAGCCAACCACTGCGCCGAGAGCATCACAAGCCGGCGAACCAGTCCGCGGCGTAGCCTCGCGCCAAATTCTCAAACGAATGCACAACGCCAGAGGCCTACCAAGCCTGGAGAGAAGAACAGAGAAACCACAAAAACCACAGACAACAAGCGCGGAGCCCCATGCGGTTTCGCTGCAAGCTGTTGCGAGTTTGTTCTCGGCGACTCATTTCCATTTCTTCATCAAAAAACATGGAAGACGAAAACTTCAAAATCTTCGCGGAATGTTTGCGGAAAGTTTACAAGTTTTGACAATGTTGGAACTTCATGCGCTTATCTTTTCGGAAAGATTCCGCAAAGATTCTTTTGAAAGATTTCGCAAACTTTTCGCCAAGATTTTTTTTTTTCATATAGAGAAAAAAACGAAGAGCCAACCCACGCGCCCAAGCGCAGAAAGATGGCCAACGCCGCCCCGCTTTGCCACTGCTTCCCCGCCTGCGTTTCCCCCGTCCTCCGCCCGGGTTCTCTACACCTCGAAGAGCTTGCACAGGCGTGCCGCGGCTGTATTCCAAGCAGCGCCGACGCCAATGACGTGCGGGCGGTCCGCACTCACCTGGCGCCGGGGCTGTCAACAACAGAGAAACACAACACAAAGACAAAGCACCCGAGGCCGCGCCGCCTCCTTTTCCATACTCGAAAAGACAGAGGCAACGAAGACCAACCCGGGCAACTTTTCGCGAAGCTCTCGCGGCCATGTTTCGCATCGACGCGGTGGTCTCCAAGAGGCAGCCCTTCCTCCTGTGCCAACTCGTACCCCTTCCCTTTTGGCGCAAATATTATTGGAGGGCGTGGAGCAATGCCTTCGACTCTTTCTGTGGAGCCAGCAGTTCTCCACGACGGCGGCGCTTCCTGTATAAGGAGCCTGCTCCCCCTCCACACCTCCCTGCCGCATTCTCCAGCCATAAGTGCTCCTCCTGATGACCCATCCGCCTCTTTGCGATATGTCGGCGCACAATGCGAGGGAGAGGCGATAATCTTCTTCGTTTGTTCTTTGGCGGCACCTCGACTAGAGCTGTTACTTTTGCCCGCTTCCTTTGCTTTCCATCTCCAGGCTTTGTTTGCTCCGAAGAATCAGAGTAGGCCTCCAGGAGCGACATCCTCTCCGCCTCTGCTGCAGCTCGCGCTCGTTTCTCCTCCTCTACTCGCGCGGCAAGCATAGATGAGGCGGCGGAGTCGAGACATTTGCTCTGCCTTCTTCTGCCGCTTTTGCGGCTTTCAGTATTTTCTTAAAATGGCTCATTTTTAATCATTATGCTTCAGCGCTAGGATCTAAACGCGGGCTACCGCTACTATTGATTAAGCAAAGAACTGCCTGCACCTAGAACATCCGGCATAAAAAGCAAGGCTATGGCGTAGGCGTCCCTGATGTAAGGCCAACACTTTACTTACTGAACGAACCAACTCCCGCTATCATTATGTCGAGGGAGCTGATGCGGGCTCGCCAAAATCACTCATCTGCTGCTGTTGTGGTCACTTATGAAAGCAACCAGCTCTAACCGGTGGAGGCATGCCCGGTGGCTATGCTAGAACAGTAGCAGGACACGAACGCCCAAAAAGTTGGCGCCGATGAATTTAAACAGCCAACCTACAGCGAGGCAGCTGCCTTTCCGCGGCGAATATTAAGCGAACACCTCACAAGAAGCAAGCCACAAGCAGAGAGCCACGCCACATACTGACTCACCTGAAATACAAGCCAGCTCGTCACAAAATGCGGACCCCAATCCTAGTAAGCTCTTCAAGAGCTGCCTCTCCCCTCTCTTCTTCCTAGTGCAGTCCACCCGACGGCGTTCCATTACGGCGACCGAATCACCACGAGCAGACCGGACCCAGCTCCCGAGGCCTCTGCCGTAAGGTGGGCCGAACGCCGTAGAGCTGTCCAAATGAGTCCCACCGCATACTTCCCCCTATTATCAGGGTGATTCTTGTCGCTCTCCTTGATGCGTGATGCGTGATGCGTGATGCGTGACGCGTCACGCGTCGCCCCGGAGCCGCCCACGGATCTATCAAGGATCCGCGGAGCGATCGAAGGTCCACGGTTCTTTCAACAGATCCCTCAAGGATCCACGGTTCTTTCAGCGGATCGCTCAAGGATCCACGGCTCTCTCAACGGATCACTCAAGGATCCACGGATCTTGCAAGGGTCCACGGATCTTTAAAGGATCCACGGATCTTTCAAGGATCCACGGATCTTTCAAGGATCCCCGGATCTTTCAAGGATCCACGGATCTTTCAAGGATCCACGGATCTGTCAAGGACTCGCGGATCTATCAAGGATCCACGGATCTATCAAAGAAAGACCCGCGGAGCGATCGAAGATCCACGGATCTACCAAGGATCCACAGATCTACATCTATCAAGGGCCCGCGGATCTATCAAGGACCCACGGATCTACCAAAGCAAGATCCGCGGAGCGATCGAAGATCCACGGATCTATCAAGGAAAGACCAGCGGAGCGATCGAAGATCCGCGGATCTATCAAGGATCCGCGGATCTATCAAGGGTCCGCGGATCTATCAAAGAAAGACCCGCGGAGTTGTCGCAGATGAGATCCGCGGATCTATCAAGGAGCGACAGATCCAGCAAGGATCCACGGATCTATCAAAGAAAGATCCGCGGAGCGATCGAAGATCCAGTCCACAGATCTGTCAGGGATCCGATCCACAGATCTATCAAGGACTCACGGATCTATCAAGGATCCCCGGATCTATCAAAGCAAGATCCGCGGAGCGGTCGAAGATCCCCGGATCTATCAAAGATCCACAGATCTAGACTCGTCAAAATCAAGCCCCTCCTGTCCGTTGTTGCGTGCTGCGTGACGCTTGAAATTGGGGGCAGACATTTCATCACCCCCGAAGCTCTGGGCGTGACGCGGTGGGCGTCACGCGTCACGAAACAGCTCTACGGCGTTCAGTAAGTCCCACAGGCCTCTGCCTCCCACTTGTAACAAGTGAGGCCCTACCAATTTCCGATCCTGTGCTAACACAGGCTGAAGTAAGAAGAACACAACAAACAAGAAGACAAGGAGGGGCGAACACAATTTAAATCGGCCAGCTATATAAGTTGCTAGCAAATTTCGTGCATTTTTCTCATCGGTGTGGCTGGGTTCAACGAAAGAGACTCACAGCAGAGCCTCTCGACGTCATAAAAAGAATGGCTACAGCGGCCCTTCATCTTGGCTGAGACGAAACGCCAGAGGTCGACACGCGAAGCAGGAAGCCGCGCCGCCTTGCAGGTGAGCGTAAGCAAGTAACGACGCCCAAGACGCGAGCCAAGATAATTAAAGCGAGGCAGACGACGGGAGGAGCGTCGCAGCATGAACAGAGAAGCAGCCCGAATACATTAAAGCGAGGCGCAGCCTAATAGTTGGCCGCTTCGCTTCTGTGTTCTTCCAGCCATAGAATCTAACCCGAGCGCACGCCGAAAAGGCGCAGCGGAAGACGCTGCAAGGTATTCAAAAGCCCTAAAAGTTCCTGCGCGGATAGCTATCCAGGCGCCCAACGTCTTTGCACTGATGTGCTTGCGAAGCGGGGAACTTCAGTCGCCGAGCTCACGCAGGAGGCTACCAGAGCAGGTCAGTACACACATGGCCATGGGTGCCCCTTGTCATGTCGTGCCACCTCTTAGGGCGTTACCTCTGAGGCCGTTTGGCCTTCCTGCACCTTTCTACGCAAATCCACTGCATCCAAAGAAGTACACCAATCGCCACGATAATCAGTAAAAAGCGCACCCGTCAACGGTGTCCATGTTGTTCTTGTGATAAAATGCCTCCGCTTCATTCTTTGCCCCTGTGGTAAAACTTCCCAAGCTCTTTGCTGTAGTGGCACAGCCGTCCAGCGCAGATTTGTCTCTGTTAACATTCGAACATACCCACCCCCTGGCCCTGTCCGGCTTCCACTGGTTCACGCAAGTCGCTTCGCCTCCCAACTTCCGCAAACCAACGCGCACCCCGCCTAGCCATCCGCCTGCTTCATGTTAGAAAGATCAACGCCGCGAGCACAGTGCGAACGAATGTAGATTCAGATGAGCGAGGGAACCAAGCTAAGGACCGACCCACTGAAAGCACTCGCGCCTACTGTCTATAGTGCTAGCATCTTGGGGCTGCAGCAGGTCACATCCTCAGCGGCAAACTAAGTGGACCACTCATAACTTATCAGATGCGTCAGGTCAGCGCTCTCACCCTAGGTAGACGCACCAACCAACTGGAAACGCCTCCAACCTTGCCCGCCAGGCTGATGACTCTAGCCCCGGGGCGGTCAGTCTCCACAGTAAGGCGCTCCAATTCTTTCAGGGGCGCCATCTTCACCAAGTCCCTGCCCTCGCCATCATATCGCTGCCAGCAAAATTGGAGGCGTTTGCCAATGAGAACTAGCCACCTTGGGCGAGCTGCTTTCTCTTCAACATACCCACAAGATCTTGCAGCCTTAGCCTTGGCGGCGCGCGGCATTTTGGTCCCTCCTGTAGTACGAAGAAGATGCTGAAGCTGTGCTGTGTATTAGGTCCTTGCTGTTCTGTATGTATCCGCGTCGACGTCTTTTCAGATTCTTGGCAGCAGTGCTCCTACTCCCCTCGGCGACTACGCTAGTACGAAGCTCAGTGAGTTCTTCCCGAAGTTCAATGAGCTCAAAGAACGGCACATAGTGCAGGTGGTTCTTAGTATCTAGCTCGGCCCATTCTCGTTGAAGTTAGAGCCGCCGTAGGTACTCTGTCAGGCTACTGAAAATGTCCCGAGCTGTTAGACTACTGAAGAGCGAAGCAGCTACTGAGTGGATGGCATTTCGTCCAAGCTGGGTAATGTACTTGATGACGAACCAGAGCGGGCTGCTGAACCCTGCGACCCTCTAGCGGGCGGCGTGTCAAATTCGCCACAAGATGAAGCTGGGCCGGATTGTTTGACTTCTGTCGTTTTTCATTCAATGCCAGCGCCTTTATTTCAAACTTTTCCAGTAGCTTTCTAGCTCTACAAAAGTGGCGCTGCCAATGAGACAAGTTCGCGACTCTAGTTCTCTACCTCTACGACGATAGCGCGACAAATATGGGCAACCGCTAGAAAGATAGCGCTACGCCCATCTTTTGGAATGTTCTGAAGACAATGGCACACCAGATTCGCAGCCTCGCGGCCAGTTCAGTCGACACGCACAGGCCAAGGACAGCCACTCCCTTCCTGGTGATGGTCTAAGCGCAAAGGCGTGCGCCATCGAGGTTCATGCCTACGCTCGCGGCAGGCGCTGAACGAGATGAAAATGGCCACACCCATCAACGTGCCGAGCGAGGTTAGGTAGTTCTTCACTTTAGGGGGTGCGGCGTTCAGGGTGAACGACGGGCCTCATGCGTCGCGTCAGCCGTTATTTCGAAGGCGGGCACTACGTTGCAGCAGTGCGGCGCGCAGGTGTCTGGTATTTCTGCCAAGGAAACTCAGTGGCGGCGCTTCGCTCTTTTGTGAATGCTCTCCGCAAGATCTTAGAGCCCCCCAAGCGGTTGCGCTTTACGTTTTAACCCCTCCCGACCCTAACTCAGACTAAACCCCCAGCACATGCTCGGGCTCGCTTCTGCGTGCGGTTGGGGGGGTCAGCCTTTAGCTCAAGCCTCAAAAAAAAAACTGGCCTGGCTGTTTTTTATTTTGGCGCCTGAAAGCGCAGAAAAAGGGGGGCGCTCTCTGGGCTTTGTTTCTCTTTTGTGCAACCGGCGGCAAATGGCTGAAAACCTACAAAGCCTGGGCGTGCTCTTCTAGTTCTAAATAAAACACAGCGACACCCAAGCGACGCCGCGGCGGTGGCCTTTTGCTTGCTCTTAGGTCTGGCCTTCGCCCTCTTTCCTCTTTTTGCTCGCTGCGCTCTCGCCACTGGGCTCAAGCTGATGGCACGGCCCTCCTTTTGCTCGGCGGTCTCTCTTTTTTACTGGCTGCGCTTTTGGCTTTTTCTGCCGGGCTCTTGGGCGGGGGCTGTGGGCACTCTTTGGCGGGGCAAAGCCGCCGGCCGTGCCCGCGTGCTCCTCTCTCGTTGTGCCCCCCCCCCTGCGCCCCGCCTCCGGGGGCGACGGGGCCAGGCGCTCCCGGAGAATGAGGCAGCCGCCCAAAAGTGTCAGCTTTGGGCTGGGGTGTCGTTTTTTGTCCGCCGGCCTGTCTGCGAGCACTTTGAGAAGTGTGAAGCGTGACACCTGCCCGCAGGCGGCGGGCGTGGTGTGTGGTATTGGTAGCGCCCTCCTTTGGAAGTTTCTCGCCGCCGCTCTCCGTCCACCGACTCAATGGCGACAAACGCAAGGCAGACGCTGCCTCGGCGGGTCCATCCGGTGCCCGTGGTTGCGTGGCGTTTTTTCAAGTGGCTACGCGACTCCCCTCCTGTGCGCCGTTCGGCTACCGCCGGGCTTGGTCCTCAACCAAGAATGGGGAAGCCCTTGCCTTCTAGGCAGCGCGCCTTCTCTTGTTTACGGTTACTACTAGTGTCTCTCGTTGCTGAAGGGAGGCACCAGAACAGATCAGCCCCGGCCCCGTCCTGTAGAAAGTCGCTCTCTTTTAAAGAAGCAAAGCTATTCCAGCCCATGCTCTAGCAGGGAGCACGCCATCCCATGCTTTGACGGAAGTCGAAGCGGGCGGGCTCTAGTCGTGTGATGGGTGATCTGATGCGAAGCCGAGACGTTTGCTGGGAGGAAACTCAAAAAGTGGCCGAGGGCGCGGGCCTCCTTGTTCTGCCTTTTGAAGAAAAACGCAGAGCCAAAGCACCGCGCTGGCCCTCAGCGTTTATCTACTCGATACTCAAGGGACGCCCGCAAGCCTTTCCTTTTCTCATCACCGCAGGCGCGGCTCGTCATCTCTCCCCCTCAGCTGCAGCCTTACCTTTCTCGACCACCTCGCCTGGCCCTGTGTTCCTTCGTTGTGTCTTCAGCAGAGGGCCGGAGCACATAAGACCGGAAAAAAGGAGCGTCGCTTAGGCAGCCGCTACTTTTGTTGGAGGAAAGCGCCTGGGAAGTGTCCACCCAAACGAGGAGGAACCCAGGGCGCCCCCTGCCGGTTGGGTGAATAGTAAACACTGAGAAAAAGTGGCCGGCGCTCTTATCATGTGTCCGCCACCAGCTACCAAAACAAGACCACCACGAAAGCCGACGAATTATCGAAAAGAATGGAAGCCGTACCAAATCAAAGAAACTAACGAAAAACACTACACACAAACGAAGCCACCCTTAATTCTCGGCGGCGCTGCACCTCGTCGGGTCGCGTTCCGAGTCTGACAGTAGGCACACCCTGTCGCCCATCTTGTCTGCCCTTGTTTTGGGAGTGAGCTCGAGCGATGCAGAACAGGCGCGCGGAGTATGATTTCCTGTTGCGTTGCCTTGTGTTGTCTTGTGCGTAGTATTGTACGCGTGCGCCTTTGGTTTGTTGGACCCTAGTAAGCAAAGCCCTAAAGCTGTTCTTGTTCTTGTTGGTTAGCGTTGAGCGGTTTCAGTATTAAACTAAGCCCAGCGGCGCTCGCCCTGGGTTGGATGGTTGTTAGCTTGCTCGAGGCCCTTGCTTTCTCGTTGTGAGCGTGGGTCCTTGCCATGCTTTTGGAATAAATTGACTCGAAGGCACAGCAAGACAGTGGCCGTAGCGTATTGACGTTGAGCTGTTCAGTGCCAAACAGTGCCAAGGCTGCCGCTGCGCTAGCTTGAGCTGGGGCGAGTGCTCCTCACCTGAAATAACTTAACAGCTGACGCGGAGCGCTGAGAAAGAAAGACCCAAGACGACACGAGGACGCGACGAAAGCAAAACAAATGATCAGAACAGAAGCAGCCCCAGTTTTGTGCTGGCTCAGTTGTTCTCAACGAGGTCACAAGCTACGCCACCCGCTTCATATTAGACGAGTTGACTTCGGTAAAGTTCTGCTATCTTCTCTTTTGTCTGAACTCAAGCGACGCGGCGAGACGATGACACGGGGCCACTAATTCAGAACCAGCGTTAAGCCGTTGCGTTGTTGTGTCTGCTGTGTCTTCTCTTGCGTATGGGTATGATTTGGGCCGGTCTGATGCGCTGCAAGTGCAAGCGATTCCTTATAGAGCGGGCCTACGCTATTCAGCTCTTTCCTTTTTGAGACGCTAAGAAAAGCGCGGGCTATTTGCTTCTATGTTGTTGCACGGGATAAGCGTAATACTGTCGAGCGAGGTGAAAACTAACCGGCTGCCTTACTTAGTGCTTTGAGCGCCGCTGGGCCTAAACCTTCACCAAAAGGCGAAAGCCAGTCAAGATTTGCAGAACACCCCTAAAGGAAAACGATGGGGAATCAAAGACCTGCTATGGGAGGAGGTTAGCTGCATAAGACTCAGATCAGCAGGGCTGTTTCAAGTGCGTCTGTATGAGCATAGTCACGCTATCAAAGTTGGGCCATCCTTCTCTGATTACTTTCTGCTCTCCCAGATGCATTATTTACAGATAGAATCCACTCAAACCAGCCGCAAGCCTCAACACATATACGCGCAAGAAAGGAGAATAACACAGAACCACGAAAATTACAGACGAGGAGAATTTGGAGGCGACAGCCTTCTTTTCAGATAGTGCGGAACACTGGCAGGCAAAGATAGAAGCAAGAAAGAAAGGCACGGGACTCCACGACTTACGCAACACCCGCTAGATCACCCAGATTTTCTTCGCATCCGTTTGCTGTCTTGCCACAAGAAGCTGTCGCGCATGATCCGGATGCTCGTGGAGCAAGAAACAAGAAGGGACTACGAATGCGGGGAAAACAACGAACAACACACGAGAAGAGGCAAAGACGAGGAAAGAGGAGCGCGCAACTATATTATTTACTTTCTTTACGTTCTTCCTATCTTTATGGGGGAGCCGGGACCCAGTCCGCGCAGGCGCTCTTGTCTTTGCCTGGTGGGTTTCGAGTCTACCGGCACTCAAAGCCATACGGCTGCACGGGATAGGCATAGGCCTAATACTGTCGAGGTGAAAACTAACCGGCTGCCTTACTTAGTGCTTTGAGCGCCGCTGGGCCTAAACCTTCACCCAAAAGGCGAAAGCCAGTCAAGACTTGCAGCACGCCTCTAAAAGAAAATGGCGGGGAATCAAAGACCTGCCATGGGAGGAGGTTAGTCGCATAAGACTCAGATCAGAAAGAGTAAGGCTGCTTCAAGAGCGTCTATATGAGAGTAGTCACTTTATCAAAATTGGGCCATCCTTCTCTTATTATTTGTCGCTCTCCCAGATGCATTAGATTCTCTACAGTGAGAACTCGCCCAAACCAGTCGCAAGCCTCAGCACATTCATATACGCGCAAGAAAGGAGAGCAACACAGAACCACGAAAATTACAGACGGGGAGAGTTTGTATGTGGCAGCCATGTTTTTAATGTGGAACACTGGCCGGCAAAGATAGAAGCAACAGCCGCAAGCGCTAGCTATTTGCTTCTATGTGCATACTACGCCGAAAGCTAGCCAAGCCACTAGGGGGGCTCGCTGCTAGTCTAATGCTAAGAGAACAGCGCCAGTCTGGCTCTGGCACTTCTCCGCTCCTTCTGGCTGCTCTGATTTGATCCCATGCATCGCGATCACTAAGCCAGGCCCACGGCAAGAATCTGACTGAGAGCGAGGCCACACCAGATAGCACACGACTCGCAGCAGCAGCACGCAACGAGTTCCAGAGATGCCACACATTACACGACACAGACCAGACGGCGCGCAGTGTACATCACAGACGGCGGCAGGCCGCGACTTTTATCCTATACCTTGTCCTCCGCCTCGAGCTCGAGGCCCGAGCGCTTTGGCCTTTGCTTTTGCGTTGTTTTGTGGTGGGACGTAGTATTAGTGCCCAGAAGTCGAATCAGCGCAGCCTCTGGCCCAGCGCTGCCCTGGGCTTGATCTCATTGCTTTGATTTGCCCGAACCCATGCATCACAACACACGCGGAGAGGAGTGCGCGGGGGCTGAGCAGAAGGCAGAGCGAAAACGCTCGAGCTTCTCAGCCCTGTCACATGTGCGCGCGCTGTTCTTCAACTTCTACCGAGGCCGAGGTGGACGCTGAAGAACCGGGCCAATTGGGGGCCTTGCATATACTGCCAAGAATTCGGATTCAGCGCAGCCGCTGGCCTGGCGCTGCCCTGGGCTTGATCTCATTGATTTGATATGATTTACCCGACCCCGTGCATCACAACACACGCGGAGAGGAGTGGGAGCTGAACAGAAGGCAAGACGAAAGCGGCGGACCTTCTCAGCCCTGTCACATGTGCGCGCGCTGTTCGTGTTCTTTAGCTTCTGGCCTACCGCAACCGAAGTGGGCGCTGAAGACCCGGGCTTATTTTAGGTCTTGCATATACTGACCAGAATTCGGCTCCGGTGTAGCCTCTGGCCGGGCGCTGCCTTGGGCTTGCTCTCATTGATTTGATTTACCTAACCCCGTGCACCACAACACACGACACGCAGAGAGGAGTGGGGGCTGAGCAGAAGGCAGAACGACAGCGAGAACACTGGACCATCTTAGCCCTGTCACATGTGCGCACGCTGTTCTTCAACTTCTACCGGAACCGAGGTGGGTGCTGAAGGCCCGGGCCTATAATTGTAAGCCTTGCATATACTGCCCAGAATTCAGCTTCAGCGCGGCCTGCCTCTGCCTCGGCTCTGGTCTGGCGCTGCCCTGGGCTTGATCTCATTGATTTACCTGGCCCCATGCACCACAACACACGCAGAGAGGAACAGGGGCGGGGGCTGGGCACTGAGCAGCAGCAGAACGCATGAGAACCAGAGCAGAGCCCTGGCCCCTGTTCACTTCTCACCGCAGCCCCAGCCCGTTCTTCCGCTTCAGCTCAAGCGTGTGGGCGCTGAAGAGCCGGGCTCACTGTAAGCCTCAGCCTTGTAAGTATATACTGCCCAAAATTCAGCCTCAGCGCAGCCTCTGGTCTGTCTCGTCTGGCGCTGCCCTGGGCTTGGTCTCTTTGATTTGCCCAACCCCGCGCAGCACAACACACGCGGAGAAGAGCAGGAGGGGGGCTTCCAGGACCGACGTGGAGTCTCACAGCAACGCTATCAAGCAGAAATAAGCTCTCTCGCGCCATGCATGCCGGTGACCCCTTCACGCCAGGCCTAATCTTAAGCCTGCCACTTGCTGCGTGGAGGCCCTCTCTGGCACAGTCACAGAAGTGGGGAGGCAGCTGCCTCCGCCCCTATTGATTTCCCTAATTCTTCCACGGGCTCTACTAAATGCGAGTGCGCATTTGCGTAAGTGCTGCGAGTTCGTGCATCTAAGCCAGCTCCTTTAATTCATGGCGTTGCGTTCGTCACTAGTTGCGACGCGACGTCTCTTATGAAGATTCGAGGCGCATACTTGAAGGCGCAGACCCAATTGAGGCGAGTGCGTTTTTGCTAGATCTGCCAACATGACAGAATAGCCCACTAGCGGCATCCGATCGCTTTGCACAATGAACCGAAGAGGGGTCGCGAGAATAAGAAAAGCCTGACGCCGAAGGGCGCGCGATTGGACCCGCTAGCGGTCTGATGTGTCACGAGGGCAAGGGAAGAGAGGGTGGGAAAAGAAAAATAGAGAGTAGAGCACTGAAAGAGTACCCGAATAGGAATAGTGTGAGAACAGTTACGAGGAGAATACGAACACCGCACGCGATGGTCAATCACATACGCTGCGTGCAGGCTAAGACGCGCAGCCCCCGAGAATACGAATAGTATACAGAATACTGAAGGAGGAAGAGAAAAGCAGAGGCCCCAATAGTCTGCAAATATAGCACACACCCCAACTAGCTACGTCGAACGCCTTCGCCATTCTTGCACGTCAGTAATAGTTTTGGCACAGCTTGTCTCTCCTGCTCCTTCAATCAATCGAAACCAATGCGGCGAACGTTCGAAAATGTATCCCCATCGCTAACACATGCGAGAAGTTGCGCGCGCGTTCTGAGTTTGCAGGTACTCGAGTGCGACTGTCCAGGAAGCAAGTCCAAAGCGGCCCCCCAGAAGCGACGTCGTCGCTAATGTGGAGGCTGCGTTCGGGGGAAAATAATATCACACGGCGCCCCTCTTTGTAGTCTTCCCTGTCCTTGTCATGCTGTTCACACTATTACCACTGCACTAGAGGCGCTGCCTTCGTTCACTTCAAAGCGCCTCCCAATAAAGTTCCGCTTCTATTTCTCATCAAAGTCGTCACTTTTCAAAAGTATAAGAAGAAGGCGCCAGCCCTCTCTCCCGGCACGGCTCGAAGACGAGGCAGGAGCACGCGTCTGCGCCGGGTTGAAAGGGGACGCGCTCTGGGTGTCCAGCTGGATGAAGTCAAGTCGCCACCACATCGATCCTAAGCCCAAAAGGTTCGGCATCTCGTCGAGGCCAAAGACTTCATCACCATCGGCCTCCTTAGCGTTGTCGCTGTGTCCCTCCTCGGTCCTGCATGTGCATGGTGTCCCTTCGATATCTCCGGCGCCATCAGCCTGCTCAGCCTCGCCGAGGTTGTTGCGGCTGTTCTTGCCAGACATGAACTCCCGACGCGGCATCCTCCTCGGCCTCAGAGAGTGCCCCCCCGGGCTCCTTGCTGCCGCCTAATGGCAGGGATTCATCATCGTCACCACCTCCATCACATGCGTGGCGCTTCGCTTGCTCGATGGCGTTCCTCTCAGCCTGTTGGCGCTAGCTGTAGCAATGAAGCAGAAGACGGGGCGCGCTCGTCATTCTCGCGAAGCTTCAGCTTCACCTTGAAGCCATGCCATCGACGTAGTTCGCCGCTGTGTGGTTTTTGATCATCATCTTCAGCGGCTCCGCGGTCTTCGATCCCACCGCTGTCGCACTCAGCTGCCTGGTGGGCTTTCGACGCTCAGCGAGGCGCTCAAGGATGGCCTCTCGGCCGCGGGTACCTAACGGGCTCGGCCGGTTTCTTGCAGGCAGTCCTGGACTGGATGAAGGGCATTGGTTTCGTTCTCGAAGGTGCCACCAAAGTCCCCAGCCTTGCTGCCTTGCGGGTTGCAGCGCACCTGGTTCCTGATGGGGTTTTCGCTGGTGTCTGTATAGGTCTTACGCAGCAGACCACCCATCGCAGGCCGGAACCTCCTGCCTCTGCTGTTTAGCCTTAGCTTAAAGCCCTTCAGTGCCTCTTCGTTCTCCTGCGCCTTAGTGCTTCCTCATTCATCTTGCGGCTTTTGGTATTCTCCTGCGCATTCGCCGTAGCACTACTGGGCACACACGTCAAGGGGCTGCGCTGTGATTGATGCTGCTGGGTCTTCTGTCTCATGGCTGGCTGCTGGCCTTGTTGGGCGCTAGAGGTCGCCGCGGTAGTGGTGGCGGTGGTGTTCCTCTTATTTAATCGACCCTCGCCACAGCCAGCGGCTTTATGATAGTGGTACTTATTGACGTTGCTGCTAGGGGTAGCGCCTTTGGTGCTTTGCTGTTGTTGCTGTATCCACCAACGCCGTTACGGTTGCCAGTCAAAATAGTTCAGCCGTTTTGATGTGCTTGCGTATGCCATGTATGCTTCTTGTCCAGGCTCTCCAATCTGTTCGAGACACTCGAGACATGGCGCTGGATTTCTTGGCCAAAGAAACCCACCCAGCGCATCTCCGACAGCAGAAGCTGAGCACTCCCGCACGACATTGCCCTGCTGTGCCAGAAGGTTTTCCTTGGTCAGCAATTTCATCTTTCGGCTTTGGTTCGGATGGGTCCGGCTGAGTGGGTAGCTGCTTCGTTTTCTCATAGATGTAGCCAGCACGAGCAGGATCCGCGACGCGGATGCAGATTTCCTGATTGCGCGTTGCTGCATCAGAGTGGCAGGCGATCAAGCTACACGCCGGCGCACCACCTGGGCCACCATCATCGAGCAGCTTTTTGGTGACTGCTTTCAAGCAATAGAAGCCCCGGGCGGGTAGTTGGCTGTCTTCCTGGGGTCACGCTCCCCACACGTCTCCACCAGGTCCTTCATGGTGCTAATGACCATCGGCCGGGAAGCTGTCTCCCTCCTCCTCTTGGGCATGCTTTGTCATCACAGCAAGCACACCCCCACGCGACTTCTTGGCTGTGGTCGTCACGCTGGTGCCTGGTCCACTACCACCAGAATGCTGCACGGAGCTAGTCTGTTGCTGACTTTGGTCCTGGGCCACTAGATTGCCACTGTTGCTCTGGTTATTGTTGCCCTAGTAGGCTTCCCTTGGCGTCTGCTGCTGTTGCCTCATTGGATTAGCATTCGCACCGGCTGCATGGTTCGTGAGCTGTTCTTGTTGTTGGTTCTGTCCTTGTTGCTGCTGCTTTTGTTGGCCTGCTTGCCCTTGCGCTCACATTCCCCCGCGCCGCTGCTGCTGTTGCTGGTTCGTTCCCATCAGGAGCTTCGGCGCGTGTCCATTGCTCACGCTGGGGGTGCCGACGTGGATGCTAGTCAGGTAAGGCGTACATGGATGGCAGGTCGCATTCTCCATCTGGTTGCTGCGGCGTAGCCAAGATTTCATGCTCATCAGGTCCGCGGGCTGGCTGCTGGCTGTGCTGGTGGCTGTGCTGGCGGCTGTCACCTTGTGGGCAGATCCTGGCCTGTGCTGCATCGCAGCAGCTTTTTACGTATTGCGCCGCCATGGTCAGCCTTGCTTTCGCGAAATTAGTAAGGAGCTACAGCCACGCGCGAGATCTTCCATTCGGAAGCACGCTCCAGGTCGCTGATTTTTGTCCTGTAACGTGGACGCTTATAGTGTAACTCTAGATCTTCTAATGCTTCCACGGTCAGCAGCGGGTCGATCGCGTGTCGTGGATACTCGCGCGCCCTTTGGTTGATATGCACAAGGACCGCCAATATGTCAGCCCCGGGCGCTGGTGTCGTGGGACGCCGACCACGCGCCAACGCGTAACTTATGTCGTTTCCTCCTCAATGCCTTAGAGGCTCGCCCTGCAATGCTGTAACGCTGTTCGCTGTTCGTAACGTCATACGTAGAGGAGTCTACGCTTATCGCTGTGCTACGCGTGGCTGCTACTCGGTCGTGGCTGCGCTGTAGTGCTTGGAGTCAAGCTGGGTGCAAGTTGTGGCACCCGTGGCCACAATGAGTGGTAGATCTGGTAGTAGTGCGCAGCTGCAAGCTGTCAGACGTATATCTACCCGCGTGCAAGGTCGCAGCAGCCTAAATAATCAACGACCAGAAAAAGGCCCCCCACCTTTTACGCCTGACGTGGACAAAAGTAGCCGCAGTCCTCTACTGCCTAAGGCAATCCGCATGGCTATCGCCGTCTTCTGAATGCCATCGAGGAGCTTTCGCGGAGTGCCCTCAAATATCCAACGAGCACGGTAATAAACAATCGCTACGCACAAGGAAAAAATCGAGCAAGAAAAATCACAACACAGACGACAAAACGGCCGATCCCTCCGCACTCTCTCACTTATATAACCACAGCCAACCAATCACCATCCAAGTACTCGAGTAATAAATACCCGCCACCGGTCATGAATTTTTTACGCCGGTAACCAAATCCAAAGAATAAAGCAAGCAGACACGCCCCCAGTCAGCGCATGAATGTAGTTAGAATTTGGTTAAAGTTTTCGGCTTTTGAGAAAATCCCGACCGACAGACACCACAACACACCCGCGCCAGCTGATCTGGCTGCCGGGGGGCAACAACCGACCCGACACAAAAAGCCCACGAAAGACCGCACCGAGCGAACCCGTGCCACCGCAATGCAATAACAGGCGCCCGCGAGTCTAGCGCATGCATCTGGGCCGGCCTCCAGCAAGCGGCCCCACACACTTCGAGAAAGATACCTTAGGAAAAAGCCCGACACAAAGAGCCGACACCACACCAGCCCGCGAGGCTCACCGGCGCGGACGTTAAGGCCACACTTCGAGGGGTCAGCGAACCGTGACCCCGACGCCTCCTCCAGAATCACGCGACCCGACCCACGCAACCTGACTGGCGTGGACGTTACAGCCCCACTCCAGCTCAGCGAGCACTGCTCGGCGCGGGGCCTCAACGTCCACACGCGCACCACCCAGCCAACCCCGCGGAGCTTGCACGAGCACCAAGCCACGCCTCGAGGCCTGCCAGCGGAATGCGGCGGGTGCGTCGGATGCGATCCAGTCTACATCACGGCTACGCGGCCCGAAGGCAAGCGCCCCAAGACCCCGCGGGAACCGGTTGAAAAACCAGGCAAAGTTGACGGCTAAAAATAAGAACGGCTAACGTTGACACGGGTAAAATAGCGCCAATCTTGGGAACGGTTAACAAAGACAGCGACACCTCCTTCCAAAACTCGGCGGGAGTGCTCTAAACCGACCCCAAAAGTAAATGTGGGCGACTTCTAGGCGAAATCGCACGAGAAAAAGACCAAAAATTTTGAGCGTTTTTTTGGGAAAGTTTGAGCCCTTTTCTAGCCGTTTTTTAACCGTCGACCGGGACCCGGGACCCAACCCCCCTAGCCCGGACACGACCCCTACCGAGTCCCCCCATCCCTTCGAGTGCGAGGCCCAGCACTTCCACGCGAGCTGTTGCGCCCATCGTCAAGCCCCGGGGCCGTGGCTCAGTGTGGGCACCTAATGACAGAGACACTCCTCCAAATTTCCCCGGCCCCTCCTCCACAGGGGGCGGGGCAAGACGACCAAGCAACAGAAGACAAACACAAACAAACCCAACCCACTGAAAAGCAGCACGAAAACACCCAAGAGACCAGAAGCATCATACCCGAAAGCCGATGGCCTATCGTCACCCTGACCAACTTCAGCAATGCACCCCCTTCAGCCGACACCCCTAAGACATGCACCCCCGAGCCGAGCCACTCAGCCAAAGCACACAGAGCCGGCACCGATCGAAAGAAACGACCGAAAAAGCCCGGGGACTTTTTCGGTCGTCTTTTTTGATCCGCTGCCACAGGTTTCAAGACTCGCGAGACCTCTGTAGAGTACCAGAAAGGACACACACTCCGAAGCGCCTCCCTTGCCGCTCGCAAATATACCAACAAAACAACAAGAGAAAGGCAGAAAAACCCCAGAAACGAAACAGACACACAACGGCCCAAGGCGGGCGCCCCGCGATCCCAAAAAGCCGACTCCTTTAGCCAGTTCCTAACGCCATTGGTGGCCGGGTGCCCGTCCGCCTGAAATAAGAGCAAAACGATAAGCAATGTGTCCACCTCCATCCACAGACAAAGAAAACAACACACAACAGAGAGCCACGCGGCTAAATCTACTATGAACAGCTGGCATAAGCGTAGCGATTCCTTTACCCACTTACTTACTCCGCCACCAGCCAAGACCAACACTACACTCACACACGCAGGGGCGAGATGCTAAGTAATCGCATAACCCTCCACCAGCCACAAAGCAGCACTAAGCAAATGGATCGAGAAGAAGACAGATGGGATCGCAAATTCATCCAGTTTGAATTTCGGCACTGAGGTTCCTTATTCTCAAACCGAGGCTCTCCATCATATTTAAGCCGTAAGCTTCACACATCAGCACCACAGCGCTGGAATTCAGCGCCAGAACTTAGCACAAGACCCCGCGGCTTCGTACTTACTCCCAAGGCCTTCAGCACTTCACAAACACAAAGCAGCAACCGAAAAAGACCGACACGACCGAAGGCACGTAGGTAAATAATCTCGAACAGCACAAGCCGAGGAGCCTGCTCCAGTCGCCAGGTGAAAACTTACATACTCACCCCCTAATACGTAGCCGCGCCCTTATTTTTAAGCCGCCTCTAGTTGTAGACTCACAGGCAGGCCGAATGGCGCCAGGGGTGCTCTTCCGAGTCATGAACTTCCGAACTTTCCAAGCCTTCCACAGTTTCCAAGCCTTCCAAGCTTCCCAAACTCTCCCAGCTTTCCCAGCCTCCCCAACTTTCCAAAATTTCCGAGCTTTCCCAATTTTCCCAACTTTCCGAGCTTTCCAAGCTCTCCAAAACTCCCGAACTTTCCAAGCGTGGCGAGCTTTCCGAGCTTTCCAACCTCTCCGAGCTTTCCCAGCTTTCCGAATTTTCCAAAAGTTCCAACCTTTTCGAAATTTCCGCACGTTCCAAACTTTCCCAAATTCCCCAGCTTTCCGAAGTTATGAACTTAAGGGCTTGCGACTATGAACTTACGACATGACTACGGACTTACGCATCCCGCCCCGCCCGGTCGGTGGGCTCCCATCATCATCACCGCCACCGCTTAGTTCTTACAGCCTTAGGAACTTAGCAAAGGGATTCCGAATTTGCGAGGCTTGGGAACTGGTTAGCCCTGAGCCTACGCAGATGGCCGCGAAAGTTAAAACCTACACGACAAAGCCAAAGCTTTCCCAGCTCCTTCGAATCACCTCAAAAAACTGAGGAAAGGCCTGGGAATGAGGTGACCCTGACCCCGCGCAGATGGGCGCGAGATTTAAAGTCTACACGGTATAGAGAAATAATCAAAATTCTTCCGGCTTGTCCTCAAAAAATTGAAAAAGAGTCCGGGAACTGGTTGGCCTGGGGCCTTAAAGTGTCAAGCTGAAAGCCCACAGCTGAAAGCCCAAAGCTGAGGACCCAAAGTCGAAGGCCCAAGGATAAAGGCCCAGGGCTGAAAGCTCAAAGCCGAAAAGGAAAACCCAAAGCCCAAAACTGAAAGCGCAAAACCCAAACCCCAAAGCCTGAAATTTTAAAGCTAGAAGCCCAAAGAAAACCGAAAGCGCGAAGCGGAAAGCCCCAAGGCAAAAGCCCAAGGCCGGGCGCCTAAGATTAAAGGCCGCGCCTCAGTGTCTGAAAGTTTCAAGCATGAGCCTGGACGCCCAAAGCTCCCAGCTTTCTGCGTAGAAAGCCGACACCTTCCAGAAATTATGCCCCTGGCAGGCTTGTCCCTGTTGTTGTGGTGGTGGTGTTACCGAGTAACACCCGCAACCTAAATAGCGCGCGTCTTGTTCTTGTTCGTCGCCTTAAGTTACGGCGGTACTGTACTGGATGGCCATCCATAATCATAGTGCGCCACCATCTTAAGGGGATCCCCATTAAAATACGGATCCCAGCCGCTGCGACCATCATCAGAAGACTCAGAGCCTTGAGCCTGATGGGATTCACATCATTCAGCGAGAAAATTCAGAAGGAGAAAGACGAAGAGAACCATCAACCAACAGACCAAGAAAGACGGACCAAACGACTTAACTCAAGGAATGCGGAGCACAAAGCGACCTGGCTGGGCCTTGGTCTTCATGCGTAACATTATCCAAGAGAAACGAAGCCCGAAAAATTCCCATCCAAAGTCTTTGGCTGTATCTATCACGAGACGAGGAAGCCCGACGACACAAGTTGCAAACTCGAGCGCTGCAGCTTGGTTGTTGCACGCAAAGAAGGCCAAACCGACCAAAAGAAGAGCACACCGACAAGCCAGCGGCTTCAGCCCATGCCTTTTTAATCAATGGCCGCACGCCGTGCCCCGCCCCACTCTTACTCCAACGATCAGCGCCGCCAGATGGTTGGCGGCGGGGCAAGAGTCAGGGAAGCCGAACCATGCCGGGGCTGAGGAAGTGCGTGCAGGTGGTGGATGATCTTAGTCAGTGGGAGGAGTGCTAACGGGCGCCCAAGTCTACTTCTAAAGAGCGAAATTAAAAAACAACGACGGCCCCCCCGACTCTCAAGCTTCCACTTCCGAGCCCCAAGCCCTTCCACTTCTGACTCCTGTACTTCTGAGCTTTCGAAACTTTCCCAGCCTTCCAAGCTTTCCGAACTTTCCAAGCCTTCCATGCTCTCGAAGCTTTCCGAGCTTTCCAAACTCTCTCGGCCTTCCCAACTTTGGAAGCCTTCCAAGCTTTCGCAACCTTCGCAACTTCTTTCACAGCTTTCACAACTTTCCCAAGCTTCCTAAAATTTCCAACCTTTCCAGGGATGCTCTTTTCCAAGCTTTCCGGCCTTTCCGAGCTTTCCAAACCTTCGAAGCCTTCCACCATCCCCACCCCCGTCCCGATCCCGGCCCCATCATCCTCCCCCTCCTCATCCCCCTCGTCCCTTCGTCCCTTCGTCCCTTCAGCCCTTCAGCCCTCCAGCCCTGCAGCCCTGCAGCCCTGCAGCCCTTCATCCCTTCGTCCCTTCGTCCCTTCGTCCCTTCGTCCCTTCGTCCCTTCGTCCCTTCGTCCCTTCGTCCCTTCGTCCCTTCGTCCCTTCATCCCTTCATCCCTTCATCCCTTCATCCCTCATCCTCACCACCACCAGGCGAGGAGCGCACAACTCCTCATCTTCACCACCACCAGGCGAGGGGCGCACAACTCGTAAGGTCGGTCTGCGAATCTGGAGGAATCTGGACGACGCTGAGGACGCTGAGAACGCTGAGGGCGCTCAGGGCGCTGAGGACGCGGAGGGCGCTACCCCCTTCGGTTCGTGTGGCAGCACTGAGGGCGCTACCCCCTTCGGCTCGTGTGGCACTGAGGGCGCCACCCCCTTCGGCTCGTGTGTGCTGTCTTCTGTTTTGGTGTCTTCTGCTCCTCCATGTCGTCAGCCTTCTCCGTGTCTCCTGTTTTGGGGTCTTCTGCTCCCCAGTGTCGTCAGCCTTCTCCGTGTCCCCGGTTTTGGTGTCTTCTGCTCCTCAGTGTCGTCAGCCTTCTCCGTGTCCTCGGTTTTGGTGTCTTCTGCTCCTCAGTGTCGTCAGCCTTCTCCGTGTCTTCTGTTTTGGTGTCTTCTGCTCGTCAGTGTCGTCAGCCTTCTCCGTGTCCTGTGTTTTGGTGTCTTCTGCTCCTCAGTGTTGTCCGCCTTCTCCGTGTCTTCTGTTTTGGTGTCTTCTGCTCCTCAGTGTCGTCGGCTTCCTCCGTGTCCTGTGTTGGGTGAGAAACTACGCGCGAGCTAGGTAGTGAACACCCAAGTGCCTGCAGTCGTTCTCGCCTTGCTGTCCTTATGTGGAAAGTCCTGGACTCTTATGCGAGGCGGTTGGGGTTGGTGTGAAACGGTTCGGGCTGACCACCCGAGTGCCTGAATGTCGTCGGAAGATGGTCCGGAGCTTGCTCCACCCTCTCGCGCTGGCAGGGCTTCCGGGCTGGCCGGGCGGCGGCAGTGGGGGGCGCGCGATTTCACTCTCCACCCTCGCGCTCGCGCTGGCAAGGCCTCTGGGCCGGCCGGGCGCGGCTGGGGGGTGCGCGATTTCGCTCCCCACTGTCTTGCGCTGGCAAGGCCTCCAGGCTTGTCAGTCTTTCAACTTCAACGCAAGTGGGCGCTGAAGAACCAAGCCGATACTGTCCAGAGCTCAGCCGCGGCGCGGCCTCTGGCCAGGTCTGGGCTGGCGCTGCCCTAGGCTTGATCCCATTGACGCCTACCGCGTGCATCGCTTCACATCACACGCGGAGAGGAGCAGGAGCGGGGGCTGAGCACTGACCTGAGCAGAACACACGAGAGCCAAAGCGCTGGCGTGGCCCTTGTTCTTGTTGGTGTTGTGAGTGTTCACTTCTCGCCCCCTCTCAGCTCGCCCAACCTCCGGCCTGTTCTTCAACTTCAGCGCAAGCTTGTGGACGCTGAAGGGCCAGGCCTATTGCAAGCCTTGCGCATACTGCCCAGGATTCGGCTTCTGCGCAGCCTCTGGCCTGGCGCTGCCCTGGGCTTGATCTCATTGATATCGATTTGCCCCGTGCACCACAACACACGCAAGCACGTGGGCGCTGAAGAACCGGGCCCATTCTGGGCCTTGTATATACTGCCCAGGATTCGGCTGCAGCGCCGCCCCCAGTCTGGCGCTGCCCTGGGCTTGATCTCATTGGTTTGACTTGCCTGGCCCCGTTCATCACAACACACGCGGAGAGGGGTGGGGGCTGAGCAGCAAGCACGACAAGAACGCCGGACCTTCTCAGCCTTGTCACATGTGCGCGCGTTGTTCTTCAACTCCTACCGAAACCGAAGAGGGCGCTGAAGAGCCGGGCCCATTGTAGGCCTCGCCTTGCATGTCGATCCTGCCCAGAACTCGGCCCCCACGCCGCCTCTGGTCTGGCGCTGCCCTGGGCTTGGTCTCATTGATTTGACCAAAGCGGCCCCGTGTATGTGCATCGCAACACACGCGGAGAGGAGTGGGGGCCGAGCAGAAGGCAAGACGAAAACGCTACACCCTCTCAGCCTCAGCCCCGTCGCAACACGTCACACATCACATGTGCGCGCGCTGTTCTTCAACTTCTTCTACCGAACCGAAGTGGGCACTGAAGAACTGGGCCAAGGACGCGGCTTCAGCGCAGCCTCTGGCTTGGCGCTGCCTTGGGCTTGAGCTCTTCCCATGCCATTGATATACTTGTCGCGCCTAACCTCGTGCATCACAACACACGCGGAGAGGAGTGGGGGCTGAGCAGCCTCCTCCTTTTCTTCTCTTAGTGTTGTCTGTGTTCTTTTTTTCTCTTAGTGTTGTCTGTGCCCTTTCCGAGCTAACCCCCTTGGCTGCCGTTGTGGCTTTCTGCGTTTTCTCTCTGCGTATTCCAGACGCAACGCGATAGAACCCCAGTGACCATCCTCGGCTTTAGCTTCGACGTTTGCCGCAGCCAAGTCTTGGCAGCCTCCTTCTTTTCATTCTTTATATATGAGGTCGGGGCTCACTTAGGTCCCGCGACGCTTCAGACCTCTCCAGTTGTTGAATAGCAGAGGAAGCGAAGCCCCTCTCGCTTCCTTCTCGTTGTATCCTCAGAGTGGGCATCTTCTCAACAGTCAAACAGCCTGACCTTACAGCTTCAGGGCAGACTTATGCGCCCCACCACCACCACCACCACCATCCCAATCACCATCACCCCCACCGCCACCATCATCATCATCACCGCCGTCATCATTATCAGCGCCACCACTGAAGGAACGTATGAACTTGCAAGCCCATGAGCCTGCGGGGCTTGGGGGTTGGTTCGCTAGACCTGACCTCACGCAGATGGGCCCGGCAGTTAAAACCTAACCTACGCGATAAATTCAACAACTACACAATTTGAACGCAAAAAATTGAAAAAAGGCCTGGGAGTCGACTAGCGTAGCCCTGTCTTCACGCAGATGGGCAGTGAGTTCAAAGCCTACACGATAAAGCCAAAACTTTTACGATGGATCTGAAGCCAAAAAATTGAAAAAAAGCCCAAGAACTGGCTAGCTTTGAGCCTTGAAGCTTCAAGCTGAAAGCCCACACCTGACGGCCCAAAGCTGCAGACCCAAAGCTGCAGACCCAAAGCCGAAGGCCCAAAGCTGAACGGCCAAAGCTGAAGGCCCGAAGCTGAAAGCTCAAAACCAAAAGCCCCGAGGCGAAACAAAGCTCAAAGCCGAAAGCCCAAAGCTGAAAGCCCGGGGCCCAAAGCCCAAAGTTGAAACTTGAAAACCAAAGACAGAGACAGACAGCTCAGACAAAGCTGAAACAAAGCTCAAAACCCAGCGCAAAGCCGAAGGCCCCAGGCTAAAAACCCAAGGCTGAGCGCTTAAGACTAAAGGCCGCGCCTCAATGTCTCAAGGCTTCAATCTTGAGACAGGAGAGCCAAAGTCTTTGACTACACTATATCCAATAAAGGCGAAGCAAGCTTGAGAAATTCCCTCCCAAAGTCTTTGACTGTATCACAAGACGAGGAGCCCCGACAAGTTGCAAAGCCGAGCGCCGCAACCAACTTGCACGCGAAGAAGGCTAAACCTACCAAAAGAAAAGCACACCGACAAGCCAGCGACTTCGGGTTCGGTCCGTGCCTCTTTAATCGATGGCCACACGCCGTCCCCCCGCCCAGCTCGTGCCCAAACGATCAACCCCGCCAGACGGTTGGCGGGCGGGGCAAGAGCCGGGAGAGCAGAGCCACGCCGGAGTTGAGGGAGCGCGTGCCGGGGGTGGATGATCCTAGTAGGGGGAGCGCTACCGCCAGGCGCTCAAGTCTAGTAGTGGGATCCTTACTTAGTGATGTTGAGACGAGCGCCCTTCTTGGTCATGAGAGTAGCCACTCTATCTCTAATATGTTGACGCTGAATCAAATGCGTTGACTTCCTGGGCTTTTCATATTGATGGGCAAAAGAAGCAGCTAAAGGTAGGGGCCGCGGCAAGCTCCAGCTTAGTCCGTCGCCGATGTAGTTGGCATAAGCTGGCGCATTATATTTATCAACTTTTCGCGGAGTTCGTAAGAAACAAGAAAAAGCTATCTTATGGACTCAGCCAAGAGAATACACAAGCGACCTACCTGGGACCGGTCCTGTTTTCCTAGAGTTGGAAACCCCTAGCCCGAGAACCAGAGGCGCCTGCCCCTAGAGTCAGAGACTCCACTTCCGCTCCTAGAATCAAGCGCGCGCGCTCCTAGAAGACCGACAGACAAGAACTTCTGCAGCCCGTCAGCCACCCCGCGAAGCCTCCTAATGCCTTCACCTACGTCAGCAAGCAGCGGCTACTCAGTAACCCCGCCGCTAGCCTGTGCCTGCTAGGCGAGACGCCAGCACAGATAAGGCGGCCGTGGGGGCGTCGTGGCGCGCGTCGATCCTCGCTGCCGGGAGGGACGAAGCCCCGCGTGCCACATGTGCGGGGGCGTGCTTGCGTGGCTTTACCGCCTAAGACGCCACACATGACCCGCCCGCCCAGCCAAAGCTACGCGACCCAGTGAGAGACACGCCGCCGCCCCTGGTGCGTTCCTCTTTTCTTACCGCTATGAATCGCGAAGCCGTGGCGCTGCTCGCCTGCTCCTCCACAGTCTGAGAGCCCACAGCGGAGGCCCCTGGATGGCTTCGCGAATGCCTCACACGAGACTACGCGGCGCCGCGCCCCGTCGGTCTCCCCTTCAGCTCTTTCGCCTTTTGCAGCAGCTCTCCCCAAGGTGTTGCGCTTTTGCCAGGTCAGCTTGTTCCCCGTCCTGTGTTGTGTCTGTTTCGTTCTTTAACTCGCTTCGTTTCCTTTCATATTCTGCCTCCGTTGTTCTTCTCAGCCACTTCCAGTCTGTGCGAGGTGCTTCCCACCGACATGCCCGGCGCCTTGCGCGGCTTCTCTCCGCCGTTTGTTTGTTTCGTGGTCGCTGGTTCTGTTGTGTCATCTACAACGCCCGCCCCTTGGTGCTTCAGCGCATGCCTGTCATAACTGTACAAGCAGCACACGCCCCATGGCGTTCCGCGGCTTGCTCCGTCCTGTGTTTGAACTATCACACCGCGCGCCCCTTTCTGTTTTGTTTTTGAATCTCGCTCCACTTCCCCAGTCCCTTGCCATGTCTCAGCTTGCTCACAGGCTTCCCCCTGGCCTCGTCTTCGGTTGCTTGGTGGTGTCTCCTCGCTTTGGTTGTGGGTTTCTCTGCCTGTTTCGCATTCTGCTGAGCTTCGCACCCCCTTCCGCCTCGTCGCTGCGTGGTGTTGCATTCTGTTCCACTCCCCCGCCCGCTCTTCACGTTCTGCACCCTGACCCTTTACGTGACGCCGCTAGCCGAGTGAGCTTCCTTTCTGGGGTGCCTCGCATGGGCTTCGCTTCTTTTGTGCCCGCCTTCATCATGTGCACGCATCTGCGAAGCTCTACGCCCCACCCTGGGGCCCCACGTTGCCCCCGCTTTGGTTTGTGTCAGGTATGCCCTCACGCTTCCCTTCCTGCTCAGCTCATTCCCCCGCCCCGCTTGCCAATTCTGTGCCCCTTTTCCTTTCGTATTCGTTTGGTGTTTCACCCCGCTCCCCTGGCTGGTGATTCCTCCACCCCACTCCTTTGGGCTTTCGGTGCTTCTAACTTCTTCCTGGTGTCCCGTTCCGCCTCCTGTCCATTTCGTTCCCCTTCTTTCGCATTTCCTCCCACTTCTTTGGCATTTCCTTCCACTTCCTTGGGGTTTTGTCCTTGCGTCTTTTTTTTTATACTCCACACCCCGCCCCCTTTGCTTCCTTTGGGTTTCGTTCTCTTCAGCCGCTTCATGTTTCGCCCCCCTTTCTTGGCACTTCCTTCCGCCTCATCCCCCGCATCTTGCTCCACACTCTTGGCACTTCGTTCCACTTTCTCCCTGTGTATGTATCACCCCCACCCCGCTCTCCTGTGCTTCGGGTTCGCCCCGCCTCTCCCGCTGGCGTCTGCTCTGTCACTCAGCTTCCCCCAGCCGGCATCGCCCCACCCCCTCAGCATTGCTCCCCACCTCCTTGGCGTTTTGCTGCACTTCCGTGGCGCCTCGTTCCGCCGACCTCTGTCAGATTTCGCCCAACTTTTCCCCTCTGTGCTTGTATTAATTTCACCCCAGTCCCCTGGCGCTTGTCCGCTCTGTCTTCCACCTGTTTCACCTCCTTGCCCTCGTCTTTCTTCCACTTCCCCACGCATTTCGTTCCACTTTCTTCCTCTTGGCATCTTGTTCCACGTCTGTGGCGTTCCGCTCAACTTTCGCCCTGTCCTTCTCGAGCCTCTTGGCGTTGGTTTTGTCCCGCTGTTTTTGGGCTTCGTCCCTCTTTCTCCGCGTTCCATTCGCTCCACCTTCTCCCTGATTCGTCCCACCTCCTTCACACTTCGCCCCATTTCTTTCGCATTTCGTTCCAGTTTCTATCTTCGTACTTCGTCCCACTTCCCTCCGCCAGATTTCTCCCCACTTTCTTCGCCTTTCGTTTCATTTTCTTCACAGTTCACCCCACTTTGTCCCTAGCATTTTCGCACTTCGCTCCACTCTCTTCACCTTGTTCGACTCTCTTCACCCTCTTCGACTCTCTTCACCTTATCGAGCCGACCCCCTTCACCGTTTCACCCTCTTCACATTTCGCTCCACTTTCTAGCCTTTTCGCATTTCGTTCCACTCTCTTCACCTTGTTCGACTCTATTCGCCTTGGCTTGTTCGACTCTCTCCACCTTGTTCGACTCTCTTCCCATTCCCTTCGCATTTCGTTGCCCGACTCTCTTCGTATTTCGTTCGGCTCTCTTCCAATTTCGTTCGACTTTCCTTGTGTTTCGTTCCACTTTTCACCCCGTTCATATGCAAAGACATGAGCGCACAACCCCCAGGCAGTTAAAAACCTTCGAGCAGTTACAAGCCTGGAAGCAGCAAAGAAAGGAAGGCCAGAAAAGACGCCCATACGAGGCCGCCACCCGTCAGTCTCGGGCAAAGAAGGGGCCGCCAAGGAGGCCAAGGCGTGCCGAAGTGGGCGCGAGTTGTTTGCTGTGTGTGTGATTGTGGGGCGCCTTGCGCGTCTCGTGGCGTCCTGCGAGTGTGGGCAACGTCTTGCGAGCGCGAGCGCGAGCATCGTCTTGCGAGTGGGAGCCGCGTCCCGTGAGTGCGCGCCGCGTTTTTCAGGTGCGAGCTGTGTCCTGCGAGTGCGAGGCACGTCCTGCGAGTGTGAGCCGCGTTAGCCTTGCGAGTGGTGTGAGTCACGTCTTGCGAGTGTGGGCCCCGTCGTGTCCATCTTGCGAGTGAGCCCAGCCGCGTCTTGCAAGTGAGCCCAGTCGAGTGCGAGTCGCGTCCTGCGAGTCACGCCGTGCGAGTGCGCGTCGCGTGCGTCTTGCGAGTGTGAGAGAGCGGCAACGCCTTGTAGTGGGTCTGGGTGCGAGCGAGTCGCGTCTTGCGAGTGTTGGCTGCGTCTTGCGAGTGCGCGGAGCGCCTTGCGAGTCGCGTCGTGCGAGTCACGTCGCGCGAGTCGCGTCGCGCGAGTCGCGTCGTGCGAGTCGCGTCGTGCGAGTCGCGTCGTGCGAGTCGCGGCGCCGTGCAAGTCGCGTCGTGCAAGTCACGCCGCGCGACTCACGTCATGCGAGTCGCGTCGTGCGAGTCGCGTCGTGCGAGTCGCGTCGTGCGAGTCGCGTCGTGCGAGTCGCGTCGTGCGAGTCGCGTCGTGCGAGTCGCGTCGTGCAGGTCCGTCGCGTCGTGCGAGTCGCGTCGTGCGAGTCGCGTCGCGCGAGTCGCGTCGTGCGAGTCGCGTCGTGCGAGTCGCGTCATGCGGGTCGCGCCGTGCGGGTCGCGTCGTGCGAGTCGCGTCATGCGAGTCACGTCGTGCGAGTCACGTCGTGCGAGTCGCGTCGTGCGAGTCACGTCGTGCGAGTCACGTCGTGCGAGTCGCGTCATGCGAATCGCGTCGCACGAGTCACGTCATGCGAGTCGCGTCGTGCGAGTCGCCTCATGTGAGTGCGAGCCGGGCCTTGCGGTTGCGGATGCGATTTGCGTCTTGCGAGTGCGAGCGGGGGCCGCGTCCTGCGAGCGCGAGCGGCTCTCTGGCTGCGACTGTGAGTCACGTCATGCGAGTGCGGTCCACGTCTTGCGAGTGTGGGCCGCGTCTTGCGAGTCAGTGCAGGTCGCGCCGTGCAGGTGTGAGGGGCGTCGTGTGAAGTGAGTGCGGGGCGCGTCGTGCGGGTGTGAGAGTGAGTCGCGCCCTGCGAGTGTGAGTGTGTCACGTCTTGCGAGTGTGAGTCAGTCGAGACCTGCGAGCCGCGTCCGCCTGCAGGTCGTGTCCTTCCTCCCTGCGAGCGAGTGCAGGCCGCGTCTTGTGGGTCGCGCCTTGCAGGTCGCGTCTTGTCGTGAGTCACGTCATGCGAGTCACGTCCTGCGGGTCCGGTCGTGTCTTGCGATTCGCGTCCTGCGAGTCGCCCGCGGCTCGTGGGTGCGAGCTGCAAGCTGCGAGTATGGGCCGCGGCTTGTGAGTGCGGGCCGCGTCTTGTGAGTCGCGTCTTGTGAGTGCGTGCGAGTCAGTCGCGCCGTGCGGGTCGCGTCTTCTCTTGTGGGCAGTGTCGTGCGCGTGTTGGTCACGTCTTGCGAGTGCAGGCCGCGTCTTGCGAGCCGTATCATGTGAGAGCGAGCCTGTCGCGCTCACGTCTTGTGGCTGAGTGCGGGCCGCGTGTGTCTATCTTGTGGCTGTGACTTGTGAGCGTGGTGAGGGAGTCGCCCCATGTGGGTCATGTCTTGCGAGTGCGGGCCGTGTGCATGTCTTGTGAGTGTGTGCCGTGTAATGTATTGTGAGTCTGAGCCGCGTCCCATGAGTGCGGCCTCTCTGCATCTTGCGAGTGCAGGCCACGCCTTTTGAGTGTGGGCCGCGTCTTGCGAGTGCGGCTGCGGGTTGCGTGTGCGTCAGTCTTGTGAGTGTGAGCCGCGTCTTGCGAGTGCGGGCCGCGTCTTGTGGGTCCGGGCCGCGTCTTGTGGGTGCGAGCGGTGTCCTGTGGGTCACGTCGTGTGAGAGTGAGTCACGCACCGCGTTGGCGGGTCGCGTCTTCTCTTGCGGGTTCGAGCCGTGTCTCGCAAGTGTGGGCCAGCTGTGTCCTGTGAGTTGTGTGCGCCGCGTCTTGTGGGCGCGGGCAGTCGCGTCGTGTGGGTGTGGGTTGCGTCTCGTGGTTGTGAGTGTGGGCCGTGTCTTGCGCGTGTCAGTCGTGTCTTGTGAGTGTGGCCCGCGTCTTGCGAGTGCGAGCCTGTCGCGTCTGGTGAGGGAGTGGGAGGCGCGTCCTGTGAGGGGGTGCAGGCCTTGCCTGTCGAGAGGGTGCAGACTGTGTCTCTCGAGTGCGAGTCTGTCGCGCCTTTTTCTTTAGATTAGTGTCCTGCGGGTGTGCTGGGAGGGCTATGGGTGTCTTATGCGTTTGCCGTTGCCTCGCATGTCTTCGCTGTTGTGGGTAATGTGGCGCGTGTCTTGCGTGTATGGCCGCGCCTGGCGAGTCATGTGGGCGCGTCTGTCATGTCTGGCAATTATAATCTTGCGCGGCTTTCTATTTCTTAGCGACGCCGCCGACAGGGTGGCTTCCAAGTAGGTGCGCAGCCGCTCATAATGCGCATCGGCGCAAATGCAAAGCGAGCCAAAAGGTGCCGCGTTGTGGTGGGGGTTGCTTGCTTTGTATAGGTGTCTTGCCATACAGCTTGCAGGCCAAATGGGGAGGGAAGACTGGCAAAAAAAGGCACGGGGAAACTGCTGAAAATGTGCGTGCCCCGCATGGTGAAAAAGATCCGCGGGGCCCTGGGACTGATGAGAAGACCCATCTCCATGGCGCCGGGAGACTGCTGAAAACAAAAGTAAGAGCAGCGCAGACCCCTGAAAGAGCAGGCTGGGCTGCTAAAAAGATCACACGGAGGCCGCCTCCGTTAGTTTTTCCGTCGGTTTTCCGCTATCCGTTAGTCCGTTAGTGTCGCCGGTGGTTTATCCGTTAAGCGACCCGAATCCTTTAAGCAGTTCAAAGAATCCCTTCCGCAGTTGTCGAATCTTTTCCGCAGTCACTCAATCTTTTGAGTCGCGTCGTGTGAGTCACGTCGTGCGGGTCGCGTCGTGCGAGTCGCGTCATGCGAGTCACGTCATGCGAGTCACGTCGTGCGGGTCGCGTCGTGTGAGTCGCGTCGCGTGAGTTGCGTCGCGCGAGTCGCGTCGTGTGGTCCCCGTCGTGTGCGTCGCGTCGTGTGAGTGTGAGCCGCGTCTTGCGAGTGCGCGCCGCGTCTTGTGAGCGCGGGCCGCGTCAGTCTTGCGAGTGTGAGCCGCGTCGGTCTTGCGAGTGGGGGCCACGTCAGTCTTGCGAGCAGGAGCCGCGTCTTGCGGGTGTGAGCTGCGTCCTGCGGTGCGGGTGCCGGCCGTGTCTTGTGAGAGAGTTTGGGCCGCGTCTTGCGAGTGTGAGTCACGTCGTGTGAGTACGGGCTGTCTGTGTCTTGCAAGTGCGGGCCGTGTCTTGCGAGTGTGAGCCCCGTCATATCTTGCGAGTGAGCCCACTCGCGTCCTGCAAGTGAGTCCAGTCGTGCCCTGTGAGTGTGAGCCGCGTCCTGCGAGTCGCGCCTTGCGAGTGCGCGTCGCGTGCGTCTTGCGAGTGTGAGAGAGTCGCGTCTTGTAGTGGGCGCGAACGAGTCACGTCTTGCGAAGCGAGTTTGAGCCGCGTCCTGCGAGCGCGAGGAGCGCCCTCCCCTGCGAGTCGCGTCGTGCAAGGCGCGCCCTGTGGGTCACATCTTGCGAGTGTGGGCCGCGTCTTGCGAGTGCGAAAACGAGTCACATTCTGACAATGTGAGTGGGTCACGTCTTGCGAGTGTGCGCCGCGACTTGCGAGTGTGGGCCGCGTCGATCTTGCGAGTGCGGGCCACGTGCGTCTTGCGAGTGCGGGCCACGTGCGTCTTGTGAGTGCGATCCGCGTCTTGCGAGTGCGAGCCGCGTCGTGCGGGCGCGCGTGCGCGTGCGGGTGCGGGTCTTGCGAGTGCGAGCGCAAGCGCGAGTGCGGGTCGTGTCTTGCAAGTGCGAGTGCGAGTGCGCGCCGCGTCTTGCGAGTGCGGGCCGCGTCGTGCGAGTCGCGTCGTGCGAGTCGCGAGCGTCGTGCGGGTCGCGACGTCGTGTGAGTCGCGGCGCCGTGCGAGTCGCGACGTCGCGCAAGTCACGACGTCACGCGAGTCGCGACGTCGCGCGAGTCGCGTCGTGCGAGTCGCCTCATGTGAGTGCGAGCCGAGCCTTGCGAGTGCGATTTGCGTCCTGCGAGTGCGAGCGGGGGCCGCGTCCTGCGAGCGCGGGCTGCTCTCTGGCTGCGACTGTGAGTCGCGTCATGCGAGTGCGATTCACGTCCTGCGAGTGTGGGCCGCGTCTTGCGAATGTGGTTCGCGTCTTGTGGGTCACACCTTGCGGGTCGCGTCTTGTCATGGGTCATGTCATGCGAGTCGCGTCATGCGGGTCGTGTCTTGCGAGTCGCGTTCCGCGAGTCACGCGCGGCTTGTGAGTGCGAGCTGCGGGCTGCGAGTATGGGCCGCGCCTTGTGGCTGCCGGCCGCGTCTTGTGAGTCGCGTCCTGTGAGTGAGTGCGCGCGAGTCGTGGCGCGTCGCGTCGCGTCTTCTCTTCTTGTGGGCAGTGTCGTGCGCGTGTTCGTCGCGTCTTGCGAGTGCGGGCCACGTCTTGCGAGCCGTATCATGTGAGAGCGAGCCTGTCGCGCTCGCGTCTTGTGACTCGGTGCGGGCCGCGTGTGTCTATCTTGTGGCTGTGGCTTGTGAGCGTGGTGAGGGAGTCACCCCTTCCCTTGTGAGTCATGTCTTGCGGGTGCGGGCCGTGTGCGTGTCTTGTGAGTGTGTGCGGTGTCTTGTGAGTGTGAGCCGCGTCTCATGAGTGCGGCCTCTCTGCATCTTGCGAGTGCAGGCCGCGCCTTGTGAGTGTGGGCCGCGTCTTGCGAGTGCGGCTGCGGGTTGCGTGTGCGTCAGTCTTGTGAGTGAGTGCGAGCCGCGTCTTGCGAGTGCGGGCCGCGTCTTGTGGGTTCGGGCCGCGTCTTGTGGGTGCGAGCGGTGTCCTGTGGGTCGCGTCGTGTGAGTCGCGCACCGCGTTGGCGGGTCGCGTCTCCTCTTGCAGGTTCGAGCCGTGTCTAGCAAGTGTGGGCCAGCTGTGTCCTGTGAGTTGTGTGCGCCGCGTCTTGTGGGCGCGAGCAGTCGCGTCGTGTGGGTGCGGGTTGCGTCTCGTGGTTGTGAGTGTGGGCCTTGTCTTGCGCGTGTCAGTCGTGTCGTGTGAGTGTGGCCCGCGTGTTGCGAGTGCGAGCCTGTCGCGTCTGGTGAGGGAGTGGGGGGCGCGTCTTGTGAGGGAGTGCATGCCCTGTCTGTCGAGAGGGTGCAGGCGGTGTCTTTCGAGTGCGAGTCTGTCGCGTCTTTTTCTTTCCATTAGTGTCCTGCGGGTGTGCTGGGAGGGCTATGGGTGTCCTATGTGTTTGCCGTTGCCTCTCATGTCTTCGCTTTTGTGGGTAATGCGGCGCGTGTCTTGCGTGTATGGCCGCGCCTGGCGAGTCATGTGGGCGCGTCTGTCGTGTCTGGCAATTATAATTTTGCGCGGCTTTCTATTTCTTAGCGACGCCGCCGGCAGCGTGGCTTCCAAGTAGGTGCGCAGCCGCTTATAATGCACACCGGCGCAAATGCAAAGCGAGCCAAAGGGTGCCGCGTTGTGGTGGGGGTTGCTTGCTTTGTATAGGTGTCCTGCCATACAGCTAGCGGGCCAACTGGCAAAAAGAGGCGCTGGGAAATTTCTGAAAAGGTGCGCCGCATGGTGAAAAAGATTCGCGGGGCCCTGGGACTGCTGAGAAGATCCATGGCGCCTGGGGACTGCTAAAAAGAGCTGCCGCGACTGCTAAAAAGAGCAGCCGCGACAGCTAAAAAGAGCAGCCGCGACTGCCAAAGAGATCAGTTAGGACTGCTGAAAAGAGCAGCGTGGACCGCTGAGAGAGAAGTCAGGGCTGCTAAAAAGATCACAAGGAGGCCGCTTCCGTTGGTTTTTCCGTCGGTTTTCCGCTACCCGTTAGTCCGTTAGTTTCTCCGTTGGCTTATCCGCTAATCTAGGAAACCCAAATCAGTTCAAGGAATCCCTTTGGCGGTTGTCGAATCTTTTCAGCAGTCGCCCAACCTTCTGAGCAGTGCAACTGCTAAACGGATCAACGTTCAGTCTTTTGCATAACGCCGCTCAGTAAGACAAGGCGCGAAGAGAGCGGAACGAAATGCAGAGAAAACGCACGCGACGAAAAAAGAAGGAAGCAGAACAAAAGCCGAAGAAAGTGGAACGAAATGCGAAAGAAGTGGAACGAAACACGCAAGGAGAAACTGGAACGAACCACGAAGAAAGTGGGACGAAACACGAGAGGAGCGGAACCAACGAAGTGCGAAGCGGAAAGAAGTGCAACGAAACGGGAAAGGAGTGGAACGAAATGCGAAGCAAAGAAATGGAACGGAGGAGCGCAAAAAAGCGGAACAGAATGCCGAGAAACCAGAGCAAAAAGCGAAGGGAGTGCCGTGGAACGAAATGCAGAAAAACTGGCACGAAGGAAGTGGAACGAAATGCGAAGAAAACGGAACGAAATGCGAAGAAAATGGAACGAAACACGGAGAAAGTGGAGCGAAATGCGAAGAAAGTGGAACGAAATGCGAAGAAAGCGGAACGAAGTGCGAAGAAATTGGAACGAAATGCAAAAAAAGAACAAGACAAAACAAAGACGAAGAGAGCGAGACAACGACAGAAGAGAGACCAAGACGACGCGGCAGACAGACGCCAGGAGGCAAACAGAACGGAGCGCAAACATAGAAGAAGAAAGCAGAACGAAACCCGAAAGAAAAACACCACAAGACAGAGCGAAAACCCAAGAGACGAAACGAGAGAGACACCGCGCCAAGTAAGAGGCCGAAACGAGTAAAGGCGAAGAAGGCGAGCCGAACGAAATGCAAAGAAGCGCGAAGAGACTGGCACGCCACAGATGAGAAGCGGAAAGAGACCAAGCGCCAAAGGAGCCAAAAAAGACACACACAAGGGAGACCCAAAGGAAGAGCAGAACAAGCCGCCGAAGATGAGAGCGGGGAGAGACCCGAGAGGAACGAGGAGAACGAAAGAAACGAGGCACAAAGCAAAAGCAACAAGGCACGAAGAGAGTGGAACGAAACGACCCCAAGACAATGGAACCAACGGCGTGCCAAGGATGAACCCGGGGCGAAACACTGCACAGAGCAAGAGAGCAGAAGGGGACAACACACCAAGGAAGAGACTAAGACAGACAGACCGAGAGGCCAACCACACCAGAGCAAGGCGCAGCACTTACAGAAAAGAAACCAAAAAAGCCGACCGAGAAACAAACCACAAAACAAAAAGCGACAAAACAAACAGAGAACCACACCAGCAAGCAAGCACAACGATGCCCAGGCGAGAAATGTCGAACGAAGTGGAAGAGAAGCTGGGCAACATGCTGCACAAGTTGGGAACAAGCTAACAGAGAGGGACGACAAACACGACACAACGCAGCGAAATAAACAAGGCGCCCAGCTGGCGGTGTCCGTTGCGAATGCGACTGGGGTGCAAAATGCGCAAGACGGGGAGAGGAGTGAAAAAGCCGAGGAAGATACAACACCGCACAGCGGAGAAAGCTGGAACGAAATGCAAAGCCTGACGAAATACAAACCAGAAACAGAGAACAAACCCAACCAACCAAGGGCGAAGCCAATGCCAAAACGAAACACAAGACGCGAGGCGGCTAGGTAGATAAGAAGCAGAAGAGCCGCGAGATGTAAGACAAGACACACGAAGCACACAACGCAACAGCCCACGCTGACACAAAACGAACAACCAAAGCAAGCCACGAGCACGAAACAGAACGAAGCGCGCGCCGCCTGTCAAGAGCGAGGGGGAGAAACACGCAAAGAAGCAGACGAAACGACAGACAAAACACAAAGACAGCGACACATAAAACAAGACGAAGCCCAAAGCCAGGGCCACATCAGTGGCAGGCACCTTGCAAAACATGAAACGAAACTCAAGACAGAAAGACGACCGGGCAACAGACGCGGCAAAAATGGAGCGCCCAGAGCTAGCAGAGCCGCAACACAAAAGCGAAAGAGGCGAAAAGGAGACAAAGTCACACAACACGGCGAGAAGCATCAACACGCCCAACCATGCTGCCCCGCTGTCAGCTCCCAGCGGAATAAAAGGACACTCCAACACGCGGGCGAAGCTCATCAGAGAACAAAAAAGCGAAGGAGCACGGGGGCGGCGTGTGGCTTTGTGGGCCCTGGAACTTTTGACCGAGATGCCGCCGCGCGCGGCGCTTCAGCTGCTAAAACCACGCAGACACACCCCCGCCACACGTGGCGCGCGCGGCTTCCTCGCAGCGACGCGCGTCCTCACCCCCAAAGACCGACGCGCCTGCGCCCGCGTCTGTCTCGCCTAGCAGGCTGGTTGCGGGCTCAATCCACGGCGGCCGGCGCTGCTAGCCGACCCAGCTAGGCGAACGCACGGGGGGGGCTTCCCTGGTTCTAAGGGCTGCAAAGGTTTCCAGCTTTGCGCGGTTCTCCTAGGCGCAGGCGCTTCCCATTCTAGGAGCACGCGCTTCCGATTCTAGGAGCAGAATTCCCCAACTCTAGGGGCGGACGCCTTCGACTCTAGGAGCAGCAGCCTCCCCTTCTAGAGAAATCCCATGCCTTGAAGAACCAGCCCCAAGTGAGTAATTCGTATATTTCTTGAGTACTTCAATTGTCTTAAAGATAGTATCTTTATCTTTTTCTACACTTAATGGGCTTACTGCACACGGGTCACGAGAGGGGAACAAGAACGAAGCCCCTACTACTTTTGTTGAAAAAAAACGCGACAGGTGGCTCTAGCTTTTTACGTACCAAGTTGAATTCTCGGAGTACAAAGTTTAGGGCGATAGCAGTTGTGTCAGCCCTTAAGAGATACGCCACGTCGCGCTTCAGGATAGCCCATTCGGAATCGGTATGCTGTCTGTCATTGACGGACCATAGTAGTGCCTTACAGGTTAGAAGGGATTGCTCTTGCAAAAAAGTTGCACTCTTTTTCAGACGGTAATAGTTGTTCTAGCACTGATTTCTGAGCTCCAACTCCTCTACTATGTGTTGTATGGCAACAGTTGTGTGGTAGTCGTATCGCTCGCTGACAGCAAATGGGCTGTGGTGACGCGAGAGAGAAAAGGGGAGCACTCCCTCGGATGATCGTCAAACATTGGCAAACTTGCACTCGAAGATGAGAAGACAAAGAAATGGACTTTAGCTCATCGCTTATTCGTGAAATAGATTACGTCACGACAATGCCTTCGTTCCCAAATCACCTCTAGGCATTAGGTTTTGGTCTTTGAAGATCATTCGATTGGAACTATAAGAGAACAGCTACTAAGTGCCCAGGAGCACTAGACCACGAGTAGGCGCGAGGGCACTAATTGTCTATTCATAGTGTTCATGCCGGAGAAGGAGCACGCTTATGCGCAAGCCTAGAGGCTAGTCTGTCCGATCTTCTAGGGTTACAGTCGAGTGAACCGAGAGTACGCAAGGACTATTTCATATGCAACAGCGAGAGCGTCAAAAATGCAAGAGTTTGTAACTGTTGCAAGAATTTCTTTGGAAGTGGATGTAAAATATCCTCTAGAGTACTGAGATTGCCAGACTATCAGGAGTTCTTTTATTCTAGTACATGCTTGCACACAGCACAGGCCTTAACCATATTCTCGCTTCGCCATGCTCCTGGCCATACGCATTCTTCCTCTTATCATGAGAGCCCATTATTTGGAACAAGAATCTATATTAATCAAGAATCCGTAAATCCACCCACTAGAAGCACTTCCTCGCTCCAAGGAATTGTTCTGTGACGTCTACTAAATAAAATTCTGTATCTAAGTAAACAACAACGAGACAGCATTGAAGAGGGGAGTTGTTGTATCTTGGAACCGGAAGAATATCAACAATCTGAGTTTTCTTAATTATATCTCTGAATTTCTACAGCAAAACGCTACTACTCGACATGATGTTGACAAGTTGAGTAATATCGTCTGGCGTCATATTCTTCAATTAAATCGTCGAGCATCGCTACAATTGGGTCCACTTTCACGGCCTCCGCTTCTCTCTGAGACTCAGCATCGGGATTTTTACTTGCTTTGCCCACGTGCATCCTAATATAGACAGTAATGAGTAAGAGTATCACAAATTAGGAGTCAATGATAGAGAGGAATAGGGGCACCCCGGCCCAGGGAGTTCTTAATATAAATACGCTTTTTTATGTCATCTGGGTTCTTCTGAATCTGATTGTCATCTTACATATTAAGTTCTTCTGATTTTATCATCTAGCAAAGAATCACCTGTTTTCCTCAGCAAGAAACTCTCTATCGACTTCGAGGAAAGCGTTGGTGTCCTCGTCAGCATTCCCCTCGTCTCTACTTGCAGGATTCGGCGCACGCTGCCTAGAATCTGCTGTGGACACATACATAGTTGTGCCGATTACGGCAGCTTTTCCGGGACATTTTCGCACCATAATGGAAAATGTTGGCTGAAGATCCAACAATACGTTGAACAAACGACTTCAGACGTCAGGCGACAAGACGTCAGACGACAAGAACAAAACAAAATAAGAACAGAAGCTAACTTACTCGTCCTCAAGAAAAAAGTCTGTCGGTCAAGGAAAAAGTCGGGCCAAGAGATGAGAACGCTCGCATAGAAGATACGTGTTCTATCTAAGATGGCCGCTCCTTTGCTTCGACTAAAAAGTTCTCTCGCTCGCTCCTTTTTTCCTCGTTTTTCAGTCCCTAGCTAGTCTCATTCTTTTCTCTCCTGCTCATCGCCCTCTTACAAAGACATCCAGGCTCGGGCAGCAGGCTTACCTTTTACCATGATATAATATTCTTTGTCGGTGGATATGGTAATTGCAGCAGAATGTAACTTTGGCCCTTCTGAATTTTGCTCCGTTTTCCGGAATACAATACAATATAATTAGTCTCGCTTTTTTTTTGTAGTGCCGTGCTTATCCGAAAGGGAAGAGCTTGCATGTTTATCCGCGAAGCTGCCGGCGACGCACAAAGTTCACTGCAGACTGCCATAAGGGTTAAATAAATATGGCGCAGAACACCATTCAAGTGGCTGAGAGCAGGATCATGATGAGGAGCATCTTTTACAACAAATTGCAAATCTTCTTGGTCATCTTAGATATTATGAGGAAGTTCTTGATGTGCTTGTGCACTTTTTGCATTATTTTCTATTTGAAGTAGAAGAGGTAACGAGTTTTATTACTTTGTCATATCTCATCTGGTTCTTCAACATCTTCTGGTCCGTTTGTCTGTACAGAAAATTTTCAACAATTCGAGCTACTAGTACAACTTCTATTACAACTGCTAGTTCACATCAAGATCAACAGCACGACTTTTTGGATGATTGCTCTTTCTGTACCGGCGCAGCACTGGGAGCGGAATCACTAGAGCTAAGTGATTGTTGTTCTTGTACCGGCGCAGCACTGGGAGAAGAATCACTAGAGCTAATTGGTTGTTGTTCTTCTTTTTGTAGCGGAGCAGAACTGGGACTGGACGCGGAGGCACTAGGGCTAGTACTTGGTTGTCGTTCTGGTACCGCCGGCGCAGAATTACTAGAGCTCGTATCTGGTTGTTGTTCTGGTACCGCCGGCGCAGATCCAGAACTGGGAGAGGAGGCGCCAGCGCTCGTAGTTGGTTGTTGTTGTACCTCCTGCTTTGCACGACTGGCTGTCCCGGACTCGTCACTAGGTCGTTGCTGTACTATCCCGTGATGATCTTCCTTCAATGCACTCGGAGCGTCTACGACTTCTCCTGCGATTATTTTACGTGTTTGATTTTGAGACAATATCCAAGTCCTACTAGGAAGTTGTAGGTACTACGTGAAGCAGATCGATGCAATTCTCATTATGAGTACTGCAACTAAGTTGCACTAGGTACGCGAAGTGGATAGAGGTACCACGTACTGTAAGTTCCGATGGCAATGCGTTTTTGCTTAAATTTTGTGAGTAGAGGTACGTTCTGTAGCTAAAGAAAGGGTTAATGCTGATGGTCGAATCTTTGAGAATGAAGTTAGGAGTTAGACGAATCTTCATGCGAAGACGGGAGTTGCTCTACATCGTACAGGAAGAACTCATCTACTGCAAGAACTATGTATAAGAACTCAAATCTACTCTATTTGAAGAACTCAAAGTGATTGTAAGTAGAGGTACGTAGTTCTGTGAGTTCCGATGGCAATGTGTTTTTGCTTATTTCCTTTGCTTTTGTCCATGCCTCTTCTTCTGTTTTCGGCGGCTCGCCACCAGAATAGAGCTCTCTGTGAAGTTCAAGTTTCATCCCTAGCTCCTAGTGTTAGGGAGATGACATTGATATTTCTAGTGATAGATCGTCCTTCTACTAGATAAGCATGATCATGCTCTCTAGTTGTGAAGATGACCCTCTTCTGTGAAGATCATCGGCAAGATGAGACTCTTCTTGGCGAGGAGGTGCTCTGGAGTGTCCATCTTCTATAGAGCTACATGAAGAGCCTAGACCTATAGATGGATTATTCGAAAAAAATAAAGTACGTACGTGATCTTCCTTACTCGACGATCTGACCCTTAACATCGAATGGCATTGTCGATGGCCTGGGCGACTTTCCGGTATTTCATCGACAGCGTTTATGAGTGGCGCCACTGATTGAGCCAATCATGGAAGAAGGGAATGTCGACACTCTCTTGTGGCCTTCTTCAATGAACGAGTGAGGCCACAAGATGAAGATGATGCGTCACTCGTTCGACCTTGTTTGAAAAGTCCTACGTACTGTAGCCCTTTCTTCGATATCAATCAAGTGTGCTACAACTGTAGTACGTGCCGGAGGTTGGCGTTCCCTTTCCTTCGGCCTCACTCGTCTTATTTGTTTGAACAGTAGTACTACGTACTACCGGGCTCCTAGTAGTAGTAGTAGTAGTTGTAGTAGTTGTAGTAGTTGTAGTAGTTGTAGTAGTTGTAGTAGTTGTAGTAATTAACAAGGCGCAGTCTTAAGTGCAGAGGGGATGGGAAAGCTAAAGTTAGGAGGGTAGTGGCCTCACTCCTTCCTCTTTGAGCGGAGGTTGCCGTTCCCTTCCCTTCGTTCTCAATCAGTGGCGCCGTACGATATAGCGAACATCTCCTCTTTCTGTATTGGAGCAGGCCTACAACAGCTGCAGGTACAAATAGCAGTTCATCCAAAAATGGACCTACTTGTTCAATACGCCCCTTCAAAGTGCTTCCTCTATAGAGCCTAAGCCACTAGGAAAAGGAAACCTCAACGAAGAAACCACGCCGCAATCCACCAGAAGTGAGGTCCTTTATAACAACTACCACGTCCAACATTATAGTGATGGAACACTAGTGTAGTCCCTACACCTACCAGATGAAATAATATCTCCCCTGAGCTGGAGAGGGTAAACTACAACGTAAATAGGGTAAACAACGTAAACGACGTAAATAACTATAACTCTAATATCATGATCTATAATAAATTAGGTTTAGGATCTACTACTACTTCTCTTCATAACGAAAAACCCTTGTTTCCTCCCGAGCTCCAGTTGATCCTGTGCATACGGTAGAGGCGCGATTAGGTCAAAAAGATCGGCGACAACAGCCTTATAGTAGCTTGCTTCATCAAACCAATCCGCGCTTTTTGGCTTTGTAGCTGTCTATGAAAAAACGGATTCTAAGGGTAAGGTGCTGGGTATGAAAACGGATACTAAAAGAGGAGATCCCTAAGCCCTACGCCCTCGCACTCTAGTTCTATTTGTTGTATCCCTTTATTTTTACTGGAGCAATCAGGGTGTAAGTCTAAGTACTAGAATTCCAGTTTTAGTAGCCCTTTTATTTCTGAGGACCCGTATTCTACTGAGGAGTCCTCAGAAAAAGGGCTACTAAACCTCACTATTAAATATTTCCGTCAATCATTACCCTCCAAATGTGGGTTCCCGGTCCTTCCACTTTGAGATCAAGCCTTTATGAATTCAGAATTCTGTTCATATGTCTGTCCTGCCTCTTGGCTGCCAACCGCAAGCAACCGTCCAGTAATAGTGGAGCCTCATGCGGAATAGTTCCAGCAGTTTCTTCATCTCTTAGCAGGTTCCTTGTTGTTGTTACCTTCTAAAACAAAGGAACAAAACGAAAAGGAATTATATTATAAGTAAATATCAAATATTATTAAGACGAAGGATAGAGTCGATATTTTTAATATCATTTGACTGGTTGCTTATCAAAGGAACAGTCCTGAGAGATGAGAAAGGGAGATGAGAAATGCTATCAGTACGGCTTATCTTCAAACAAACGCACTGGAGAGATGAATGAATGAATGAATGAATGAATGAATGAATGAATGAATGTGCTTAACTGCTTTCGTTTCCATGTCATCGCTTCCTCCACTCAGCAGCGCATCCTTCGTCTTTTTGAGAAAATCTACATCCGTTACAACCGGGAAAGTTAGAAGAGTATATTACCAGAGTGGTCGCAGTGTTGATGGATGAGAGAGAGAGAGCAACTACTCTAATATACAGGCCGCTGTTGACCTTTTGATGTTGCATGAGAGTTCCTACTCTAATGTGTTCTTGAATCAAATATGTTGACTCATACTCTGTTGTTTCACTTTCATGATGAGTGATAACAGGGGCCATGCCAGGCTCCAGCATAGTTTGTTGGCAGTTGGCAGCGGATGAAACAAAGTGCCTATTCGTAATATGGTGGCGCTACGCTAGAGCTGGTGGCGCTACGCTACGTCCTAGTTCCTAAGCTACACTAGACCGATACAGAGCCCGAAAATGGCCAACAGAGCCAGCTAATTCTGGGTCTGCTGATGGATTTAGCTGAATCCAGAAGGTTCCCCATTTGGGAGAATGTTCGCTCTTAGTTGGCAGAGAATCATGAAACAAAATATTTATTTGTAATTTTGGGTGACTGTTTTCGATGTAGTTGATGATTGACTCATCCCGTAGTAAAATCTTGAGGGTGATAGCAGTTGTCTCGTCAGTTGTTGCATCCTTAATAGATACTCCACGCCGCTCTGCAGGCCCGTCCATGCGGCATCATCCATTTGATCACCCGGTCTGATGTTGGCTAGTATCGGTCTACAAATTAGAAGAGAGTCTTACGAAAAAGTTGCAGTCTTTTTCTTTCGATGGTAATAGCAGTCGTAGTCGTAGTTGTAGCACTAATTTCTGAACTTGATCATGAGGAGCTACAAGTCTTCTACTATTTATGAACGGGGAAGGGGGCGTTGCATTTTGGGTTTTTGGAAAGGGTATAGATAGAGGAAGAGACTCAAGGTAAAGCTAACAGACAACTATGCAATTGCTAGAAGAAAGCGGGGTCACAGTGAGGCACTTTTGCGCAAACGTGGTTGGCGTGGACACTAGAGACAGACGCGTGGCCAAGACCGACCTGTTGTGAGAGCCTGCACGACAAGCGGCGATGCTCTCTATACCTCACAGTGACATTACCCTTTCTTCGACGACCAATGAGTAAAAAGAACACTGCGATATCTTTCGTTGAACACTAAAATCTGCAAAGGCCGCCGAGAGGAACCGCTTTGCTTCATGCTACAGTGAGTACAATACTTATCAAGTCGATAGATCAAAATGAGGACAATCATCGTTTTCAACTTCGCTATCTCCGTCAGAAAGAAGCCCGTCGATGCCATCATCATTCTTTAGTTCTAGCTTCGCTGCGCGAAGCATTCCTTCACATTCGAGCGCTTTTGCATCAACATAACGTCTCCAAGCCTGCTGCTTATTATTCCACTTACCAGAAATAAGAATTTGCGAGATACTACCACCCGCGGCAGCTACTGCTGCGGCGCCACCTCTTCTAAGACTATGCGTTCCCCAATCACCAAGCTGATTACACCTCCGCAAACTCCTCTTAAGTTCTTTTAAAACTATCGGATAAGTGAGAGACGGGAAAACTCTATGCCCAGGTTCAACTTTGTCGAGAAAACAGAGATAAAATGAACAAAAAGGACAAAAATTTTTCGCCCAAGAGAAAGGAGACTCAGTTGAGGACGAGCTCACACTTTTGGCATCGCCGCAAGTGCACGAGCGAACAACACAGTCCCCTTCTAGCTTATTCTTTCTACTCCTTAATCTAATAGTAACCGCGCGATCTTCTATGTTGCCCCAAACTGCACTATGATGCTTTAACTTCGTAACACATTTCTTGCCGTCGTCAGAGAACATCTTCTTTAAATAGACAGCTTCGTCACCAACTCTCAAAAGGAAAATCCATGAAATGACTACTAAAAATTTGAACTGATTCGTTGTTGTACTGTCCTGAAGGAGAAGACTCAAGCAACTAGGAGAAGTCGGCGTCTTACTCCTCGAAGGAGCCTGATGCCTCCTGATACCCTTCGAGATTGCAGAACTATCAACTTCTGGCCATGCCACTCCACTCTTCATTGAACAAAATTTTTTTAATGCTGAACGAGCTACATTCATCGAAGGCGCACAACCTTGAATAGCTAAATAACCTTCGATCTTCCCTTTTGTAGGAGGGAAGGGCTTCTCACACATCGTCGCACTGTAGTCCATATATTGTTTAAGGTGACTCAAATAAGGTTTCCAAGATTCGTCTGATAGTGCTTCACCCTTGATAAAACTAGCGCTCGCAACTACTGTCCTTTTGGCCACTGTTGGGCCTTGGCTAGCTAAAGTCCGTATCTTCTGGGATGGACCTAAATCTTGATCGAAAACTAACGCTTTCTGCCCCATGACGTACTTCTTAAAACGCTCAAACAGCACATCACTCTTGGTGCTAGCATTGACGAAAACAGAGGCGGACGCACTACCAGGTAAATCACTGACGTCCTTCTCACTAGCCAACGACTTAAACGGCAACGGCCTACTTCGTTTGTACTTCGAAGTACTAGAAGAAGAGCAACTAGAGCCAACGAACGGGACAATACTAGAAGAGGAGGAGGAGGAAAAGCCTCCACTAGAATCCGGCGTGCAGATGTCCCGAACTGGGACTAGCTTCCTGGTACTGTCGAGAGTCCACTTACTCGAATTCGTTAAAGAGGAAGATTTTGCCACAGGTAGCACAGATGCCAAAGGCTCCTTTTTTGCCTGTGACGCCTGGAACATGTTCCACATTCTGATACAATTCTTTACTCACTTAAGCCCTTAATCAATATGAAAATCTTCTAAGTTCAACTATGGAAATGCAAACTTTGTGTAATTCTGGACCATTCTAATTCTTTCTTTAATAAAAGTTAATACTTCTATCATTACACTACAAAATCACATAACTCGATCGAGAGACAGCCCACCCAAGTCAACACAAATCAATCTAGCCTGCTGGTCGTTGAACCTCATCCCGACGATTCTGCTACAACTGCAGCACTGGCAGGCGACACAGTGCTCGCGTTGCTTGCTACAGTGGTGTTGGACGACCCCGACGGGGCAGAAACGACACGAGGATGCTCACTATCATAATCAAGATCGAGGCTCCAATCATTCAACGAACGAGCAAAATTCTTAATATCTTGAGCTTCAGAGCGAGTACTAGGCAAAGAATGATCAAAAGAGCACGAAGGGTTCCCACAATTCAAACCACGACCAGGTCCTTGACGAATCCAAGTAAAACACTTCCTACCACCCTTACCTTTCCCTTTTCCTTTCGACCCATCACCATACGGACCATTTGGCTTCTGTGGCGACCACTGTTGTCGCACAGCAAGCGCATCAAAAGCAGCAGCCTTTCTATCCAACTCCTTCATCTTGTTGCCCAACTCTCGGCTCTTGTACGTAGTAGCCAACCTGGAAGATAGCTGTCAATGGCCATGCAAAATACTTCAGAAGGAAGGGGGTGGTAGTCGCGATAAGAAATGGGGAAAAACTGCCTCTGGATCAAACGTTCAGCAAAATAATAGTCATTCTCGATTCGCCTTTCTATCTCCAATCCACCACGAAGAAGATAATCTTGGCTCCTCACATAATTGGCCCTGAGTAAAAGAGTTATAAAAATTTTTCCTAGGTAAACACTATTCACACAAACGAAAACCCAAAACTGGTTTATTAAAATAAAATAAGCTATCACACTTGACCTCTCAATCTTGACTTCCAGCACCTCCTGAAAAGCGCCATTGGCGAAAAAATCGGAGATACGAGCTGCATACTCAGCACCACCATCGGCTGCCATGCCACCAATGCGAATCGTACGATTCTGATACACATCATTCATAGCCTCGGCCAAAACTTCTTCATCTGCCTCTCGTGCAATCTTCTTGGTGAAAACCTAAAGTTTTAAAACCGAAAGAAACATAATGCTGGAAACGAAAAAGAAGGGGTGACGAGATGGATGTTCTACAAATTAAGAGAGTCCTAATTCAAGATTAAACAGTAAAAATAAAGATGGAGTAGACATTAAGCCAATACGTGAGTCAAGTTCGTGGAGATCTTGCGAGCGCGTTGCAACGTAGCACCATCAATATGAGCAGGCTGGGCTGCAACTCCAGCAACTGCAGGCACTGCAGGAATGCCAGGAAATCCGTCCGCTGCAGGGACCTCGGGCACTGCAGCAACTGGCGCAACAGCAGCTACAGGCGGGCGATAACCACCAAGCAAGGTGATGCCAACCGCATCTCGCACAACTCTTTCCATTGTCTTCTCAAAAGGTTGCTTCTGAAATTTTCGCTCGTGCAAAGACCTGGCAACAAATAAAACAACATGAGATTAAACATTGGATTGGCATAACAATGGAAGATGTTGCTACGATCTCACCTTCTTAACAAATTTTGAAAACTTGCAACTACTTGACACTATTACGCATGACTACAAGAACAGCACAGCAGTACGTTCCCATGTTGAGCTTTTCCAAGTTCGAAGTGTCACCCTCAGCAACTCCGCAAACAAGGTCGCCAAAATCGCGGCAGCAATTGCGAACGAAACGAACCTTCCCTACATCTGGACGATCATGCGTCTGCTCCTGTGCGATCAAATTGAACGCATTGCGCAGCGCCACAACTCCTTCCTCAGCCATCTTTACTTCTCTTCACTAGCAAACGAACGATCTAGTAAAATTTCGCGATTATCGACTTCCAACTTAAGCAATTTGTAAACTCTATCCTTTATTTCTTCACTCAACTGAACTTCTTGCGCATCGAAACTAATCTTAAAACTTTCATACAAGAAGCCGACTTTTGTAGGCAGGTCAGCTATGTTCACTGCTGATGGAACACGAAAAATTTGCGGGGAAATGTGAAACCTAGACGCATGCTTCCAAAATTCAAAAGCAAGAGCGGCGAGATGACTACGCCCGCTGTTCATCCTAATCAAAAGCCCTTCTGCACAACAGTTATCAATGAAACAATCAACCCGAGAACCTGCAAGAAGATCAGACCAAACCCATAAAGCAACAACTGCAGCACAACCTTCGAGAAAGTTAATAGGATATAAAGCGGCATCCTCAAAAGTCTCAGACTGAAAAACAAGAGTCTTCCAATAGGCCACTGCGCCAAGCGACCTAGAATCTTTGTTAACTTGCCAACAGTCTACCAAACACGCTGCTATGTAGCCCTTCTCTCTCTGCCAACTCGCATCCGAATAAATCAGATACCTAGTAGGGAGAAAAATTAAAGACCTAGCGGGAAGAGAAACAACTAACTCGGCGCAAGCACTAAGGGACGCCTTCAAGACTCGACGCAAAGAATGATCAGAGCAGGAAGAGAACACTCTAGCTAAAATAGGCCGCATCATGGGATGAAGCATGCGCTCACACACGGCACAAAAGGCGAACGAAAGTTTTCCATAGATCCGAGACGCGTCGTTCGGTGTCAACTTCTCACTATCAATAATTTTTCTAATTTCAGCAGCACAGGCTTGAGCTCTCCCTGGAGCTACTACTACTGAAGGTTTACCTCTAAGTTGAAAGATCAAACCAAGCAACAATACGGCCGAATCACTAACTTCCACTTTTTCTAGCTTATACTCCCAGCCGAGAACGTCCAAAAGACGGCAAACTCTATCGGCAGAAGCTTGGCCCATATTAGCCCGAACAAAAGCATGGTAGTCGTCGATGAAAACGGAAGAAGGAATCGTAAAGACTCGCCTCAAAACTGCATTAATCAAAAACGCTACCCTGCACCAACAAACTACCGAATGCGTATTCCCAAAAAGAAGAGTCTTCCCTTCGAACGCAACATATTTCTTTCCGGTGGGATCCCACACGACTAGAAAATTTGCGAACTCTTGACCACTCAAAATCCCTAACGTCTTATAAGCGCCTTTCACATCAATAACAATCCCTTCGACTGCATCACTACAACTAAAACAACCTTCTAACTCTGCCCCCGCTTCAAGAAGCAATTTGGACAAAGCCTCAAAAGAATCAGCAGGAACAAATTCCGACTTACGCTTCCTGGACTGAAACGAGAAGCATGCAGCAATTCTTTTATCTAACCCGGGGCACGACTGAATTCTTGCGGTCACAGTCGCCGCTGCCAACGCCTGTAAAGGTGAAGGTAGCGGCGCCCGCTTATCTAGCTTGGCTGAACAATTAAAAAGACGAGCGCCATCTATCATACGATATCGAGTCTTTTGCCAAATCGCGAATCTAGGAACAACATGCTGAACGGACTGGGGCAGTTGATCAAAATCAAACGGACCGGCCAACAAGCCTTCATCTCGTTCGTTAATTGTAGTAGACCAAATCAACTTAAGAGCTTCCTCCTCAACACGGAGTGGGGGCTTGGAAAAGATTTTTGAATTTATGAAGCACTTGCGATTCAAATGATCAAAATTTTCGTCGTCGTTCTTGGGCTTCTTGTTCTCCCAAAAAGAAGGGCGCCACAACTTGCCAACACACGTGCCTCCCTTAAGAGCTAACAGCCACGCAGTGGAATCCTCGGGATAAAACTCTTGACTAAGAAGCTTAAGCAAAGCAATATTTTTCCAGCCAATAACTCTATGATCCTCGATATCTATGTGTTGGTTAGGTTTAGATACAATGCTGGTTTTCACCTTCAAGCGTCTTTCCTAATTACAAAATGGGGAACGAGACTGATCCGCAATCAGCCCCCCTATGAGGCCCACACTACAGCTTGGTAGCTGAGGCAACACCTAAGCGTTGTTCACAGCGCCGCCTTGCAGTCGGAATCTCTTGTTGATCCTCCAAGTCCTCTAGTTCTAATAATGACAGCCGCCCTACCGGGTCGATCTCGGCAGCAGCCGCCTAGGGTATTTAGTCACTCAACGCTTGTTCCTTGGAGTTATTGGCGCACTTCTTCACGAAGGGCCGCCCTGTTTACACCCGGGCCAGGTCCTACACTGCCCCCCCTACGCAGTGAGGCGTCGGAGCCATCCTTTTAAGAGCTCCGCCCGGTGGTACTTATATTCCTATCACCATTACAGCGAAGGTGCCCAAATACCGAGTGAATCCTAGCCCCTTCCCGTCTCCAGGAAGTTCGCCTGGTATCCTCGCAGATACCAACAGTTCTATTCTTCTTTCATGTCTTAAAACCACCAAAGGGTTTACAAAGGTCTCGCAGCCTTTTAGTCACCTGGCCTAGATCATCCTATCCTTACTACTCCAGGGCTTCCCCTCGAGATTCGGGACCCGATCAAATCTATCGCAAGCAGCTCACTTGGCCAAACCTTCCATGAGCCTTTCCTTCTTGAATAGCTTCCCCTAGATTGCTCGTCTAAACCACAGAACGACTGATCTAGTGTTTCACGTTGTTCATTTCCTACTGTTCACGGCGCTTCCCTCCCTCGGAGGTATCACTACCCAGCAGTCCTTGCTACTACTTAATTCTTATCCAGGCCTACTTGAACTAAGCCAAGGAGTCTGAACATTTACTCGCTTTGCTTCCTTCACAAAGCAGAAACATCTCTCGAGTATTCGTCCTTTTCACAGAGTCCGAAGCGGTTACTTATACAGACAGACGCCCCCAGGTCGACGCCTCCTCTGCTGCTTCAAGACAGACGAACCTTAAACTAGCCAGAACTTGCCCCAGGAAAGCAGGTGATCAATCCACTTCCTGACTCGAAGTTCCTTCCCACGGATCCAGAGATCCCTCCAACACTGTGCTAGGGTAGGCCTCAGCACCGGGCTAGCAGCAAAGTGCTGGAAGTCGACCTCTCTTCATTCATCGAATCCGTTCGGACTCCACCGCATAAGAGCGACGCTTCACAACACCAGTCCGGTTATCTCTATGCTACTTATACCCTACTTCAAAACACAGAACATTCCTTGCAGACTCCCAACTTATCTCAGACCCTTCGTGGAGCCATCCGCTCCCCCCTTCTCCCGCCAGTGGCTGCAGCAGTCTCCTAAAGTAGGAAGTAGGGCCATTTTGTCATTTTACGCAATATTAGAGTTTTCGTCAAACCTCCCAGATTTCCTCAGGGACTGGCTCTACAACCACGTCAGGAGTTCATCCTACTCAGTCTGTTCCTCCACCTTCCGCGTGAACACCTCCTTTGTTCTTCCTAACATTTCATCCGTCGAAGGGAGATAGTCCAGATTCCGCAAGAAATCCTCGGCACTTGATGCGGGTACAGCACGGGTCAGCAGCTTCAGTGGAACCTTCCCACTGGCCGCTCCCGTTGCTGCTTCACCCAATAGATCCAGCAATATCGCGTGGCGCGGTCCTACCGACTCCACCTTAAACAACGCTGGAAAATTCTTCGGGTCAAAACTATCTTTTCGCGCGTGCATGTTTCTTACTACCACCAGATCACCAGTAATCAGAGGTGCTTCCAGTGAATGCCCTCTCAGCTTTGTTTGTGCGATTTGACGAAGCTTCGAATTTTCATTCCCAGTCAGGTTTGATTGTGACAAAATTTCCTCCCGAAACTTATTCGCCGCTTCCAAATAAGAATCCACACCCGGTGTTCCTCCGAGCGCCGTTCTCAGAGTCTCCGCAAAAGCGTGCCGCGGCTTACAGCCAAACACTAGCTCATACGGCGAGCGATCACCTAACACCTCGAACGGTGTTGTCCGAGCAATCCAATTTAGGTAGGGAACCAACTCTACCCATTTGGCGTTCTCCGCAAATTTGATCAAAATCTTCCGCAACGGCTTATGGAGCACTTCAACCAGCCAATTCGCCTGCGGCGAATACGGCATAGTTGGCGCATGATGCACCCCATATGTCTGCAAGTATTTCCCCAGGCTTTCATCCCCCGACTCACCGAATCCTCGATCGGATCGTATCACAATCGGGCATCCGACCATACAAAATGCGTTAGCAACCAAAGCCTCTGCGGCCTCTTTGCAAGACTTCGTTTTCACCGGAATGAACCAGGAAAACAACGTCGCCGAGTCACGAACCGACAATAAGTAATTAAACCCTTTATCCAATTTGAATGGACCCACATGGTCAACGTGCAGCACTCTGAAAAACCCTAGATACTTCTCATACCCCAACGGGGCCTGCGTTGCCTTGGCCGCGTGGGCGATCGTGCAAGCAATGCAATTTTTACAATGCACTTGCACATCCCTCCACATGGTTGCCCAAAACACCCCTCTATCCAGCAGATGATTATAGGTTTGTCGAGCACCTCCATGCCCCGTTCCCAGCAAGGAATTATGAGCCAGGAGAAGGTAATACTTCTTCCAACTCACCTCCTTCCCTACTACGGTAGACAGCCAAGCTCCTCCCGCTGGCAAGCATACTACAGCCGTCTCATGATGACGTGTCATCAACAACTTAGTATCTTCGTCAATCCAATGCTCATACATTCTAGCGGTCGACATACGGGCCTTTCCCAGGTCCCACTTGCGTGCAACCGCAAGCTCAACCTGTTCCCGGTCCTTTTCCCTGTCGCGCAGTTCACATGCCAAATAAACGGGACCCCATTCCTTACAAACCTTCTGATCCTCCACCAAGCGCTTACGGAGTCCTGCTCCTTGCAGTGAAACTAACGCTGCCACCACGGAGTCCTCCCCTGCAAAAGGGAAATGGAAAATCCTCAACTCCCAATGCTTTTTCAGCCGCAGCTTACAACTTTCCTCATCCCACAGGGATCCGAAAGCCCTCACCGGGCCTGCCTGAAGCGAGGTCACGTTCCTTGGGTTCCACATGGCCACTCGGGTCACTTTCTCCGATGTTTCATGCACTTCTATGTACAAATCCTCACTATTCGCAGTCTCGCGGATCATCGTAGCCTCGTCACTAATGACTGGCAATGATGGAAACAAAATCCGGAAAGATTCCACTCCATCGCATTTCCTAATAAACTGCTCGCGAACCTCCTTTGAAATTTTCACGCATTCCGGCGCGGTTAGGAATTCAGTCACATCAGGGGCCTCCCCTCCTATCACGCCTTCACCACAGAGGCACCGACATAATGAAGCGGACACCCTCCCTATCCGACACTTCCGAATCTCTTTGAAGTTCGTACAAGGAGCAGAATCCAAAAAACAGGCTCTAGTATCCCAAGAGGCTGAGATCGTGAAGAGATCCGCTGCAACCTTTTTCACCACGTCCGCCCTCTCAGGCTTCCGAAAAAGATGAAAATACTCTTGATGAACCACAGACCTCCCATTCACGATTCTTTCACCCAATCGTCTAGCTGCCGCTGTTTCGGCTTCTTGCATCAATTCCTTCAAACGATCCCAAGCTTTATCATAAGCTTGCTTAATCGTCATGCTCGGAGTAATTTTAATCCATTCCCGATCCGTTGAACGACCATCCATCACACCGGAGACCACTACGTTATCTCCTCTCTCGTCAGTCTTCCGATATAATCGCCGGGGAAGGAAAGTCCCCCTATAGCGCTCGGTTACTGCCGAGGGTCGCAACTGATCTCTCATTGCTTTGAGCATCGTCTTCAGCCGTCGCTTTTGACGTGATGCTCCTAACTTTTCGATAAATACTTCCCAGGTTACCGACCTTGGACTGAGTACGGAAGCCGTTTCCAGCCATCCGTGGTCCGCCGTGGAATTTACCCGCAGCAAAACCCAGTAGACTCCTAGATCGTAAAGGCTCGGGCAGGTTGCATATTGACACTCTAGCTTCTCGGCGTTTTTAACGCATAACGGCATCAACCGCCGAAGCCCTTGGTTAACTCCTTCTCCCTCATTCAATCTCCCTCCTTGAAACCGAGTTGAAATATCTTCAAAAACTTCGTTTTCTTGCGCATCTGTATTTAACACCTTCCCACTTGGGGAAACCACCACCGCACAAACCCGCTTCTGTTTCGAGGACGTCGAACCCTCCCCACTCCTTCCTAGGTCAAGGAGGTCTAAGTCCTCATCTAGTAACGACGAACTCGCGTTACATGGTCGATCGGGGATGCCATCCCCCTGATACAAGTGGAATCCTGCCCCATCCTGCAACATCATGCATTCGCCTTCATCGCACATCGTACACATTAACTGAGATGGACTCTGCCACTCCTGATCTCCATTCCTTCCCTCGCTTTCTTTCATGCTCGCGTCCTTCTTCATCATAATTCCAATGCACTTCGCCCCCACATCACTGCCTACCGCTTGATCCGATGCCAGAGCACTCGGCAAGTGATCACGCGGGTCCTCAAAGTCTTCACTTGGGTGAACGGGTGGCACAAAATGATCCACCTCCAGTAACTTTTTTCTTTCTGACATTATCTGGCCAAGTTGATCTGGCTGGCAGAAGATAAACTGCACTAGAGAACGAATCCGCGGCAACATAAAAGAAAGATTATCAATCTCCTTCAGTGCCGGATCCTCCTCAGACTTCATCCTCGAAAGCGCGTCCGCAATGACGTTCGCTTCCCCCTTCAAATATACTCGCTTCCCAGTAGAAAGCGGTCTAGCAATGAGATAAAACCATCGTAAGATCTTACCTCCGGTAGTTCTATTGGCACACAGTGAGTTGAGCTCTTTCGTGCCCAAATTCTGATGATCCGTGTACAGGATCCACTTCGAGCCTCGAATCAGCTCATAGCCCGACTTTATGAAGTCCACGATGGCAAATAATTCGCGCTCTAAAGTCGACCACTGCTTCTGCGTTTTGTCAAACGAATGCGTAGAACATTTCCACACTCGCAGTTTTCCTTCAGCTGTTCGCTGACAAATTGCCCAGGCATAGCGATTCTGCGAGGCGTCCGTGAACACCTCGAATGGCCGCTGCCAAGTATTTGCTGCTTCGTAGTCTGGCTTAATCAGAATCGCATTCTTCGAGACCACGTCCTTTAGTGCCTGAAAAGCGGCTACTGCCTGCTCATCTGAGGCAAACTCATTAAAAGGCCTTTTCTTGAGTTCGTATTCCTTCAAGGGTGCCGCGACATTCTGTAGCTCGCTTGTGTAACATTGCAGATACCGCACCACATGAACGAACGAAGTCAAATCTTCTTTGTTTGTGGGGAGAGGCCAATTCTGAATTTGGAATAACTTTGCCGGACTAGGGTGCGTCCCGGCTTCATCAATGATATGCCCTAACACTTCAATTTTCGGAGCACCAATAAAAGTCTTAGTCAGCGAGAGTCGGGCCCCACTTTTCTCACAACATTGGAATACCCTCTCTAGTCGCGACATGAACTCTTCCATTGAGTTCTCTCCATAGCCGATGTCATCTATAAATACTTCACACTCGTGCCCAAACGCCGCCTCAGTTTGAGCTTGGAACCACCCAGGCGCGGGACTTGGTCCTAACGTCAATCGCGTAGGCAAGTACACCCCAGAATGGGTCACCACCGCCAGGAGACGTTTCGTTTGCACATCGAGTTTCGCTAGATTGTAGGCCAGCGACAAATCCGACCCAAAATAAAACTTCTTCCCTTTTAGATTGTGGAAAGTCTTTTCTTGGTTAGGAGCCGGCAACGCAATCGGCGTCATCGCCTCGTTACACTTCCTGTAATCCACCACAATCCTTCCAATCACGGAATTCTTGCGAGGTGCTAAAAAAGCAGGACTGCAAAAAATTGGTCGACTTTCATCAGACCCATCCCACTTTTCAAACAACCCGTCGTCGAGCTGAGTCTGGAACAAAAAATCCAATCACTTCTTTCCGTACGCGCTCAACTGCAACGGCTGAGGTAAACTCCGATGCGTCACCCTGTTAGGATTATAATCGAAGTGGCGCACTGTTTTCAACGAAGGGAACGGACATCCTTCATCGTAGAAGAAATGCGCATTCCGTTCAATCGTAGCCAACAGCGCTTCTTTACTTTCTTCAGGCATATGGTCGAACTCCTTTACTTGCGCGCTAAAGACTTGCGTGACGTTCTCCGTCCACTCGACAGACGGCACGTCCCATTTTCTGTTGCGCTGTCTTTTGGTACTTCGATCCTGTATTTCCTTGTCCAAATCCCCGATGAAGTCTTTCGGCTTCGTCTTATTTTTATATTTTGACACGTTCAACAAGATTGCTTCGATCTTTCGAATACCTTCCCACTCTTGAAACAGACTACTCAAATGTTTCACATCCCTGGCCTCCGGTAGTTGTTCCGAGAAGACCTTCATCTTACTCGTCGCTCCGGCTGCCAAAGTGTTTTTAAAGTCCTTTCGTCCTTCTTTTTCCTCGTTTTCCTTCTTCCACTTGTACCAATCCCATCGGACGCTATTCACGTCGACGGTGGTATCAGAAAAGTTGTAGACCTCTCTATCCCACTCACTGACCTTTTCCGTTTCTTCTCCAAACTGACCCTGTAATCGCCAAACATCAGCACATACTCGACTTCCTAAACTCGCCTCACCTTCGTCATATGTAATTCCATGAATTGCTCCTACAGGGGCTTCGCCTCCCTTTCCCAGCCAAGGCTGAGTCAGCAGAGGCCAGCATCCATAGTCTGTTAATAATGCTCCAACTGTTATTGCAGTTTTCCAGTTCTCGAGAGGTTTGGGCGTACTTTCTTTTTCGAATTTTTTAAATTCAGGACTCGCTTGCAGGAGGGCATCATCACCCCCCTCGCCCCCTGACAGCGGCTTCGAAGAATCTGCTGTCATCCGACTCATCAGATTACAAGCTCGCAGTGGGGTCAGTGGTTGGATCTTCAAATGCTCTCTCGTCAATGTCACTTGCCGATCCTTGTTCCTGTGATTAAAAATCTCAATCGGGTGCTCGGTGTCCTCCGATTCCGATCCCGTGATAAGAACCGGTAAAAATGAAGTCCCGTCTTTCATGGCCTTTAGACTTGGCTGCGCCACCGCTGTGGTATTCTCATGATTAATCGGTGGGCAAACAAACGTCGCAGATACCGACGCGAAGGCCGCCACATGGGCTAACCTTGTAAAGGCGTTCATCACGGGCTTCTTTGTTGTACTATTATACTCCACAATTGGCACCCGTTCGCCAAGCAACTCTATCTCGCGGCTACCTTCTCGTAGCGGCGCATAGTTAATCCCAAGCTGATGCACTGCTGTATCCCCGGCAATCAACGCCCCGGGCGTGTTCAGTCCCTCTACAATCAGAAACTTTCGTTTCAAATCCAAGACCTTCCCACTTCGAGTGGAAATCTGTAAGCACAAAATGCACTCCCGATTCGCTGTATGGGAAAAAGACTTTCTTCCAAAAGAAATCTCCACTGGTGGGCAAGGCATAGGCGGAGACACAAAGTCACTTACATCCTTCCGTACTCTCAGACGTTCGTGACTTGCCTTGTCAGTCACATCGTACCCTAGCCACGCCCCCGGGTCTAAATATAGAGGAATTGGAAGGGCTTTGCCTAGAAAACCCGCAATATAAATTGGGGCTCGCCGTTCTTCTTTCGGTCGTCTTGCTGTGCTTTCCCAGGCAGAATTCATCATGGATACTACTCCGCTCTTTCTTAGGAACTTTTCGCGTACTTTCGAAACCATGCGGGGAACTGTGTCTGCAGTCAACCCTAAATATTCCGAAACGTAGGCTTCTCCCATTCTTAATATCAAATAAACCAAAATTCCAATTCGGATAAACAGCCAACAGAAGGAGCTCGGACCTCTATCCTCACTCAATTTGCAGGCCTCGGGCGTTTCCATCCGATTTATCGAAGGGGTTAATGGCACATTTGCCCACATCTCCCAATCTAAATCGTTTTTTGTCATTTCCTCTCCTCCTCCGGTCGACGTTTCCGTCACGGGGGGATCGAGGTTCATTTGGTTGGCCCGCCGCGGGGGCGGGGCGGGTCTCCTCTTCGCGAAAGCCACTTTTTTCACTGGAGGCCCCGTTTTCTTTGACTTCAAATCTTTCTGAGCAAATCTCTTTGAATTCAGTTTATTAGATTTCACAAAGGCGGGTGGATGAGACAAACGATGTCCTCTTTCCGGCACAAACTTACACGTCGGGTTTTTTCCGTCGCGCTTCAGTTCCAGGAGTTCTTTTCCCAGTCCTGCTTGAGAGTCTGGCTTCCGAAATGATGGATGACGCGGAACGCCCTTAGCGTCCACCAAAACATCGCAAAAGATTAACTTTGTTTTTTCGTCTCTCTTTAACAGCCTCCCGGCTGCGCGAGCCAGCAAATTCGGACAGCAGACCTGTCCTGCCTTATTCACTGGATGTTTCCTTTTGTTGCACGCGGGCAGTGGACAAGTTTGAGGCTCCTTATTCCAATCTACATCCGCAAGGGACGCGTAGTGCAATCCTCTCATGTGGTTTGGATCCCCACAGAGATACCACTTTTTCTTCGTTTCATCCTGATATTCTTCACAAGGCTGGCACATCACCAATTTCGCAGAACGATCTCCTCGCGGATAAAATTCCATCTTGTTCAACAGATTTTCTTCTAAACCCGGCTCAGGGGCGAAATCTGAATCCATCTGATTGAAGAAACCAGGCTCCGGCTCATACGAGCCATCCCCTGAAAATCTTGATTCACTTGTTGTTGCTTTCACGTTAGCTCTCGCCAACGCATACTCACACGCAGAGTCCAAAGATGTGTACTCAATTCCTCTTTTGCCAATCAAATTCTCTTCAAACGAACGCGCGTACTCTTGTGGAATCCGTTGCAGAAAATGCCGCAAGAACCGTCTTAGTTCCTGGGACGTTCCCACAATATCAGACGTCTGAAACACCTGACCGCTCTTTTGAATCAGCCTTTCAGCCATCAATTCGCGGAATTTGTTCACGTACTGGGTACAGAAAATTCCTACCGAAATTCCAGTGCCATCCTTGCAGACAAGACTGAACATCTGCATTCCCAGTTCTTCTTGCACAATAATTGGCCTGAGACCTGCCTGCTTCGAAAACTGCTCTCTAAAGCTGACCAAGCAGGCCGCTGCACTCATGTCACGGGAGAGGTTGGAAAACCGATTAGCTTCCGCCTCCACTGCATCCACCACATTACTTGCAACGCCCATAGCCTTCATGGCTCCGCTTTTCACCGCTTGCCAACCGTGCAAAGGGGCTTGAAGATGTTCTAGGCGAAGCCGGTCAAACGTTTGCCTGGCCGCAAGCGCCGCTCTGACAGAGTAAGTTTCCAGATTCAAGGGAGTAGCACTCAATTTGGAGAAGGAATCATTCCCATTGAATCTCGAATTATCCACCAAAAGCAACCCCATTTCAAAGGAATTCTCATCAATCGGTCTTACTACCACCATCTTCAACTTTGTGAAATCCAACATTTCTAAATGTCCTTGCATTTCCTGTGCACAAACATATCTTTGGAATACGCTCTCATTTTCAGGCATCTTTACAGTCCTATCCAAACAAATTCCTAATCCAGTGGACTTCGTCACAGTGTCCAAAATTGGACAAACCCTACGAGTTCTAAATCCTGTCAAATTCAGTTTCTTCTGTGCCTCTTTCTCCAGGGTAGTCGTACCTTGATTCGGCACGGTTTCAATGAACGTGCTCCCCGTCCAAGGTTGACCAAGTCCTAGTCCATGACCTTGTCCATCAAAGACCGACAGCAACTTGTAAGCGGGTGGCACATCTCCTTCTGGTTCATCCGTTGTTTCCCCAGTTTCCTGCTGTCGGGATTTCGCTTGGTACATTTCAAATAGCAAAATACCAAGTCCGATCAGCATGCTCAAATGCGCAACCAAGTTGGCGATTTGATCATACAGTCGCTGCCATTGGACCTTTGTCAACAGCCAATAAGCACCTTCTTCATATTCCTCATAATGTTCATAATTGTTGCCGCCTCCGTCACCAGGCGCCCCCGGAGGGTTGCCCGGCGGCTTACCGTAACGGTAATACACCGGATCCGGTCGAGCCATCGAGATAAACCCGAGGATTGCTGTGACGACCCCAGAGGTCACGACAGCGCTCGACATACCGCCACAAGTGACGGGCGAACGAGTGACTGTGGTCATCCTGTAAGTTTTTTCGCTCCAAAATCTCTCTCAAACCCTGCTAAAGTGGTGGTGGTTTTTTGGGAAAAGACAAAAGGCAATCGCCAAATAAGTGCTAATGCTTATCTCTGCTAACATCATTGAGTCTGGTTCTACATCTTTTCAAACAATTACAAGAGAAAGAAACACAGCTGTCAATTTCAACTACACTACTGCAACAACATGTTCTTGGCAGAATTCACCCAACCTTCGGCGCACTATTCACTACTTCCAACCAACAGAAAAAACTTCTAATCAAACACAAAAAACACGGAACAGTCTCTCTTTCTTGATCCTTCCACCGCGTGGAGCTTATCTTTCTTTTCTTCTTTTCTACATTTCCAGCACCTGAAGGGTTTCCCCCCCAAGTTCTGAAGGCCCCTCCTCCGCCTTCAAACGTCACACACAGCCTCGTGCATTGCAGTGCGCCCGGCCAACTATAACACCGAATCACTCTGATCGTTTGTTTTCTTTCACGTCCCATCACATCTCAGTCTTACTGGTACTTGTCTGAACAACATCGCTTCTCTTTGGATACATTCCACCGTCTTGCTCTTTCTGAGCACTAAGACCGCTGCCTCAGTTCAAGGCAGAAGCTTCTCGTTGTCTACTTTTTATTATTTTTTTTTTTTAGATTTTATCTCTACGAATGACGCGGGGAAATCATGGGTAGAGGTTCCTTTTAGAAGCAGGGGGCAAAATAGCCTAGCTCCATGTTTTAGAGTTTTTTATAACTCCATCATGTTCCAGAGTTCCTACAACCCCCTACCTCCACCCCTAAGTTGAGGAGTTCATTCCCCCTCTAGCGGCTAAGTCGCTGTCTCAGCAAGCTAGCGATGCTTGGGCCACAAGTTGGTGGAGCTGACGCGGACAGAACATCCTCAACTTGAACCAAGGACTCTTCATCGGAACTTGTCGCCGCAGAACTTTCGGCCGGCTCGACTGGAGCCGTTGTAGCCGCTCCCTTGGACGAGCTCGCAGAAGCAGCCGGTGGCGCAACTGTTGATGATGGTTTCATTTCATTCTGTACTAGTATCAGTTCATTTTTTACTAGTGAGGTTCTCATCAGATTAGTTCCCACGTCGAATTGGTCTAATTCAGTAGTTTCGACAGACACTTCGTTCCTCATGTCGTCGTCTGGAGACCCTAGAGAGGCATAGTCACTCGCTCTAGGGGATTCGTCTGGTCGACGAGGTGTATATATTTCAAAGTATTCTGTGCCAGAAGCTGTGATGTTTTTCGACTGAGAAGAGCGGCGGCGAGCGTCTTCACTCACTCGACTCTTCTCGTGTAGCTCGTCCACCGTGACGTTGGCGTTACCACCAACCGACTCAATCGGGGAACTAGCCTTTGGATGCAACTGAGCCTGCAGTTGCTGTGCCCAGATCGGTGCATTCTGCATCTGGCACAAAGCCTCGACTTTCGCACAGCATTGCGCTTTGCGCTGCTCCAGAATACGGTCTTGGAGCGCCTTGCAGGCTGAAAGACTAAGCCCTTCATGTCCGTACTTGAGCTCTTCAGTCGAATTGACCATATCCCAAATCGCCGAAAAACAGACTGTGCCTGGAAATCGTCGAGCAACTTCCGATGCAGCGATCGCCGTCAAAAGGTTGCATTCTTGGTGATTCTGGCAACTGATTGCCAAATCGACTAAATCCACATTGGACCGACGTCGAATGACATTGATCAGAGCTTCCGGCGCTTTCACCACTAGATGCGCTTTCGGCAAAAAATTCGGTGGTTGAACGAATGATGCTTCAATCGACATCAAAAACGCCTTGATGGTATCGTTCAACGGCTCCTGTAAGTGGAAGGTTCATACTGATTACCTGCTCAAGAATCAAGAAGTTTAGTTCATAATTTTCAACCTTTCTTCCTTTACTTGACCTTGGTATCTTGTTTTCTTATCACGAGAATGTTCTTTATCTTTGTGTCACGTCACCACTTCTCATTTCTGAATTTCTAAATTTCTAAATTTCTACCCCGTTGTTGGTTTCCACCACAAAAATTCCGTCAAACGGAACTTCCCGGAGCTTGAACGCGGTAGGGTCTGGGTGAGTCGAATCCTTGTACAGTAGGAGCGTGTTCTTCAAAAACAACTCCTTCAAGGTGGAAGCCGCCGTCTTCACCCAGGTCTTCATGTTGTATTGATTGTCCAGACCAACAGCGAAGTGGGCGTCACCGCGTAACAACTTTAAAGAGTTGTCATCAACCGGGACAATGTGCACTTGCAACGGCAGGGGAACCAAGAACCCAGCAAGATCAGTCTGCATCTCATCTCGCACATACAGTTCTTTCTCGCGTTCTTGTCCTCCCATGACAACATCTCCCTTGCCTTCGCTGGTTGAAGAAGAGGCTGTTTTCATGTTGGTCTCTACCAACGGCTCAACCGAACCTTGTTCGATTGAAGATGAAGATGCGCCACCTTTCCACGAGGAAGAATCAGTCTGCATCTTCTCTCCCTCCTCTTTCTCAGCCTTCTCAGCTTTCTTGGCCATCTTTTTCTCCTTTTTTCGTTCCTTCTTCGTAGATGTTGTATTGTTCGGACCTTTTCCTACCGACTCATCCGAGTTGTTCCAGGACTCCTCCTTGTCCCAAGATTTCTCCCCGGCGTTCCAATCCTTCCAGCCCTGGGGCTGGTTGTTGGAGTAGCTTTTGTTCTTGCCGTAGTTGTAGTTGTAGTCGCGACCTTGATCCTTGTCATAGGAGTGGTGGTTCTGGTTTTGGTAGGACTTGCCACCACCATAGCCACCTTTGCCACCACCATAGCCTCCTTTTCCACCTCCATATCCTCCCTGATATCCTTTGTCGTAGGAAGAGGAACTGTTATTGTCATGCCAGCCCTTTTTTCCGCCTCGTTTCTCGTCATACTTACGGACTGGATAATTCCAACCTCCCATCTTTAGTCGTTTTTTTTTTCTTACAAAATTAGATATAAGTTCGTGGTGAACCCAAATCTAGACTGAAAGATTTATCACTTCTACCGCTCGGGTGTCCGTGATGAACTTTTAGAAGATACAATCTCCTATCCCTGCATTTGGAAAAGGAGGTGAATAATCTTAGGATGCTTGTTTTCTAAATTTTCTAAATTTTCTGATATTCACAGAAACTGCAGTTAACATTCGCTTTGCTCATCCAACTGTTCATGGTACAGCCTTGGGAAACAAAACACTCCCGCGTTTCTTCACTCCCAGTCTTGGGTTTTCCTCAAGGTTCTCGACGCACCATTCAGATTTTAGATTTTGTTTGATCCTTTCCGTCAACCACATCGAGCATTTATTTGTGAAAGAAAGATTCCATGCTCAAGAAAAAAAACCCTGGTCAGAATGGAATTCACTTCTGACGTCAATCTTGCATACTTTCCGGCATTAGAATCACATCACAACTCTGTGAGTTCCCAACTCACATTCTTTTTATACCTGTCGAACACGGTCATTCTTCAACTGTTGTTTTCTTGCCAACTGTCATCCCCGTACGTCTAGACTCGCACTTGGAACTGTTCTTCAACAAAATTTTCCTACGGGTCTCGCACCCCGGAACAGCCCCCAGTTATGTGTTGGCTAGGTTTAGATACAATGCTGGTTTTCACCTTCAAGCGTCTTTCCTAATTACAAAATGGGGAACGAGACTGATCCGCAATCAGCCCCCCTATGAGGCCCACACTACAGCTTGGTAGCTGAGGCAACACCTAAGCGCTGTTCACAGCGCCGCCTTGCAGTCGGAATCTCTTGCTGATCCTCCAAGTCCTCTAGTCCTAATAATGAAAGCCGCCCTACCGGGTCGATCTCGGCAGCAGCCGTCTAGGGTATTTAGTCATTCAACGTTTGTTCCTTGGAGTTATTTGGCGCACTTCTTCACGAAGGGCCGCCCTGTTTACACCCGGGCCAGGTTCTACACTGCCCCCCCTACGCAGTGAGGCGTCGGAGCCATCCTTTTAAGAGCTCCGTCCGGTGGTACTTATATTCCTATCACCTTTACAGCGAAGGTGCCCAAATACCGAGTGAATCCTAGCCCCTTCCCGTCTCCAGGAAGTTCGCCTGGTATCCTCGCAGATTCCAACAATTCTATTCTTCTTTCATATCTTACAACCGCCAAAGGGTTTACTAAGGTCTCGCAACCTTTTAGTCACCTGGCCTAGATCATCCTATCCTTACTACTCCAGGGCTTCCCCTCGAGATTCAGGACCTGATCAAATCTATCGTAGGCAGCTCATTTGGCCAAACTTTCCATGAGCCTTTCCTTCTTGAATAGCTTCCCCTAGATTGCTCGCCTAAACCACAGAACGATTGATCTAGTGTTTCACGTTGTTCATTTCCTACTGTTCACGGCGCTTCCCTCCCTCGGAGGTATCACTACCCAGCAGTCCTTGCTACTACTTAATTCTTATCCAGGCCTACTTGAACTAAGCCAAGGAGCCTGAACATTTACTCGCTTTGCTTCCTTCACAAAGCAGAAACATCTCTCGAGTATTCGTCCTTTTCACAGAGTCCGAAGCGGTTACTTATACAGACATATCTATGAACTTCGTATCTAAAACTGACGCCGGAAGACAATACGACAGCGAAAGAAGTGACTCTATCTTCTCATCACCGCGCGCTAGAGAATGCGCATTAGGAAGACCGTCAAGAATGATCTTAAGATTTTCTTCTTCAATAATTTGGTCGACACGCCTAGCATTTGCCGACTCAACATCTTCGAAAACTCTATCGACATACTTCGCAGCGAGTGAGCACTTTTCTTTCACAGAATCCAACACCATCATGATCAATCGAAGAAAATTTTTAAAGACCAAGGCAATTCTCCAAGGAGGGAAAAGGGAGGGAGCGCACCAAGAAGATCTCCTATCATTTTGATTTTAATTTCATCGCAAAAGATTTTTGACGACCAGAAGACGCGACTCATTTTTAGAATGAACTCTCATCGCTTAGTCTTCTCTTTTCGAAAGAAAGAAAGTAAAGAAAGAACGAGGCTGACTTGGGGCACATTGCACACATTTGCTACCATTTCCAGAACACTCTCGAAAACAAAGAAGAACAAGAGCAGCTCGATATCCTGAACACTTTCATCCATCTTTTTCTTCAGATCACTGGCTTGGACAATTCGCGTCATGACGTAGTCAAACTTATCGATTAAAAAACAACAACTAACTCGCCGCCTAAGAGGCAAAGCTCTGAGAGACTCGACGCTCAATTTTTAAAACCGGCCCCGAGGCACGTCTAAGGAGGGTAGTCACTGTCAGAAGACCGTGACTAACGAGCCTCTCAGAGACGCGCCTCTTAGGCGGCGCAGGAGCGGGTGGGTGGGATTTTTTAAAACAGACGAATCCTCAACACCACCGAAAACAAGCTACGCTCCTGAAAATCCAATCCGGATCAGAAACAAAGTCCAAACTGGACAATCAACAAAAAGACTGTGAGCTTCTAAAGGGTCTTCACACTCACGGCCCAAACAAGGAAGAACGGCGCTAAAACCATTTCACTATCCTTCCGCGTTCATAAACAGAAATTTAA
>CAJINU010000110.1:57167-174647 GCA_905178165.1 Amoebophrya sp. A25 | reverse complement strand
CCCTGCGCAGTCCTCCTCGACTGAAAAATGATATTTAAGACTGTTGTATTCGAAAAACTGAAATAAGCGCCCTGCGCAGTCCTCCTCGACTGAAAAATGATATTTAAGACTGTTGTATTCGAAAAACTGAAATAAGCGCCCTGCGCAGTCCTCCTCGACTGAAAAATGATATTTAAGACTGTTGTATTCGAAAAACTGAAATAAGCGCCCTGCGCAGTCCTCCTCGACTGAAAAATGATATTTAAGACTGTTGTATTCGAAAAACTGAAATAAGCGAGTAACTACTTAATATAGAGTCGAGATACTGATGAGAAGGAAGAGTAGCCCTGTCAAAGCTACCTCCCTTATTTCAGTCAGTAACTCGGTTATTTTCAGTTTTCGAGTATCTAATTCTCACCATAACTAACCAACTCTCGTCCGGCAGCTCCTTCTTTTTGGCCGCTTCGTCTTTCTTGAAGAGGTTGGCTAGATTTTGCTCCTTCTTCTTGGCTGGAGGTGTCGGAGAGTGGCCTGGTGCCGGTTCTTCCTCCTCTTTCACCCATGCTGCGGCTTCTGTTGCCTGGAGGGGATCATCCGGATGGGGATGATCGTCAAATGGCTATGCTCTAGTTGAAGCTAGTGAAAGATTTGAATTTTTTGATTTACTTAGAAGACAGAGGAAGATGCAGCAAATCATTAATATAAGAGTAAGTAGTACCAAATCATCTTCGTTATTTGCGATTGCGGCGTGTAACTTCTTGCAGAGACCGTGGCTATCACTATCTTTCTTTCCACTACACGCAGTTCTCAGCACCTGTAGTTGTAATGCTGAGAAAGAGGAAAAACCCCCGTCGGCGTGATCCTTAGAGCTACCGCGTTCGCAACAACCCTGACAACTGCATCCTTGGCCGCGCCTCGCTCTTCCCCTTAGGAAAATAGTCAAGGAAGATCCCCCCTCAATAAGGTACTAGCATGTGTGCTGTTGAAGAGATTTTTTCCCTCCTGTTGCAGAGGAAGTAACTAGCCGCACCGCCACCAAGCCAAGGATGATGTTGAGGGTCCTCCATCGGGTGCCTTAAGACCATCCTGCTCCATTTCTTTGGCGTCCTTGTCATCGCCCTTGTCCTTATCTCCTTCTTATTAGAAGAACAGCAAGGCTAGGAACATCATAGTCGCTGCGGCCACCATAGCACAAAACACACGAAGAAAGAAGAAAACCGGCGTGATCGTACGCGTTGCCCGGAGCCGGAGCGCATCAAGACAAACAAACAAGAATAGGTGGTCATGGTCTAGTACTCAAAAACGAAAATCGCCGCAAGTATTTATAAAGATACTGATATATAATTACATTTTTGTTTCTGAGAAATCCAGCTGGCTCATCTACCTGGCTGCGACTAGTACGTGAAGAGTTAGTAAAAGCACTATAATGATCCCTTCACGTTCTTGTTCTCTTTCACTTGTTGTGTTTTTACCTTTCTTCATGTCCTCTGAGTGTTAGTTGAAGACGCTTTGCGGTTCGGCGGGACACACGATTTGTTCCCTGAAACTTCTGTGATCTTCTGTGAGTGTAGTTAGTGGTTACTCATGATACTCCTATAATTTCTGTGCAAAAGAAATATTGACCATAATTTTCCATTTCGAATAGAACATCCGCGCATTTTTTGTTCCACATCTCTAGATCCCAAAAATCGCTTCTCGCGCCAGTCTTCTTGCCCTCATCCCCCACCTCCTTCATGCCATGCTCATTCTTAGACGTGGCATGAACTAGTACTTCTAGATGATACTTCGAGTTGATTACTCTGCTCCCTGGTCTAGATTTCTAGTTGAATACTTTCGATGATACTTCGAGTTGAATACTCTGCTCCCTGGTCTAGATTTCTAGTTGAATACTTTCGATGATACTTCGAGTTGAGTACTCTGCTCCTCGGTCTAGAGGAGCATACGAGGACTGAATTGAAATCATCTACTCAATAGATTAAAGTCTAGATTCTATTGTGGACACAATGTTAATATCTATCATGAATACAACGACTAATGCTGCTCCTGGTATTATTGAGAATTCTAATATCAGGAGCAGCATTAGTCGTTGTTCTGTCTCACTACAACAAAATTGATTGATTGATGTGCCTCTTCGTGAGGTATAGGGGCTACCTGTGTGCATGAGGTCTCACTACAGCAAAAGATCAAGATGATTAAGGGCTATCACGGTCCAAGATAGGGAGTCTGCAAGGTATAATAGAATGTTCGTAACGCCAACAAATGACCTTCGATTCCTTAACATTACTCCGACATTGCTTGAAGATCTCCAGACACGACGCTGTCTTCAACTTCGTGGTCATATCTCCCAGTCTCTTTGCGGCATCTGAGGGAAAATGAAGATTGATATTCATATGCTAAATATATATTATTCTTCTTTTTCAACATCTTGTGACACTTTAATCTACAGTCTTGACGTTCGACTTCGATGAAGACGGCTCTATTTCTATTCTTCAGATTGCAGCATAAGCGCAAGCTTTGAGCTCGTAGACTGTCTTCAGATCCTCAGACTTCTTGGGACATGTTGACGCTGGTCCCGCGTCCGCTGCCGCCTCTTCCTTCTTTTCTTCCTTCTCCTCTTCTGCTGCCTCTTCCTTTTTCTCTTCTGCTGCCTCTTCTTTTTTCTCTTCTGCTGCCTCTTCTTTTTTCTCCTCCTTAGACGCCTCTTCCTTTTTCTCTTCTGCCGTACCCTCCAGCGTGAGTGATACTCCCTCGGGTACCCCTACGAAGAGTTTTTTGTGCATGTTGCTTTCCTCAATCGCCTTCCTCAATGCAGCGAAGGCGGAGGCGGTTAGAGGAGAAAGGACGAGCATTTTCTTGTTATTTACGGAAAATAATAACGTGATTTACATATAAGTGATGAGAAGTCTAGATTTTTGGGATCAATTAGGGACAAGGAATAGCTTTGCCTGTAGAAGACTGATAGAGTGATGTCCACCACCTAGTTGTCCCAGATAAAAGTTGTGATATTAAAGAAAAATTGAAAAAATACTTCATCAAATTCATCTCAGTCGGAACCGATACAACTACGTAGGTACATTTGTTTAAGAACGCTTAAGGCGAGACATTCATTGCATCCCTCGAAAAGAACTGCGGAGGTCTTCTTCGAGCAAGCATCGTGGACTTTCTCATCGTCGTCGTCGTCTTCATCGTCTGGCCCTTCGTCATCGGCGTCTTTCTTCGTGTCGTCGGATAAAGTTAGAAGATCAAGATGAAGATCAAGAGCTGTTCGTCTGTGATACACCATATGAAGATCTTTTGTACTTGTAGTATGAACGATCAGGTTAGGTTAGGTTAGGTTAGGTTGGGATCTACCATCCGATAGGAATGTGTTTGTACTTTCTTAATGCGCCCAAAAAGATAAAGACTACCTTATTATTGTTCTCTAATAGATCAAAAAGCTCAAACATCAATTATGTTATGTACGTGCACCTGTACCACTGGTCTTGAAGAGCTGACTTAGAGTCTTCTAAGTCAGCAGACGGAAACGCTCACTCGTCCTCTAAGGGCAGCAGATCGCCCTGACGAGCAACGGCTTAAACTTTTAGTTTATTTGTAAGTAGAAGTCGTGTATGTAGTAGTTTGTACTTGTGTCTAGGAGATACTATAGACAAAAAACGAAGCGCACCTGGAGTTGAAATTGAACCACAACTTTTCCTCTCCCTCGGTGTCTTCGTCTTCCTCCGCTTCCTCTTGGTTATGAAGGGATCAAAGCAAAGCTCCTTGTATCAACAAATCATTATATGACAAAGACAATCGACCCAAATTGTCATTATGTGGAGTAGTGGTGTTTTGCTGTAGAGTTGCAGTGCTGGTGTACTTATCTCAGCTTAGTGCTTACTCCTTTTAGCATTACCAGATTTACAATTCAAATTCTAGATCTCGGCTACTTCACAACCAGAAAAAGTTTCCATTTTCTCCAAAAGAACGCTTTCTTCTCTGGAATAGTTCTGGTATTTGGTAGCCTGATTTTGATCATAAGGAAAACGAGAAGAGAATCCTTGTGATCAAATTCAAGCTACCAAATACCGGAACCATTCATCTCTCCAAAAGAACGTTTTCAATTTTTCCATAGTCTTCACCCTCATCACTATCGTCATCTTCTTCTGTCATGTCGCCGACCTTCGTAAGGCCGCTCAGCCTCCCTCCCTGAGTCAGACCCGGGATCGTTTTCGGACACTGTGTAGCACTAACCAAATGTTAGAGGAGCAGTGTTGAATGTTGACACATGGCGTTCTTGGGGCGCGGGCGGGATTGATGCGGCAAATCAAACTTCAGAAAGTAAGAAGTAGGACATGAGAGAGCTGACATCGAGAAGAGATAGAAGAGCCAGCAGCTCTTACAGAAGAAGGTACTACTGAAAAAGATTGTAGTTGCAGGTAAAGGTAATATTACCTAGTAGGACCAGCAAATGATACCTAGCAGGACCTGATAGAAGAAGTTCGCTGCTGCAAGGACAGGACGCACCTAACAGTATGAAGTAGGTGCCTGCTAGTAATAGTCGTGGGTACCAGATCAAAAGTCCGCTCGCTGTTATTTCATAAAATACGACCCCTAGTGCATCGTCTTCGGGTTCACGCTTCGGCGGCTCTTCCCACTTTTCCCTGCCCAAGCCTTCAGCGAGCCCCTTATCATTAAAGGTCAGCAGTCAGTGGTCACTGATTCTGAAAGAAAAGGGCCCCGCCATGCTTCATTCCTTGTTTTCCCTGCATTTCCCCCTGTTCTCTCAAGGGGGTTCCTCTTCGGCGTCACCAGTGACCCCAGGCAGTCTAATGATGATGGCCAATGAAGGCTGAGCCTTAATATCCGGCACCACACGCCGATAACAGACTGCCGTTGCCAGTTGTTCTACTAGTCCGGCTTTATCGTCATTGTTCGATGAACCGCCAGGGACATGAACAGAAGTCAGTCTTTTTCGATATCTAATCATCGTCACGCGACAAAATTACTATCAAAATCAAACTGCTACGACAATCCCAATCTTCATAACCACGAAAGACTCGGTCAGCGATGGCGATTAGGATGACGTCTTCTGGCGGGTAATTGCGTTTTTCGTAGTGTTGCGAGCCAGCCCCAACTTCTTTCTTAGGAAAGATTGACATGTCTCTTTTTTAGAAGCAGTACTGAGTAACAGACTCACTCACAAATTCTGTGCTCACAAAAGATCTGCGTTGACTCCACAAAGTGGGCGCTGTTGACGCTGAGTTTTAATCTTTCTCTCGCTTGTCCTCGACCGCGTTAGGTGGCATGAGAATCATTTACTACAAGGAGAAGGATCCTTCTAGTCTTTCCCACGACATAGACATTCCTGATGCATCTTCTTCTAGTAGCAAAGACGTTCTAGGTCTACCCTCCATCATGTTGGTTCAGCCTAAGTTTCGTACTGCGCTCGACCTGCGTCCCCAGCATATTTTGTTGGGTCTGCAATCAACTTTTGCGCCCAACCACTCAGTTTCTCAGAGGACTCCTTTTGTTGTAGGAAGTTTTGATCAGTAGAACTACTCCTGCAAAATTCTGCATTGTCATTTCTACTTCATCAATTCATAGAAATGAGTAGGGACTACAACATGACATTTAGAAAGTATTGGTATTCCATTTCTATCTACATGATTATAGTACCATCACCACGCCAGTAGCTTTACCTTCAGTACCTGGATAAGCCGTCTGATGTGCGTCTCTGGGCAGTACTCGTATGGGAGAAGTTTGAGTTGTCCACGCCCGGCATCCCTAGTCTTTCTATGCACCGCCTCAAGCAGGGCAAGCTGGCTGGGACAGGGGTTAGAGGATGAGAGAGGGAGGAAGAGTAAAAAGATGGAGAGTAGAGAGAGAGGGAGTAGAGAAGGAGGGAGAGTAGAGGGAGGGACAGGGGTTAGAGGATGAACGAGGAGACAGAGGGGGAGTAGAGAGAGAGGGAGTAGAGAAAGAGGGAGTAGAGAGAGAGGGAGGAGAGAAAGAGGGAGTAGAGAAGGAGGGAGTAGAGAAAGAGGGAGTAGAGAAAGAGGGAGAGTAGAGGGAGGGACAGGGGTTAGAGGATGAGCGAGGAGACAGAGGGAGAGGAGACAGAGGGGGAGTAGAGAGAGAGGGAGAGTAGAGAGAAAGGCAGGGGGAGATGGGGAGAGAGAGAAAGGCAGGGGAGAGATAGGGAGAGAAAGAGGTAAGTCGAGAAATAAGGAGAGACAGTGGTACGTAATAGGAGGAGGGAGAGACGTAGTCGTAGTAAAAGAACTAGTTAGAAAGTAGCGAAGGAGGTAGTAAAGGAATAGCACAATTTAACAAAAATGTCATACGTGAAAAGGAAGCAATTCCAACGCAACAGTAATCCTAGTTTCTACCTATTACAGAAGTTCCTAGCAACCTGAAAAACGTTTAGAAAGTGAGCAAGAGCAGGAGTTCGTTTGTAGTAGTAGTGGTAGTAGTAGTAATAGTGTACCCAATCGGGGAGTATAGAAGAATATGAACAAACTTAATTAGCAGCTTTTCTTCCTTGTTACTCTTCTTCCCCTTTGGAAAGTACAACATGCGACATAAGAAAAAACGCGTGTGTGCGATGCACCGCGTTGCAAATTTCCAGTGCATTCATCTGGTCCGCCGCGTCTTTGCATTCATTAGATGGATGCATGATGTTGAGACGCTTATCACCATCAATCTGAATGATGAATCCTGAGATGCCTTATCACAATGGTGGATTATCACAATCAATCTGAATGATGAATGACAATGAGTCCGTCGTATATGGACGAGGCACCTAAATTTGGCATCTTTCTCCGTCTTACCCTGGCCGCAATTATTGTCGTACACCCTTCGATCGAAAGCATCATACAATTGACGGCAATGAATCCCACCTTTGTGTTTGTCCACCTTGTCGTGTCCACCGAGATATTTCCTGTAGTTTCGCGTGGAAGAAGAGAACAGATTGTTTTAATACAACGTGGAGCCAACTATTACTATACCTAGAACTACTGCTATTTTCATGACGTGTGCGTATCTACAAGTCTAGAAATGGTATGTCATGTCATATCATGATGCCTCGTGTCACGTTTTTCCTAACGTTATTAAGGCCTTTCAGCCTCCCTGCACCTTCTAAAATAAAAGAAGAGCAAGGAGACCGAGTGATAGACTAGCAAGTATAACCAAAAGTTGCCACGGCAAAGTGATTGAGTAATAGTACACAGAGCTATTAGTTTTCATCGTCACCATCACGTATCTTCTAGCAATCATTCGGATAGTATGGTCGTCTTCTAGTTCCTGCAATGAGACCCAATCAACTCAAGATTTATTCGTTCTACAAAGTACTGATGTTGTTCTGCTATAATTTATAGTAAGAACAAGTAGCTTACTTCTTGTAAAGTATAGAATAAACAGAAATATAGTTGTGACCCCTTTATTAATGATCTTTATGTGTTATAATTACACATGAGCTTGATTAAAGTATGCGTACTGTATCTTTATGTGTTAGAATTACACATAAGCTTGATCAAAGTAGGAGTACAGAATCTTTTTCTCCATCGCTGTAGCTTTGCTCTTGTCCTCCTGGTCGTCTTCTTCTCTCACTACCTGTGAAGAATCATCCGACGTCGAATCGTCATCGCTATCGCCGGATGAGTGTAGATGATTAGAAAAGACGAGGTCTCTCTTGAAGACGCCGTCAGGGAGGTAGTTGGTTAGGTGTCAGTAACTGCGCAGGTGGACAACATCGCATAAGGGAGGTGGCGGAACTAGAAAAAACTCTAAAATACATCAAGAAGCATGATTATCCTTAGGTCCATTAGAGTATCCAGAGGAATACAGGCTAAGAATACAACATCCTAGAAACAAAATGTAGCTACGAGAACTAGACTCCTCTAATGAATGGATCTGCCATAGAAGACTCCTCATCCTCATCGTCGTCCCAACTCGAATGCCACACGTCATCCTTATCCGAAGTATACTCTTCCTCTCCGTCGCCTTACCTTAGATATAAGAATTAGTTCATGAAGTCAAAGACTATAGTTCATGAGGTCATGGTGTGCTTCACCATATCCCTATAGTTCATGAAGTCATGGTGTCCTTCTATAAGAAATCAACAAATCAAGGTCACAAATCAAGGTCAAGAACAAGATGATGAGAGATCGTACTCACACAGGAGGAGAAGCAGAAAGGCTGAAGATACTAAAAAGCGAAGCTTAATTTTACTATTTATACTATAGTCGTACTAAACATCATAAAAGACAGGTCAAAGAATTTACACCCTTTCGGGCTTAATCAGTGATGGTGAAACACCTTTGTTCAAATCATCCTGTGATCTTAAACTCTTGTCTTCTCCCTCTTTCGGCTTCTCCTTTGGTTTTTCTTCAGGCTCAAGGCCTACAAAAGATGACCCCTTGACTCCAGTAGCATCCCGATCCTCGTCGAGAGCTCTATAATTATCTTGCCGCTTTTTCCTAGAACCGGCACCACTACCACTTGTTGCTCTTGATGATCCAACAACAACATCTTGTTCATCCTTCTCTCCCTCCTGCAGATGTAGTGCGCCTACAGCATCCACTTTTTCTTCGTCCTCGTCTTTCGTGCTCTGTCCCGGTCGATCTAAATGTACTTCCTGCGCGTCTCTAAGTCCATCTAAATGTACAACTTTCTGCGCGTCTCTAAGACTCCTGTGCTTGTTGTTCCCATCGGCAGCACCTTGTGCAGCATCATCGTCGTCTAATAGATGAAGTGCTTGTTTCGAATCTAATAGCTGCGACGAAGAGGAAGAAGAGGTGGGTCTCCAATTTGGTGAAGATGGTACTGCTGCCGATGGCGACGAAGAGGACCGCGACGAAGATGTTGACACCAGTGGCAGGTAGTTCGGCAGAACCCGGACGAAGATGGTCGTCGCGGCATCCGCGATGTAGAGGAAGAGCCAAAAAGCACATGGTAAGACAACGAACCTCCTGAAAAACTTCCAGTGAGGGTCTACGAAGTTTTCGACTACACCACTGTCGTTGGGGACGCCGTTCCTGTTTTTAGAGCTCACCCTTACTCATCTTGAGCCCCTTCCTACATCTTGAAACAGCCTTGAAACAGAGCTCACCCTTACTCATCTTGAGCCCCTTCCTACATCTTGAAACAGCCTTGTTTCCCCTCATGGAACTACAGTAGTTCAACTTCGATAGATGCTTGCCTCTGAAGCCCGAAGTAGAGGGATTAGGGGAAGCCTTAATCGTGGGCCGTGATAACGACCGCTGCCGTGAAGAAGCTCTCGTCCCTGGCTCCCCATGTGCAGGAGCGCCACCGTCGAAAGAGTGCATTTCTTGGCTTAGCGTGTGCTAGAATGCATCTCGGTCCGTCCCCCTTTTCTTGGAGTCCCTTTATTAGAGGTAGGTTTTTGGTGCTCGCTTACCCCGCTTGTTATGCCTTTCTCCCTTAGGAGAGGCATAAAAAGCGGTAAGAAAAGCACCTTTAACCTACCCTTAACTTTACTACCCTTGCAGCATGATTTCATAGGAATAATACAAGGGAACAAAAGGGGACCAAGATGCCGAGAATGATGGACACTAAATGTTGACCATAATTGGACTTCGTTTCACCTTAGTCACAAGGTCCACAACGAGAAGGACAGTACTAGACTAAAGGCAGCTGGACCACGATCAGGTGGAGAAGGTTCATAGTTGTTAGTTGAACATAGTGTGTGTATGTTTCTCATTTCATTTTGAATCATGTGAGGATGTCATGATCCTTTTTCAGTTCTTTTAGACCTAGAGTAGTTTCTCTGTATTTTCTAATAATCTCATATGGGTGCACTTCTACAAAACACCGGTGACCCTCCTCCACAAACTCATAGTACTGTCCCTTTTGCAGTCACTGTAGGTTCTTCATTTGATTTGAAGACTGTCTGTACAAAACATCGTTGACTCGACCCTCCTCCACAAACTCTAACTATAATTGCAGATTCATCCTTTGACTTCAAATCAAATGAAGAATCTTCATACTGAAACATCGGAAGACTCCTACTTTGCAGTTACTTTAGATTCTCTACACTCTAAACATCGGACAGATTCCAACTCGTCTTACAGACCGTCGTATTAACAGATTGAATTTATTAACTACGGACGGATACTCACCTCTCGCATTTCAAAGACCCACTCCCTACGGTGCTCTCTGGTATCAAGGAAGGCTCTCTCGCTCCACGCGCTTTCTGCACTCTTTTCCCTCCTCCACCAATACTAGTACGCCTTTGCACTTGATTGTTGCCGTTCATCTTCCACACCTTTGTTGACTTTTCGGTCAAGCATGTCCTTCGCCAGTTGGAGGTTATGGCTTTCCCAATTCAGGATGGAAAAGGGGCTTTCTTTTTGCTGCTTCTTCTTGCATACAACTAGAACTACCTAGTCTTGGGATGAAGGGATTATGATGCAGTTTGATTTATCAACATAGCTCACTATCAGCGGCACAAGATCATCACTATTGTCTGTCTACTTGAGATTTTTTGGTGATATAATAGAGTTGTTCAGGACTCATAATTTTCTTAGGAATAGGATATTGTTGCTTCTTGGAATATTAAGATGCAGAAATCTTTGATACCTTAAATACGTTTCACTATACTGGGATGAAAATGATTGCAGCTCGTAGTTGCAAAGTGAGCCTTGCGCAGCAGGGCTGTACGTCGCGGGGAGAGCAGTCTTAATTTCATGGATCTTGACAGGGAGGGGTCACCAGCATATGCAGCTTCTCCAAGCATTGAGGCTCATCATGTATCTTCCATTGCAAGAATGCATTAACCCATGTTGCGTTGTACCGTATAAGCTATTTCTACGCAAGATCTTACATATATGTTTTTTTCCAGGCAAGATTCTGATTGTTCATTTCAATAGTTCTGAGTGGTTCGAGGCCATGGATCATGTGAAAAGAAAAACGAGTTCAAGAATTGTATACTAAGCATTGATTTACAACTTCATCTTGGTGTCTACTCCTTGCTCTAGGATCATAGTACTAGCTTCATAGTACTATAAGCAAGTCGTCTATAATTCTTGAAAGAAAAGTTCTGGAGTCACGAATTTTGGAGTTTATCATTGTGTTCTTGGTTCATTTGAGTTTCTTTGAAGTTCTTGCAGTGTTTAGTTTTGTTCATTTTTAACGCATAGCGTTCGCGCTCCACAAAGGAACCACAGATATAGCTCTGCTCATGCACGTGGACAGGACAAGGTATGACATTTCAAGCAGTTGTTAGAAAGACAATATCGAGATTTTAATGAGATGGCTATGACACAAGAAAATCAGAATGTCTATCATAAACACTTTTCTTTACAGAGGTTAGCTATGACAACACATGCATTGGTGATGATCATGATAGCCTTGACGGCCTCGCTTCATCGAACACTAGTAATCATCCTAAAATTTCCCAGGTCGTTGTCGTTCATTTACGAGTACTTGAAAATCGTTCTATTTCCCCCGTTGCGACCCTGGCGTTTGCGCACGCATGATATCCATATCCATCTTCTCGGGAAAGTCTTGGTATCGTTGGACAGTTCCCGGAGCAGCTGGCGGCGCCCCTGGTGGCGGCACTAGTTTTGTCGACAAAGCAGGAGTAGCAGGCTTGTCCGGGATGTTGGGATCTGTGTATTGTGGAGAAAAGAGTGCCTTCGATATAAAAAGGTGCTCAATTTCAAATGCAAAATGATCTAGAAAGCCTCCAACTCCATCAAGGAAATCATCATAATGCGTAAGTATACCCTTCGGCGGTGTCGATAGCTTCCTCTGTTGTTCAGCCAAGTATGATGCGGGTGCGTTGCTGCCAGTGAGACTTTGTAATGCAGACGCTATCTCTTCCGCGTGTTCTGATCTTTGAATTCCGATCGCCTTTATTAGAAAAGCAGTTCCTAGTTAACATGCAATCATAATGATAGATAACGATAATGATTCTTTCAAATAATCGTACTAGCACCTTCTAAGTGGAAGTTCATGAAGATGCATGTAGATGATCCTGTCCGATTTCTAGAACGAAATACATTCCAACCATGCGATTCCTGTTTGATTCAAGAAACCTGCTCTGGACGAGATAAAAGGCCTTTGGGAAACAAGTTATCAAAAATTATATGCCGTAACTTCATCTGTTTCGATAAAACTGCTTTTGCTTTATCCACGTGCTTCTTGATATGACTCTGGTTGTGGACACCGCCAAGCCTCTGGAATTCGTCACGGCGTGGAACGAACTGATTGTGCGAATGGGGTAAAGTGAACAAGTTGAAGTTTGATGTCTAACAACTATGTTCATCTCTATGATCTGACTGATGGACACGACGGTTATGGATCTTTCATGGGATAACTACTAGTTACACAGCGATATCACTGCATAAAACTGCAACCAGTACTAAGATGAACCTTCAACAATGAGGTGGATCGAGGAAGACCGAAGTAGTAACAGATCCACCTCATTATTGGAGGTTCATCTATGGTATCTAGAATACATAGAAATATTCTTTTTACAGCCAACGAAAAAGAGTCCTCCAATAATGATGATGAGAGGACTAGATTGCAGGTCGTTAAGTTGGCTAAGAGCAAGGACTTCTGGGGAGTTCGACGACGGAAGTGGAACAGCAGGAGGCCCCTGCATCTTACACGAAGACGAATCTGCGGAGCAGCAAACGAAAAAGAGTCGTCCAACAAGAGATAGACCGAGGAGGACCAAAGGGTTGACATTCTTTTTACAGCAAGTGAAAAAACAGTCTGAGCCTAGAACTCAGAACTATCTGCTGCCGGAGTTTATATCCAATAATTGAGTTATCTTCCAATACTTAAACTCGAATTACGAATTGAATTAAGTTATACCCCTCGATCATATCCTCGTGTCTGTCCTGATGCCAGTTTGCGGAAGCCGTAGGGGACGCCTCCTCTCGTTGAGTATTCTGGAATAACGTAGAGCTTTTCTTCCGTGTTCACGTTTCTGTCGACGCCAGGTCTGTGGGGGACCATCCTCTGCAGTCGCTTCAAGATCTGGTCCATTTTGTCCACTAAAACGCGTGATGCGTCGAGACACCTGATCAACATGATTAATTAGTCAAGACACCTGATCAACATGATCAATTATCATCTCAAGTAGAAGATGTGGTAGCAACCAACCAACCAACCATGTCGTGGTAGCGTCTTCTAGTACAGATTTAGTACGACTACATCTTCAAGGAAGTATAGCTGAAGAAGAAGATGCTGTAGCGTCTTCTAGTACTACATCTTCAAGGAAGTAAAGCTCCTTCAGGAATTTTAATAAAGTGCCTGCCTCTACCAAAAAATCCAATGGATTACCACGAGTCACATCTCTACTATCCAATTAAAAAATTACCTGTGACATGAAAATCCAATTAATAAAGTGCCTACCTCGTTCCAAATCCAACGAATTTTTACCTTTATCACCTACAAGATGCACAACATCCATGTAAAATAAATCAGTTACCACTCTAATGAGATGTACCTCAAAGATCTCCCAGTCGTTCTGCTGAGGTAGTCTATCTTTTCTGTCAGCTGCACCACCGATAGTTGCACGATAAAACAATCCTTGCTTTTGCCATCACCGGATGTTAGAAGCGACATACTACTTCCTTCTTCATCGAGAACGAGTTGCTAGAATGAATGAACAAACGCTATTGGGCTATCCAAAAGTTTACATGTGGCCATAACTTCAGTCTCATGCATGCGCCAATGAATTCTTCGGTGCCAAGCTCCGTCTCTTCCCCGTCTTCCCCGATTGTACCCAACAATTCGAACAATTCGATTACATCATTAGAGCTAGGTTGCGACATGAAGTTCATCTTCATGTCTATTCAACTGGTGCATCCTTGAAAAATTATCGGTATCTACCGACAGGCAGAAATACTCTCATTTACTCTTACATTTCACGACTTTCAGGGATGCAGGAGTCACAGACGAATTATTATCAGATTGATGAACTATGCTCCTCGAGGATTCCGTAACATCGTCATGCTCAATCTGAGCTATTCTCAATTGGATCTTCACTTGCTCCAATTCGCAGACCTCCATCAACTCTTGCCGACTAATCGTTCCGCTTTCATCCGCGTCCAAACTCCTAAAAATCGCACCTAGTTTCGCCAGAGCGATTTGATGTTCTGTTTAGAGCTCTTCCTTGAGCGCATCTTCCTTGAGCGCACGATCCTTAGGGGGCGCTTCTTTTTCACGTAGAAGAAGAGCCACGGATGACGCTGAAAAAGGAGCGCCCCAGCGGTTGTAGCCTTAATCTTTGTCCGAGATTTCATCTGAAAACTCCCTCTGCTCCGCACTAGTGATAATCGCACGTGCACAGATCTGAGCAATGAGCACGTTCAGCATGCCAAATCGAGCAAAGGCGATGAAAAAGAGGAAAATGATCATGATTCCCATCCCATGCGCCTCTGCCGTTCCACGGGCCATCCGGTCGATGATATTATGCTCCATACTCATGAGGCCCAGAAAGGAATTGAAGCCCCAGACGACATGACCGAAATAGGAACGGAGATCTGGCCGAAAAAGGGTGGAAGTTTATAATATACGACATGACCGAAATAGGACCGGAGATCTGGCCGAAAAAGGGTGGAAGTCTAAGTTAAGGTATTTTTCAAAATGACAGCGGAGATCTACTGGGAGAGAGATTGGAGGGTGAAGAGTTTTCGCAGACAGATCTTGTAGAGAGCACGTAATTCATCGGTCCATCTTTCTGATTCTGACAAAATGATCATGATATTGGAAATAAAAGTATTCGTGAAACAAGGCAAAAAAAAAACTGCACTCGTCTATAGCTATAGACAAAACTGCACTCTAATAAATATACCAGTTCCACTCGTTTTCCTATATTTGAGTGTCTCTTCGACCTCCTGGCCCAAAGTACTGGTAACCAACAACGTCCACATGTAGGTCATCAGAGTGATCAGCAACAGACACCACATGGCTGCTAAAATTAGAAGATGGTGACGCTGCATAAGGGATTGGTGGTGGTGGACGACTGGAATGATATTACTACACGATACTAGTACCGTCTAGCAGCACCTACCACATCACAGATCATGTGTGAAGATCGTACTATCCATATCCTCATGGTCGATGCTCAACATACTCATCATCTTCACAGTCAGTCACCCTATCCAACATCATTCATAACTTAAACACGGTGGCAAAATCGAAAGCGGCCATTCCTTCTGTCACTATTTTCCGAATCCTTGGAAACTGGTAGATGACATCCTTCAATCTGGACAGGTTGACTATGCGGCCGAGTTTTAGAGCTACCGCGTCGCATCCGTGGGTGCATTCCTGAGCCCCCCGTTGATTTTTTCCCCTGTTGAGTAGTAGTAGTAGTAGGAGTAGTAGTAGTAGTAGTGTACCCATTCGTGGGGTATTGAAGAGCTTAATTACTTAGCAGAGGCAAAGACAGGAGCTGAGGATGAGATTGAGAGGTAGCCTTAAGAGTTGCAGGATTTTCGTGGCCTTCAGAATTTCGCCGCCAACCCACAAAGGGTAGGAAGCCTCGAAGACGCCCACCATGAGGAAGAAGAAGTCGTGAGTATAAATGTCGAAGTAGGCGAACCTGGTTTTTGATGATGAGATTGAGAGGTAGTCTAAAGGGTTTAGGGTTGAGAGAGGATTGTGTTGAGGGTGAAAAACCAGCCACTTCTAGTCTAGAGGGTGTATTGAGGGTGTGTTGAGGGTGTGTTGAGGGTGTATTGAGGGTGCGTTGAGGGTGTGTTGAGGGTGAGAAAGAGTTGTAGTTTCTGTTTGATGCTTGTTAACGAACGTGCAACCTTTCGGAATCACTGGTGCTGGGGAGAAAGAACCTCCAGTGAGGAACCTTCAACGAAGAAATCACTACAGATAAGATGAAAATCACAGTACCCCAAAACCTTGAATCTTTGTGAAAATTCGAAGAGGAAGAAGGGGAGGACTAGAGCGATATCCAGTATCGCCCACAGCAGTCGGTTGTCAATCGGATCGCTGTAGCTGATGAATTCTGTAGCGTATCCAACTCACATTAGAAGAGAACTTAAGGACTACTTACTTGTTATCTAAACATCAAGTTTGGTGGGAACGAAAAACTGAGCTTTTCATGCATCTTTCTTGTGGATAACAAGATGAAGATGAAGAAGTGACTAAGTATGTTGTACAGATGTAGAATCGCAGGAGCTCTTGCTGGTTTTATTGCGTACATCAGGAGAAGTGATCGCTGTCGTTGAGCACTGTCGTCGTGGTTTCTGAAGAATTCAAAAAGAGGTGCCTGCGTCAAGTGAGCACTGTCGTTGTGGGTTCAAAAAAAGGTGCCAGCGTCAAGTGAAGACCATAACAAAAAAATCTGTGCCGACACCAAGAAGGCTGCCATTGCTTGGAAGGCTGGTCGCTGGACAAAGTTCCCTTGCTGGAATTCCATCTGCGCTTGCTCCGCCTCTTGCATCACGAACTTCATCACGAATCTGTCCTTTTTACCGCAGGTATTAGAGGAGGGGAAACAACAAGGTCCAGGTCCGGGACGATAACGCCTTCAAACTACTTACATCAAAATCTTTTACTATCTTTCTTCACCCATTAAATGGAGGCATCAAAATCTTTTATCTTTCACTACGGTAGTACCATAACTATCCTGCTCATCATCTGCTTGATATCGTCAAAGTTTAGTTGTAATTCGCCTTTCTTCATCTTGTCCAGTTGGTCTTCCATGCCTCCGCCTCCTCCCATGGCATTCACCGCATTTCTAAAGTAAGACATCTTCTGTCTTCTCCACTCCGCGAAAGAAGGAATTAGAAGAAGGAGATAATGTTGTTTTTTCTAGACGATAGCGGTGGAGAAAAATAACCTCCTAATAGGACCTATAACTTTCTCAACTTAATATATCTAAAGAGAGAAAGATTCAAGTAGGAATAGGACATCTTCTAGTACTAGATAGCGAGGCTGAGGCCGCTCCGTTTTGTATCTATAACAAAATTAGACTACAACTTCAACTTCTTGTTATCTTTTCATCATGTACAGGTACACCGAGAGAGGCTCCTCGCATAACAGTGAATCTTAGATGAAGACTACTTATTTTTCGCAAAATGATGGTGAAAGCCTTAACAAAAATCTTGGCGCTGACGAAAGAGCCTTTGCTCTCTCTTCCTCCGCTCGCTTTGCTTCGGATTGCTGAAGCTTCATCCTGAAAGAATGGTAATGAAGAGAAGAATGCTTCATCGGATTCTTGCTCGTGAAGCAGGCGAAGTTTTTGTTGAAATCTACATCTTCTTCTTTGCGATGAATGTATCACGTAAATCTATGTCAGATGTCTATGTTATGGTTTTAGCATACTACATAGGATTTGGCTCGCCTCGGAGATTAGGATTAGTCTTCACGACTATGAATTGACTCACCGCGGTCCGTTGAGGTATCTATAAAGTATGATCTTAAGAAGTAGGGCACTAATAAATAGTACCTAAAATTCTGCATCCCTTTCTTCTTTTTGGCTGCTTCGGATTCTTCCTCTACTTCCTCCCCTGATAATTCTATGTCACTTGTTAGAAGTCCACTGAAAAACAAAAAAGGTACGTAAAAAGTGGCCATAAACTTTGATGCAGGGAGGAGATGAATCAAGTGAAAAAAAGATATGTAATGCAGGAGGAGATGAATCAACTGAAAAAAAGATACTTATGTAATGCAGGAGGAGATGAATCAACTGAAAAAAGATACTATGCAAAAAGTGGCCATAAACTTTGATGCACCACAATATCTCCGTTCGCTAAGCTCTCCACGTTATCGCACTGTCCTGTCCAATCGTTATTCAGCACGCCGCGTTTACTCACAGCCACCATCTGTCCTCCACTTGGTTTTGGTCGCGCCACTTGTTCGTTTTTTTGAGGCAAGTTTGAGCCCGCTGATCATGTGTTGAGTTAGTAGTTGTGTCGACTAGGTTGTGAATCACTTGTCTTGAGTTGGGAAGATCATTCACATTGTTCGTTATGTATGTGCGACCAGCTACTTCTTTACGATGAGTCTTACGCAGGTTATTGATCATGCATGTAGTACGTGAGTGAGTGTTTTCTATTAGCAGGAGCGAGGTGCTAGCTTGGTTAATATTGGAGCGTGAAAAAATAGAGAAATGCGCGACCAACGTCTTTACAATGAGTCTTACGCAGGTTATAATTAAAAAGAATAGCAAGTGTTCAAGATTCAAGATTCAAGACAAGTGTTCAAGACAAGTGTTCAAGACAAGTGTTCAAGACAAGTGTTCAAGACAAGTGTTCAAGACAAGTGTTCAAGACAAGTGTTCAAGACAAGTGTTCAAGACAAGTGTTCAAGACAAGTGTTCAAGACAAGTGTTCAAGACAAGTGTTCAAGACAAGTGTTCAAGACAAGTGTCCATCGAAGAACAAGTGAAACTATAATATAGGTACAGTGCAACTGTGATTGGCGAATCCTAGTTTCTTTTACCCCTACGCTGTCGACTAATTTGTCTGCAAAGCCACCCCTTCTCCGTTTTGCAGGCGCGTCATATTGCATATCGATCGCAGCTTGATTAGACGAGGAAGTCGTGTGGAGTTACTATGAATAAATCATTCATACTTAGACTATCATTAAATGTCAGTCTAAGTATCTAACTATCTGAAATATCCAGCCTCTCTGAAATACAAATATCCAAGCATCATTCAAATACTTATGTTGCGGTCATTTTCTTCTTCTTAGAATGCAGCTAAGAGCGAGGCAAGGAAGATGGAAGCCAACAAAAGAGAAACGAGGGCGAAATCAATGCGGTGGAGGAGGAAATGATAATGAGCTTTAAAGCGGAGAGAACAGTGCTTGAGATGAGTGATACAATTACATCTGCTTGAGTTGTAGAAGTCACAAGGAAATGATAATGATGAAGTAGAGAAAGTCATGGGTCATTAAATGATGTGCCTTAACTTCTGCTGCAGATATAGGATCGTCTATGCTGATCTTCGATCTATCGAATGGTTCTGGAGGTTTCGATGCGGGTTCACTTCTCTTTGATGATGGTGTTAGCGTGGAGAAACTAGAGACGAGAAACTAGAGAGAGAGAAACTAAAATGCTTTTAGACCATCTTGCTCATCCTCATTATATAACTGTGCCCCACCCCGACCCCCACAATCTACTCGCACAACTACATTTGTAGTACCATTTAGAGGTAGGTTTTTGGTGCTCGCGTACCCCGCTTGTTATGCCTTTCTCATCCTAAGGGAGAGAGGCATAAAAAGCGGTAAGAAAAGCACCTTTAACCTACTCTTAATCATCCTCTACTCCACCTACCACCGCCTCAGTGGATCCTTCTTCCATTTCTATCAGCCCCTCTACTAGTGCCTGACGCAGGAATGCCTCGACCTTGAGTTACAACTGCCTTTCCACTAACCCCACACACACACGACCGACTACGATAGAAGCAGGGACGAAACGCCAAGTTGTAGTACCATTCCACTAACCCCACACGTACACGACCGACTACAGACATAACTTCCCACTTCCTCCTGTTGATGCAGCTCCGCCAGCACCGCTATTTCCGGCACCCAGAGGCTGGTTTTCGTTGCCGAGTTCGACCGCTGCCATGCGAAACTGTTTTTTGACTGGACTCTGTTCTGGCGCGTTGAACTCCTGCACTGCATCTTTACTCGATGTCGTCGGTCCTCGGGTATGAAAGTTCATCATTGGGGAAGTAGTGATAGAATGAAAGAATGAATGGCTAGATGAATTCATCACATTGAAGTCAGACAAAAAAATCAATGCTGACGATTATGATGAGTGGATGATAAGTGGGACTAGTAGTCAATTTCTCGTGGTATCTTTTCTACCTACACATTGACATTGGTTCTCCGCATACATGAGAGCTTGGACCACATAGAATTAGAAAATTCAATTCAAAGTAGAAAATTCAATTCAAAGTTAGTAGTACTAGCTGCAGACAGACATCATGATAAATAAGTTCATCATCTTCACAAGCACAGCTGTAGGTTACAACAACAACAACAACTTACTAATAGTCGATGTATTCGTCCTTACATACAACAACTTACTATTAATCGACGTATAATTCGTCCTTACATACAACAACAAGCAGTACTGAGGTAGACCGTGGAAGACCAAAGGACTTAATATCTTCTCACACGAACAAAATCTATCAGAGCCTAGTCGATGATGTTCGTCTTCCAGCATAATTCTTTTGTTTTGGGGGTTTCGCGTCAGCAGGTTGACTCTCCACGAAAGCCACCCTCTTCCTTTGACTATCTCCATTCCCACCGCTTCCGGGTTCTGGTACCACTGAAGTACCAGGTACTCCACGTGTTGAGTCTGACATTCTTGCTTGTTCTTAGTCCTCGTGTTATGGGAGGATGTGGATGAACAAGAGCAGGTTGAAGTGTACGAGTCCGAGTACTTAGGATTAGGAGGTCGTGGTCGTAAGTTCTTCGAGCGAGGTCCTAGAAACTAGAACTACTTCTAGATCAGCCCCGGGAACTGCTAGGGAGGTGTTGCTAGTGCGGTTGTTGGACGGACAACCAATGATGTCAGTAGAACAGGGTGTTTTTAATAGTGCAGTGGCCGGTGCGGGATGTTGTTAGTGAAGCCTTGACTCTACAACAACTCCCTGAAAAACCAAGAAAGAGAGGTGGTGATAGAGGTAGTTGTCTAGGGTTGGGCTTAGGGTTTAGGGTAATCCCCTTAGGGTTGTGCCAGAAAGAATTGTAGTGGAGATTCTACCTCTCTCCCTGGTTGTTCTGCTCCAGTCCTTGTTCGATGAAAGGGCTTCACAGATGACCTAGTTGAAGGTTGAGTCGGAGTCCTCTTGAGCTCTGCGTCTGCGGAGGGACTTACTAGATCAACTGTCGACGAGCGCTATCACGACAGCTATTAGGTTACTGGATGACGTCCGTCTCTTGGATTTTCTTGATTTGATCGGCAGGTCGTCGAAGACAGTCGCCCGCCAACGGTTTATCCTTCTATCTCCAATTCGCTTCTTCTATCTCCAATTGCTCAGCATGCCCTACAAGAAGAAGCACCAGCACGTAGTACAAGAACTACTGCATGTTATCTACGTTGCTGGCTGCCAGCAACACCGTGACCTCGACATTTTCTTTGCTCTACAGTTTACTTTGTAGCTACAATTCTAGCGAAAAGAAGCACTAAGTACAACCAAGAAAAAGTCACGATCTATTCTTTCTGCTTGAGATAGGGATAGCGGACTATGATCAGCGATCAGCGACAGTGTGGAGAATACGGGATCGGGATCGAGCAAAGTGGTGGGCTCTTACCGAAATAGCGAACCGATGGATTGCATGTAACGACGACTGACGAATGAAGACCGAATGACCACAGATGAAGACCATTTTTTCTCGTACGAATAGACAGCCGAGTTCTATAAGAGGAAACGATCGACGCCGAATCTTCATTTTCTTCCTCGCGTGAAACTGTAGTACGATAAATATTTCTTTCGCACACCCACGAGACGACCGAATTCCTTGCTATATGCTCCGATATATGGTGATGGAAGACGTTTTCTAGACAAGGATCATGAACTATAGACGAGAAATCCGATTTCAACGAACGCCAGCCCATTATTTTGGAGAACAGATCAGAATCAGAATCTTCAATTTATTACGTCCTCAACACATACACTTCGATGATGAGCCTCATCTACGTTTACAACAAAAAGCCATACTATGACTCGATTTTTGCTTATATTTGAAGATTATTCCGGTCGCTGTTCTACTGTAGTACTTTCATCTACTCTTGCATTACTGTGTGCTCATATGAACTACTACTGTAGTTTCATCTACTCTTGCATTAGTACTGTGCTACAGGAAAGACCATCATCTCCATCTTAAAACTCATCTTGCACGACTACTCTTGTCGAGGATGAGACATCTCCTTCTCGCAGCTGGTCAATAGCGTCTCCAAACGTTCTATTTCATCCTTTAGAACTTGAATTCTAGTCGCATTCGCATTCAACTGCCTCGAGGCTTCTGGCATGCTACGGATCAGCATTAGAGCGCAGAGCAAATCTGAGCTCACTTCTTCAGAATCCGAACGAAGGCGGAAACGAAAGAACGATGACCACAGTTGGACGATTTGGATCAAATAAATGAAATGCAAATGGACTGTATCGAGAAGTCTTAACAACAGTTCGCGATCCGGACAGGCTTGAATTAAGCCAGCTACGTCCTCGACTAGTGCTTCTTCAGCGTCCTCTGAGGCAGCAGAACTAGTACTCTCAGTACTACTATTTCTACTACTACAGTCGTGTTCCTCCGAACTACTACTAGAGGAAGCTGATTTACTTCGTCTTTCATCATCCTCGTCATCAATACATGAAGAAGAGGAAGCATTGGACTCGGTGGCACCTCGTGAGAGGAGGGACCCATTTGATGCTGAGGATGTTGGTGAAAGCCTCTCATCTTCATCTCGATTTGACCTCGAGCTACAAGAAGTTTTCTTGTATTTGTTTTGCTTTTTCTTGTCGCGTCTCTTCTTGTCGACGTGTTTCTTCTCTTGTCTATGGGGATGTACAACTTCTTGTCTATCATGGGGTTGTCCTTCCTCCAACCCTACTCCTGCTACTACGATAATAGATGCTCTCGTTTTCCTCAATACCAGCTCTTTTGGAGGTCCTCCTGTTCTTGGACGAGAGCAAGGGCGAGAAGATGTCACTTCATGATCGAGATCATTTCTGATCTTCTCTTTACGAGTAGACGATGAAGCAATCTCCTTTTCTTAGGGCTCATCTCCGATAGAATTCATTCTGGAGCTCGTCCAACATGATCCTAATGTCAACAGGTATTGAATTAGCGTCCGTCGAAGATGAATTTTTCAAAGTGCCATAATTTTTCCTTCGTTCTCTTGCCGCTGCGTCTCTTGCCCTTTTTCTCTGCTGCGATTAGCAGGTAACGACTATTGAAAATCTGACTCTGAGCGAGAACACGGCAGCCTTCCCTTCGACTTCTCTTGTGATCATGTACTTAGTCTACAACATCTAACGATTTTTTACATCTAACAAAAGTTCTTACAGTTTATTAAGTCCTTCTTCCTTAAATCAAAGCAGACTTCTGAGCTCCACGGAGCTTTATCAGATTCGGGAAAAAAATTTCGTACTTTGACCGCACCCCTCTAACCTGCTTCCGGACTGTATCTAGACTCCTTGACGCTGTTGCTTGTTTCCCGGAGATTCGAGCGGGACCGGTACTCTAGCAGTTGTAATTCTTCCATTCGGCATAATTCAGTATTTTTCAATGTAAGCTCATAATTCCAATTCTTCCTAGTCGTACTGCTCTCCTTCTAGTTCACCCGAAGTTGCCGTTCTATTGCCGTGAACAAAAATCCTCATACAACTTCTAATTCTTCCATCTGCTCAGAAGGTCATAATAACCCCAATTCGGTCATAACTCCAAGTCTTCCATCTGTTCTGTATACGTCCGTTCCAGCTCGCTCATCAAGGCCATCATCTCTTGCGGCTGCTCTTTCCTATCAAGCTCCAACTTCTCCCGTGCTTTGCGTAACGATTCTTCTAATTTTTCCACTGCATCTTTTAGAATATCATGAAGGCAACGGATATTCAATTATAGTGTTGAAAGGCGACAGCGTATTAAGCAGTATACCCCACGAGCATGACAAAACAATTGATAGTGTTGAAGAAAGGCCTGTATAATGTACACGAGTAAACAGGAAGCAATTCGTGTAGTTTTTCTGCAAAATAAGCGTTTCACAGAGCGCGACCTGAACGAAATCAGACTAGCATCATCATAGGTAGAGGAGCTCCTAGATTTTCCCTAGTATGTCATGTTCATTCGTTCACTCATTTACCTGTTCTGGAGGTATCTTTTGACGCCATGGCGACAGCGTTTCTAATTGTTGGACTTCTTGCTCTATTTTAAAGCTACTCTAATTCAAGCATTGGACTTCTCTTTTTTCTTCTCTTGTGTAGCTATAATAGTACGTGTCTACCTGTGAAGAGACCTCCTCTTTGTAGACCACAACATACTCAGACACTATGACAAGTGGAGCTGGTGGTAAACAACCAAAAATATAAGCATAAACTCTGCTGCTCCAGTCGTCGTTCGTTCAAGCATTCCCGCAGCCTCTCAAACAAGTCGATAAAGGTTGAGCAGATTAGACAAGCAGAAAAAGGTTGAGCAGATTAGACAAGCAGAAAAAGGTTGAGCAGATTAGACAAGCAGAAAAAGGTTGAGCAGATTAGACAAGCGGGTGAAGACATATGTTAGATATAGATTGACTATCTACTTCTAAGACAGGAGTTTCAAGCTGTTGCTGAAAACAAGGACATCATCAAGCAGGTAAAGGTTGTATCTGTAATTCTTTTTACAGATGCTGTCCGTGTCCTTCTACTCTAACCTGTGAATAGATCAGGACCTTGATGTCTAGGACGTAAATTTTTTTCCATAAGAAAAAAGATTCAAAGGCGTTTGAACGGGTCAACCGCCTATCTCCCATCTGCTTCCCAAGCTGCCGCATTCCAGTCTCGATCACGGGTAAGGCCGCTAAATAACGCCTCTCTGCTGGTCGGATGTCTGCTGGATGTTAACTTAAAGAGAGGCTTACTTGCAGATGCAGGGTTCTTGCTCTTCATATCAAACTAGTACTTCAGATTTCGTTCTGGAGGCTTTCATTCCCATGAAAGCGGGTTAGTACTTACAACCGCTAATAGCTAAAGCTACAACCAATAAAGTTGGTGGAGCAGGCCTAACTAGAAAAAACAAAAACCGAAAAAAGAAAGGCCAGGCTAAAGCTACAACCAATAAACATTAACGCTAAGCAAGGCAAATCAATGCGAAACGACTAGACTTTTGACGGATTAAGGACAAAAAAATACCTCATGTTGATTGTTCCTTCTCAAGTTCCTCTACGGAGACTACTCCTGTGACGGACAGGAAACAAGTACTAGTCTTCATCGTTAATACGACGTAAGTACTTTTCCCGTAAGCAGCTTGTCTTCAAGGCACGCTGCACCGCACTTTCTAGCCATGCTTCTAAAAACGTGGTGTCCCATCTGGCGGATACGGAGTGTGATAAGTGCTGCCCAGAAACAGATGACAACGCGAGATCGCCTTTGGCATTCTTTAGAAGAACTGCGCTCGGTGTCTTCAGGCTTCTTGAAGCTGAGTAGACGAAGCGAGGAGTGATCTTAGGTTAGGTTGGGATCTACCATCCAATGTGGCAGACTTCGACGGCTGCTGAAGAGCCTAGCAAAGGTGGCACCTAGATCAGAAAACCTACACTATCGTTCGATAATTCCCTACGCTAGTAGACGAAGTGAGCAAGCTAAGTCTCGGAAGTGATGAAAAGATGAATCTCCTATACTTTTCCTTGTTTATTTTGCATATTTATTCTATCTATAATAATTATGTGATAAATATCTAAGCTTCTAAGTAGTTCGACGCGAAAAAGATGCTGAGAGCCTCTAGTCTACTTTTGCCCGATTCTTTTGACGCCTCTACACTATTTTTTTGGATAGATCCTTAAGTTCTGCGAGTCTAGCAAAAATTCAGCATCCCAGTCGTGTCGCTTCGAAGCACAAGTCGCGGACTCGAAGTCCAAAAAGACTCGTTCGGAACCAAGCATCTTTGAGCATTTACTTACCGTATTAACCTATCCACTGAGTTTCCTTACCGTAACCTACCCACTGTTTTCTACTTACCGTATTGTATCCACTGAGCGTTTTCTACTTACCGTATTGTATCCACGACTAAGTGTTTACTTTCCGTAGTGTATCCACGACCAAGTGTTTACTTTCCGTAGTCTATCCACTGAGAAGTGTCTACTTACGACCGTTACTTACCGTCCTCGTAATCATCAGCATCGCCATGGCGTCTTCTATGTTGTAGTAGTAGTAGTAGTAGTAGTAGTAGTAGTAGTAGTAGTAAGCCCAGTCTTGGGGTTCAGTCCAAAGTTGCATGGGAAACGGGAGAATATCTGGAAAGATTTTTACAGTTACACAAGTCACTCGTTCCTCTCGTTTCGCAGACACGGCACATACCTGCTCTTACTCGTTCTCTGTAGCTACAGATTCATCTCACAAAGTCATGACGTGACTCCTCAACGCACGATGGGCAAGAATGTTAACAAACTTGATCTTCATGATATCATTTCCCGAGTGAAAAGCTCTTGTAGTTCTCTCCTTTCATTCTTCACTGATAAATGTTAACTTGCCTTGTTTTAATCTCTATACTTTCCTCCTTCATTGACCACGTCGCACAACAAGGGCAACTAGCAAGGGCACAACAAGGGCCGTGAATGGGCGCACGAACACTTCTACTTCCACCTCCACCAGGTCCCCTTCTCCCAGCAACTTGCTTTTCTCTGCGTACTCACCTAATCGTCATGCCTTTCTCGTTTTTCGAAAGCTTGATGCTTTTGGTTTTTACACTTCCATCTTCCTTTGCGAACAAATAGCATTATAACCATAACGCTAAGTAGGATGAAAGAAGAGACGCGGTTTCTTGAGAAGACGGCCACAAGACTAAGGACGACACCTAGTCTGGCCACATAGTCTCCTCTTTTTGTGTGCTGGTAAAAACAACAGCTACTCTTGCGGGATTAAGTCCCTCCAAATAGATTGCAATTACAACTTATCGGAATCGGACAGGCGCCAGAAGATTCCAACTAATGAAGAACAGCCACCAGGGTACATTAATAAATTAGCATAACAAATGCATGGACAGATTAGCATAACAAATAAAAATTGCCAATGCTAGTAGTATGAGCTGAGGTCACGGCAATGGCATGGCATGAAGCAGAAGAAAACGAGGACGTAGCTAGTCTATGAATGGCGTCCATTCCATCTAGGCAGACCACCACGGCTATTCCTTTGCGCTTAAAAACGTACAGTTGGTCTGATCTAGAGCGAAGAAAAAACATCATCCATAAATGAGTCGACTCAATACTCTAGCAGCACTAGCCCTATAATCATAATTACAAAGATGACTTGCATACCGACCCCCGCGCCAGTTGTAGTAGTATTTAGTGGAGCTGGCACCATAGCTCTTGGCGGGAGGTGGCACCATAGTTCTTGGCAGGCCTCCAAGAAGTTGAATGCGTGGCAACTACAGGCTAAGCAGAATAACGGTAACCTCGAAGCTGACTTCTATGTACTTACTAATTAGCAGAGCAAGAGTAAGAAACGATGAGGAAGAAACTAACTCTCTGCCTCAAAAAGAGACGATGAACGAGAGCCCAAAAAAAAATGTAAGGAAGCTGACCAGCACTTCCTCTTCCCCTCTATCAGTCTTGGGAAAAAAGTATCTTAATATAATTCGGTCTCTTGCTCCAGGTGGAGCAGAGGACATCTTGTTTTAGGATAGGATAGGATAGGATAGGATAGGATGCCGCTGCTCCGCCTCCACACTAGTTTTTTGTTCATCTAAGTACTTATGTTTTTGTTCATCTAAGTACTTATGTTAGTGATCGATGGCGTCAAAAAAAATATGAAACAAACCCATGCAGCTGTGTCCGCATCCTATAGGATAGGATAAGGTGCTTCCTCATCGACGAGCACGAGCATGTTGGAGAGGGAAAAACTATTCGATAAGCTGAAATAACAAAGTAACTAAAAGAAGATCACCGTCCTCGTGACTATTTCAATTTTATTTCAATTACTTAGGTACTCGCATTTATTAACATTTTCACTTTTCGAGTAATGCAGGAACACGGGAAGAACTGTCGAGGCGCCTCATCATCCTTGCCCCTTCTGCAGTCGTTTCATGACTACGGTGGCAGCCTTTGTTTGATCGAAAAGGAAAAAGACTACGCTCGTCATAATTATTGCCTGTGATTTCGCACTGAGCGCCAGTAGGTACTTGCGGTTCCCATCCAAGCTCCGTTTTGAAGGAAAAAAGAACCAAACAAATCATCAAGTGAGAAGTGTTCTAACCTTTAATACTTCTTGTTCTGTTATAAGTTAGCCACCCGATAAACCGAAATAAGCAAGTAACTACTCAGAACGCTCGGGATACTGAACGAAGAACAGCGTAGTCGTGACTCACTATTTCAGTTAGCTCCTCGCTTATTTTCACTTATCGAGAACTTAAGAAGTTATAACTAATAGTCAAAAAGCCAAAGATAGCGCAGAGTACTTCAGTTATAACTATTGGTCAGATTCAGAACAAAGTCAAAGATAGCTCTCTGCACTTTGAAGAATTTCCCTAATCCTGTGATTTTTTGCAAAAGCCTAGCCCCAGCATGGCCTTACCACTTTCCGACCCCTCGTCCCAAAAAAAGACGTTTGTTATTGCCATCATCATAACATCATTATAGCATTCATGATTATTACCATCATTCACCTTCTCCTCATCACTATCATCATCAAATATTTGCCACCGTGTTGCTTCTCATCCAACCTGCATGCGTCATCATAATCCTAATCACCACCATCAATCATAATAGTCACCATCAATCATACACAAGCATCACCATCAATCATAAGCATCCCCATCAATCATAATCATCACCATCCATCATAATCATCACCATCAATCATAATCATCACCATCAATCATAATCACCACCATCAATCATAATCATCACCATCAATCATACATAAGCATCACCATCAATCATAAGCATCACCATCAATCATAATCATCACCATCCAGCATAATCATCACCATCAATCATAATAATCACCATCAATCATAATCATCACCATCAATCATAATAATCACCATCGATCAATCATAATTATCACAATCATCACCATCAATCATAATCATCACCATCAATCATAATCATCACCATCAATCATAATAATCACCATCGATCAATCATAATCATCACCATCAATCATGATAATCATCACCAACCTGCGTCTCTAGTCGTGGTCAACATCCTCTACCACCGGTCTTCTAGAATGCTCCTTCCGGCTTCGTCCTTCTGTAAAAAATAAGAAAGGACGAGTAAGGTCGGCGGTGAAAACAGTCAGAGTCAATCACAACGAACATACAAACTACAAACTTCATATGTTGATGCAGAAAGGAAAATAAGGTCGAAGGTCAAAACAATCACTCAAAGCAAACTAGGGTCAACAAGAAACTCAAACTAACCCAGACAGACGCCTCGCGGGAGGAGGAGGTGCTTTTTCGTCGGCCGGAGGAGGAAACCAGACCTTTTCTCTCATATTTTCGCCGAGAACCACTTCGAACGGACCATTTCCAAACAATTCTTGGAAGTCTTCGCGCTTTCTCATATCGGCTAGATCGTCAAACTCGGTGTGCGCTGCGGCGAACGGAAGGTGCAAGGGGTAGCCAGCAGCCCGCCCCGCGATCCACAGGGGGTTTTTGGGTTCTTTACCTGGAGGAGAATCATACGGATTTCCCTTGTAGAGGAAGAAAAAGCTTGCGTCGATCCACGATTGTCCAGTACGCAAAACAACCGACAGAAAGTACTTGTTATTCTCCAGTTCTTCCCCGCTTGGGAACTCCAGCTGGAAAAAGGAAAATAACTCCTGCGGCCAACAACGGGGGTTGCACTTGCCGGCCGGGTTCAGGTCGAGCTCGTAGCGATGAATCCCCCAACCACCGTCTATATGGGTTTCCGCATGGCGGATTCGCACCCCTAGAGAGGTGTTCTCACTGGCCAAACGCGCTGCATCGATTGTCATTTGTTCACTGGATAACAACTCTTCCAGCTTGTTGTTCTTGTTGAAAAAATTCTCAAACGCCTTGTTGACTGTCGCGTCCTTCGCTAGTAATTTGTCGTTTTCATCAAAGCCCGCAACTCGTGGATCAATGCCTTTCGAACTCATCCAATTGGCATTCGATTTGTCGACGTAAACTTTTTTCATCACGGGGGTCGAGTCTTCGTCCTCTTCCTTTTTGCGGACCTGCATGACACCCGATAACTCGCGGTTGGTACCGCTCGACACAATTACAGCCGAAGCGATCAGATTCGGGTGCGGTTGGGTCAATGCAGCAGCAGCTCCGCCAGCATGCCCCTCGCCAGTAGGTCCTCCAGCCGACCGAAGAGTAAGACCAAGAGCGACAGTGGCAGATGATGCCAAAGGAGCAAGGAGGAACTGCTTCATCTTTTCAGAGACAGGAAATCTCTATACTCGAACTTAACTCGATGTCAGTCTTCAATGGTGCTTGAAGATATCTATAGAGGTAAAAAAAATTCTATCAAATTCAACCCTTTCTTGACGATCTTTTTATGAAGTAAGATTCAATCGACGAACTAGATTGATTACTCTAGGTATTCAGGGAGCTCGTGTTTACGCTTATGGAAAATAGTGACTATATTTAACGCCTTTACAAGATCTTTGCACTTATTGACATTAGTTTCCTTTTGAAGCTTTTGGCAGGTGGCTATTCAATAGTGGCTAGAAAACCAGTTTAAGTGGTAGCTATCTTTGATGTTTTCCGAATATTGTTTTTTGAATTTTAGGTAAACAACGTCATGAATATCTTTGATGTCTTTCGATGAATATCTTTGAGTAATTACGCATTTGGCAAGTACTTAGATGTGAGTATGGTCTTTGACGTTTTTCGGATACTCTTGATCGAGTTCGCTTTTACGCATTAGTACGAGGTAAGTAGATAGTACTTCGTATTTGTTATTGTTAGTGTTAGTCTAGTAGCTTTAATCTCGCCACGACGTCGTGTTTTTACAATCTTTTATTGGGATGAAGGGAGCAAACCTGTTACTCTCTCGATCTCAACTGGCAAATTGGCAAATTTTTTGAGGAACGAAGTAGATAATCCTTTTCTAGGTAGTGAATCACTCGCATGACAGAGCGTTTTTTTACAGAGGTCCACTATCTCACTTCTCTCCTCACAACAACAGAGGTAACGCTTGTACCCATTCCACTCCCCTCCTTACAACCAGAGATGACGCCCTCACAAAAATTAAATATCTGACGCAGGGCCGGACAGCCCCCGCCCTCCCCCCCATGTGGTCTGGTCTGTGGTGGCGCGCGCGCGCGCTTTTCCGCGCGGATTTTTTCGCGGATTCTAGTGGTGGAAGGCGTCAAAACTTGGCGCGGGCCTCCCCTTGGGCCTCTCAGCGCATTCCTGAGGGGCCTCCTGGCCTCTGCCCTCTGCTGACCCTCGCAGGCGGGAGGTCTCCGGGGTAAAAGGCCGCCGAAGGCGGCCACGGTCGCAAGAGCAAGCAAGCCGATGACCAAGGGCCCGGGGGGCACAAGCGGCACGGCTGCGGCGGCGAAGCCTAACGGATGCACTTCGGGCACAGGCAGGCACCTGGACGGGGGCGCAGGCGGTCCCTTGGGCCCCTTTTGAAGCCTCCCACCACCACCAGGGGCCCCTAGGGAACAGCCAGGCAGCTGGAAGGGAGCGGAAGGGGAAGGTCACTGGGCCCCCTTTTGAGGCCTTCCCCCCCGGCAGACGGCTGGAAAAGGGGTCCAGGGCGCCCGGCCCGCTAGGGGGAGGGCGGGGGCCGTCGCCCCGCGCCCTGGAACATATATGAATGTCACGTCGTCCTCACTAGCTGATCATGGTCTCACTTGCAGATGTGGTCCTCACTTGCAGATCATGGTCTCATTAGCAGACCATATTCTCACTTGCAGATGTGGCCCTCACTTGCAGATCATGGTCTCATTAGCAGACCATATTCTGACTTGCAGTCCATATTCTGACTTGCAGATGAGATGTGGTCCTCACTGGCAGATCATGGCCTCATCTGCAGATATTTGACCTCCTCACTCACAGATATCACTCCCACTCCAGATAAACTGCGCAAAGTGTATTTCTCTCTTTAAGGATGTTGATACAGAAAACTAAGAATTTCCCTCTTCAACTTCAAGGGAAGCTCTTAGTTTGAACAGGGAAGACGTTCCTCTGATGCCTCTAGGACATGCTTTACTAGACAGTACGTGATGATTGGTGCCTCAAGAACATAAGTACTAGAAATTCATACCTCAAGAAGCAGCTTCATACCTCAAGAAACAGCTTCATACCTCAAGAAGCAGCTTCAGACCTCAAAAAGCGGCTTCTTACCTCAACACCTGTTTTTGTAGTCGGGAGCATGCATGGAATAAAAATAATCCTCTTACAAACAAGTTAAAAAAATACCATGACAAGGTATCAGACCGCAAAAAGACTATGTTGACTTGTCATGCATGGGTCCCTGATAATGCTGTTCTTCGCATTCGTAGGCGAATTTCTTTTCAATTTAGGTTCATTAACTTGATGCTTCTCTTGTGTAGACGAATTTCTTTTCAATTTAGGTTCATTAACTTGATGTTTCTCTTGAATATATTCCACTCCAACAGAGGACTATTATCCCGGCACAACAACTTATCCGTTGTATGACATTTTTATCTTCAACATGATAATGATCCTTAGTCACTCACTCATTAAAAATATCAATGAATCTACTATAACTTCTCCGGCAATCTCTGTGAAAACATCGTACGCATAGTTCATGTTGACAACTATCGGATCACTTTGTTTTCTGTGATGTTGTATTAGTGGACCATAATAGATCTTCTAGGACAGGACATTCTGACTATCCTCAATCGTGTAAGTAAGTGAGATCAACATTCTTGGAAAAGGTTTCATTCATTCGAACCACGTAGAAGCTATGGGTAACAAAAGTCTCACGAGAGCTGGCAAACTACATGTTCAGGTCCTGTGCTTGCTCTATAGTTCGTTTTGGTCATACGAAAACTACATTGATACAAAAACTCATCATATTTTTACTTACGTGCGTAACACTCTCTCACATTGTGAAAATAAACTTCAACTAACCTCGACGTTAGTCTTCGAAAGCACTGCTATTCCCAGAGGCCCTTCACCTGAATGCTGTTCGCTATCGGTCGACACGTCTCCGGGTTAGAGCTTGCATCGCAGATTGATGGCTTCCTCAGCAAGCAGATTGAGATTCATTTCTGGTGTCCCATTTGTTCACAAGTAAAGACTGATTCTATATGCCACAAAAGTATAAGAAGCCTATGATTAACCTGTATTTAGTCCAACCTGATCCTGTGTGCTATTCATTTTGTATGTAACCTAGTACCAGCAACGATGACATGTCGTCCGGCAACATCCTCCATGCAATAATCAGAACTAGAGACGGCTATTCTCATTTATTCTTACAATCTTCTCATCTTGCTTATCTTTTGGCACTATATTTCTAGATACTTCTATTTTTCTGTGTGCCATAAGATGTCCATATACTGGCATTCGGAACTTCAAGGGTGCTGCCGTCACTTTTCGCGAGGCTGACCCAAAGCGGACGAAGCCTTCTGCCTCTCTCCGCAGTCGTACCACCTTGCCTATACGCGCCGCAACAATATCCACAAAGAGCAAGTGTCGAAAGGTGTCGCTTCCCGTTAGAAAAGCTAGCGTGTCCTAATTGCAGGTCCACCAGCTGGAGAGGATCTTCTCGAGAGGTACTTAAGACTAAAGAAGCCGTCCATTTGCTATTTTTGAATTTGAAAAACGGAATTTGGTTTTTTTGAGTACGAGTCATGTTCTTGACATATCACGTTCACCTTGCTGGCGGTTTGTCTTTTCTTGTTCACCTCAGACGGATACAACTAACAACTCGAGACGCTGTTCGTCATTTCTTGTTCACCTCAGACGGATACAACTAACAACTCGAGATGCTGTTCGTCATTTCTTGTTCACCTCAGACGGATACAACTATCTAACAACTCGAGATGCTTCCGCTACAGCTGTGATCATAAGTAGAAATGAGTCAGTCTACGTCAATCGGAAAAACAACAGCGGTGATTCAAGTAGATTCCTCTACGTCTATAAAATTTGAAAAAAAATCTACGTTGAGATCCATTCACGTAACATCATGATCCCCAGCTTGTCGGACTCTCTGCTCAGCCGTTCACACGCCAGTACCACCGTATAAACGTCTTTCGAACATGATGAAAGCGGGGAGCACAAGCTGACCTAAGTCATAGATAATCATCCCAGAATGAAAGAAAGATGGAGGATCGAGTTTAAAAAAAAATACCTCTCCGTCCTCGTCTCAGTCTAAGAACAGTCATAAATGTACATCGCCATGAAGTCTAGATAGAAAGACCAAAAAAAAACTTTTCCTTATTCGCCATAAATGTACATCGCCATGAAGTCTAGAGCATGCTCCGAGAAACTCCGGCATCACTACTTCGCCTTTTTCTTCCCTGTCTAGCATTTCAAGTAAACTCGTCACCTGATCCAAATCCACTTGGCACCTTTTCAGCACGTCCTGGACACGCTCCGAGTCCTGAGCATGTACGTAGAAACAAATAAAAACTAGCAGAAAAGACATGCAAGCATTTATCTGTAAGTACACGTTGCACTTTTAGAACACGTAGAAACTTACAACAGAAGCATTGCGTGAAGGGATAAGTCTAGGAGTAGAGGGAAAGCTAACCGGTTGCTTTACTTATGTGCTTTGAGCGTCGCTGGTCCCAAGCCCCACCAGAGGCAGAGAGAACAGGGCAAAAATTCATGCCTTATTACGTCTACTTTCAGATTCGCTGGACCCAAGCCCCACCAGAGGCAGAGAGAACAGGGCAAAAATTCATGCTCTATTACGTCTACTTTCAGATTCGCTGGACCCAAGCCCCACCAGAGGCAGAAAGAACAGGGCAAAAATTCATGCTCTATTACGTCTACTTTCAGATTCGCTGGACAAAGCCCCACCAGAGGCAGATGATGATGGTGATGATTGTGCCTATTCTTGAGGTGTTATTATAGAAATTAGCTCTAAGAAGTACATGTAATATCCTCTGCACTTTTTCAACATCGGCCAAGCCGATTTCGGGATCGATAATTGCCTTTTGGAAATCCTGACTGAGTGTCATCACTTCCGCTTGCCGGTTCTTTATGTCTTTCTCGTATGCTACCTGAACAAGATAGATAGATAGATAGATAGATAGATGGATAGATGTACCCACTCGCGGGGTGTAAGATCTTTCATTGCCTATGACATGGAGCAGCCTAGTACCATCATTGCATTGTTCTTAGTACCATCATTGCATTGTTCCTAGTGGTAACAACTAAAAATCGTGTAGTTGTTTTCCTAATAGTTGTTTCAACACCTTCTTATTCGTATCCAGTCCGTAGACGGCATGAGACACGATGCTTCCACCGAGGACTTTGAGGATGCCCATCGTGCCAAAGGCGTAGATGAGGAAAAACGTGTACATCAAAAATGGAATCCGTTCATTAGACTTATTACCAAAGCTATGTATATTCATCTTTTTTATAAGGAAGTGCATCTTTCATGCGTAGTTTTCCCCTTAAAAAAGGGGCCAAAGAAGATGCTTCTTGAGAGGAATTGTTGTGAGCCATAAGTTGAATAATGGGCCTTATGGTGCCATCCATCACGCCCTTGTCCCACACGATGATCATCATCAAACTCGGAGTTAGATGTAAGAAAGGTCGTGGTGTGTTGCCCTGATCAGTATTGATTTCGAAACTGTCGACAGTCTGTTTGCGTCTGTTCGTAGTAAAGTGGCGGTCTGTTTGTGTCTGTTCGTAGTAAAGTTCTGTATCAACAATATTCATCATTCATCTAGTAGTGACGGTCTTGGTTCATCTAATAGTGTGATGTTCGTAGTTCTGTATCAAAAATATTCATCTAGTGATGGTCTTGGTCCCTGTCTGTATCTTGAATAGTATTATTCATCTAAGTAACCACGACCATCGGAGCTTAACTGAAACGTATTTAGCGAAACGCCGAACCACTTACGGTACGCAAATCCGGTAGTCTTCATGCTCTCGTAGAGATCGACGTGGGCTTTCTTGATGATGTCCGTATGAAAAATGCTCATGATATTCGCAAACAAAATGGTCAGGAGTGCGCACCTGGAGGTCGACGTGTTGTGTGGAAATGGAGGTGAGTATATCAATCAATAATATGCGGCCGTCTAACGAGCGGCGGTGCTGGTTAACGGAGGAACAAACAGACCCAGGGCCAACTCTGGACTGTGCGAGCACGTCTGTGTTCCCGCTGAGTCAATCAATCAATCAATTGGCGACGCGCGGTAGCCCGAGCCTAGCGGACCTAATGGAGTTTAGTTGTGTCGTGGATGTAAAGTAGTCAACAGTGAAAGAAATACCTCCACTGCACATTCCTACTACCTGCCATCTTCTACTGTGCTAACAGTACCACTGCACAGTGCTTGCGATTTGCGCTGCCTTGCGGACGAAGAAGTAGCTGCGCATGTGCACTTTCAGTGTCGGGAAGTAGTAGAACATTTCTTTGAGGCTGAAAAAGCGTTTGAACCGGATGAGAAAGCCCATTTACTCTTAGAGGGCTGGCTCCTGGGGAAAGTTTTTAGTTAGTGGAGTATAGGGCTGAGTTCACTAAGCTGTTGTACAACAGTTTCCCCTTCTCCTTAGTGGGGAAGGGGAAACTGTTGTACAACAGCTTAGTCGTAATGAATTTATTACAGACCACGAACGCAGTGAAGATATGAAAGATACATGCATCAAGTACTCAGCTTAACGCCTAAACGGCTAAGTTAGTACCAGCTGGAGGTTGTAAACCAACTATTTTCGGGGGGATAAAAGGAAGCTACGGGAGACAACTTGCAAGTCCTCGGCAGATATGAATTGTAAAAGTAAAAGCGCATATCATCTTTCTGATCATAATTGAGCAATCCGCTATACGCATAGAGACCTTGGTAGATGTCGATCACGTTCATCAACAGGGCACAAAACATCCATTTCTGGTCGTCGAAGTATTGCAGTCCTAGTGCTCGTATCCGACAGCTGAATTCGCCAATAGTTAAAGCTCAGCATTCAATGGTCACTGACTCTGAAAGAAATGGGCCCCATGCCTCTCCCTTTGCTTTTCCTTCATTTTCCCCCCATCTTTCCTCAAGAGGGATCTCAGTGACCAACCCCAATGACCATTGAAAGCTGAGCCTTAAAATAAAGATCAAGACGGTGAGATTTTCCAGAGCGTAAAAGATTATTCTCTGAGAAAGCAGGGGATCCATCACCTCTTTGCCCTTTGACGCAACCATGTCCGCTTCAATACCGACAACGATGATGCTTGCCATTAGAGATGAAAATCAATAGCACACAGGATCAGGTTGGACGGCTTAGGAGTATGTATGCTACCTTTGTATGTATGTATGTATGTCTGTCTGTATGTATGTGCCTAATTAGAGGTGCTGCAGTTCTTGGTAATGAGCAGCTTCGAAATAGTGCTTCTAAAATCCTGCCGAAATACTAGGCGTAAATGATTTCTCACGAAGGTCGCCGCTGCTGATTTCTCCCGAAGATGAGGAAAAACGAGATATTCAAGCCAATAAAAATGACCACTCAAGAACGTGCTGACATAACAGCCTAATCATGTTCATGATCAGCAGCACTAGAACTAGTATGCTGAAGTGAGTGGATGAATGTACCCACACCAGGGGTAAAAAAGACTACTCCACACTACTTCCGTCTACAACGTGCTTCGTGTGACCTCAGTGATTCTTCATAGTAGTTCTAGTACGAAGATTCCTCATCGCCAGGTGTTCAGCACTAGTCAATCAATCGATCAGTTTGCCGCTAGTACGTTCCGAAAACATATCGAAGGAATGATCACAAGTTTCTTCATCGTTACCTAGTAAGTACATTCCAAAAACATAACGAAAGAATGATCACAAGTACTAGTTCCAGTACGAAGATTCTTCATCGCTAGGTGTTCAGCGCTAGATAGTATGTTCCGAAAAGAAATGGTCACAAGTACTAGGAATGATCACAAGTACTAGTTCCAGAGGGTCCATAAGATACTGATGATGACAAGCATGAAGTGGTTGAAAGGCGCTCTGTAGGTCCAGTGAGAGACACCAGCGAAGTCAGAATATTGTGGCCCAACTTCTTCCCGGTCTGCATCCTCGCCCGATCCCATCAGCATTCATTAGAACCATGCATCTAATATGCATAGCCTGACAGACAGACTCATAAGAAATAAAAAGCATAGTCGCGATTATTAACCTTAAAGGAACGAAGAGTATATACGGGTCAATACTATTACTAGCAGCTTGTATAAAAAACTACTGTATTAGCAAAGTAACTACGTTCTTGTGGATGAAAGTAACTTGTCATGTCATGTCATGGTACCTCTTATGTAGCTAAGACTATCCTTAAAGATTGACAAATATTAAAGATGGTCGGTAGCCATAAATCAACTGGGATAATAGCTCATCGTTGCTCACTTCTTCCAGCTTCTCTATGCCTGCAAACTCCCTCCTCGTTTTCGTGACCAGATGCCGCATGTAGCGAGGCGGATTCCATCTGAAAGCAAATAAATTGAGCAATCCACAACTAACATCTAGTACAACTTCTGGTGATGGATGATTATAAGCTCAGGACGACGAATGATAAGAATAAGTAAGTCCAAGCTCAAGACGACGACTTCAGGATGCCAACGAAGTTTTTTTTTGTAGGCCAAGATCTCCAAAAGGGCGACCCCAGTGATATCCGGTGTGCCTGTCGGCGACGGGTGCAGTCCCTTAGCCTCCTTCTACCATTAGTGGCCCAATAATTGCAACTTCTTTTTTTTTTTGCATAGTGAGTCGCGTCGGCTCCTTTTCAATTGGTCATCAAGCCATCATGCGCTGCAATGCAGTGCTCCTCATCTACCCTACAACTTACTACAAACTTAAGCAAGTTACAACTATACCTACATCTTACTACAACTTACTATTCCAAGGCACTTAAGCAAGTTAAATACTTAGTCAGGCTATCTTTTTTTTGTTTCTCAGGCTATACTTTCTCTTGTACGCCTCCTTCTACTAATAGTGGTCCAACCTGTAAGTAATAACTTACCTAGCTGCCACACTCTCTGGGTCCTGATCCTCTAAGGGAACGAGGAAACCACCGTTCGATCTCTTAGCTGGCGCATTTTTCGCTTTTGGCACGTCCTCCATCGTTCTTTCGAGTTTACTCCTAGCCATGTCCTGAACCCCATTAGAGCCTAGTATCATTTTCAAAGGACAACAAGAATGTAGTTAGTAGTCGTAGAGGATCACGTATGAGAAATCAAAAAAATTTTTACATACCTGCTAGTGGAGGATCACGTTATGCGGTAATTGTATCCCTTAACATTATCAGTATCCATCGCACTCGCCGTCACGACTTTACTACGCATCATGATCTGTTGGGAGGGTGGAAGAAGATTCTGGTGTGTTCCGTTGTTTTTGTTCCAAGGTCACGGCTTAAAAATACCTTGAAGATGTCTATCTAATAACCTGAAAGATGTTCGTCTCGCTAATTGTAGTGAGTATCGATAATTGTCGTGGAGCAGACCTAACTAGAAAAAACAAAGTAAGACCAGAGGAAGATAGAAAAACGAAGAGGCTATGGCTATCTGTCAAGAATCTGCTAAAACTAAGTAATGTACAACATGTAGTGAGAAGTATCGATAATACTAAGTATCTTTTTCTTTTGTACCTTATTAATGTCCATGGCCGGTTTATCTTTTTTTCTCGGCTCCGCATCCATGAAGCCAAACGCACTATCGCCTCGATGAAACTGCGATATATCTGTAAATTGAAGTTCATCATGGAGGTGCAAAATCTATCCGATATCTGGGAGATCTTCAAACTAGACGAACCTCAACACGATTTGGATGTCTTTCATTCTCATGGTGTCCCATGTAGTACTCCTAGCCTAAGACCTCCCATTGTAGTACTCCTCCAAAAACTCCTACAAAAACTGCTAGAAAACAAATTTTCATCAACTAGTACCTTCAATCTCTGGCTCTTGAACAACGGGTGGAGGAGGAGGGGGGCCGTCCTCAATTTCATCCTCGTCCTCGCCAAGATCGACCACTTCGCAGGAAATGAAGAAGCAGCTTCCTTCGGTTTTGATAAGTGAACAGGCCAACGCCTAAACCGCTAAGCAAACTGCGCAGTTGGCTTAGTGGTTTAGGCGTTGGCCTGTTCACTTATCAGGTTTTGTGTACTACAGGTTTTCTGTTTTTCCGACTAGTGAGTTACGAGGACTATATCTAAATAAAGCGCTAATATCATTTCTTCCATTTACAAGTTTTTTAACATGATAATGAAGTTTAAGTTTTTTTAACAACAGTAAGCAAAACTAGTTTTCCCACCTCAGCCATACCATCTTCTCTTTCTCTTTCTATATCGCGTCTCGGATTAAAGTTTTTAGTGCGATCATCCGGATACCAGGCGTCGCTGTGTTCTATTACTTCCTCGTCGTACTCTTCTCGTGTCGGCTCGTCCTCATTTCGAAAAACACTACCAAGTGTCTGTTCTCTGTGGTAGCCAGATGCTTAGACGAGCGATGAGGTTGAGGTAGCTAAACAAGAAACTGTTTGTTATTTGTGTTGTTGATTATTTCACTGTCTAATCATGTCTAGGTGTAGTACTAGGTCTAGAGACATACAATGAATAGACTGAAGATACTTATAGATACTAGTATAGATACCTTATTCTAATTCATCTTCGTTTGTATCCTTTTGAAAATTGAACATCCATAAGCTTGTCCGTGTTCTCCACCATCGGTTTTCTTTCCCTTTTTTCTCATGAAAAAAAAATCCCCCATCTTGGATGATGCACCATTCTCTCCCGCACTGCCAGAAGCGTTGGCTCGTCCTTCTTAGAGAAAATAGGCGAACTGAGAAGTTATGAAAATCATTAAGAGCAAACTCACCTAGTAGTAAACTACCTGGAATAGAAACAGAGTTCTGGAAGCTGAAATAGCAAATATTGTTGAAATAGCAAATACGGACAAAACCGTAGTACAAGAACAAATTTATCAAGTTGAAAAGTTTAAGCTTACTTATTAAACTCACAAGTTTAAGCTTGCTTAAACTCACCTAAGTGAAAAAATAAGTTCTTAACTTCCAGCACCATGATGTTCCCGTTTGTTTTCTCTGATGACCCTGTCTTTCCGTCTAAGCTCTTCTGCTGAATGGTCGTTCGACTGTCGAAGCCCACCCGTTGGCTCGTCATAACTCTCCTCGCGGACTTCTAAAAACAAGCCGGCCCCATTGTCTTCCTGCGTCAGTTTTGGCCTTTCATAGGCTGACTTTTGCTGCGCAGTCTTTGGTCTAGTGAGGGCTATGGACTGGCGCACGCTTCTCTTCGTGGCAGCAGCCGGACTGCCAGGCCCAGCACGTGGCCGACTGCTAACGTGATATTAGAAGTTCTGAAAAATTTTCACACTAGTACTAGCAGTAACAGTAACATCATCTTAGCTTAGACCACGAGGACCGAAACAGCTGCTCGACATCAATTTTACTTATACAACAAACACGCCAAGAATGCTCAACAACAACTTCTATGTATACAGCGGCGCTACTTCATAATGATAGTAACAATCGGAAAATTCGTCTTGCTCTGGCGGTGCTTGAAAAACAGCTGGGCTTTTCCTTTTCAACTTCTTCTTTTTCGGCAATACTACCGCTCCACCTGGGACGACAGCAGCAGAAGCCGGCCTACCAAGTGGGGTAAGGGTTGCTCCTGGAACGACACCAGCAGAAGCTGTGGCTGTGGCAGGTCTACCAAGTGGTGCTCCTGCGGCAGGAGGTCCTGTGGCTGTGGCTGAGTCCCCATTCTTTGAGGAGAGTTGTATACTCGGTTCTGTTGTATTTTAAAGGTAGTACAAGATCACTATCCGCGGTGGAGCGAGTTGCAGCTCGGTCTTTATTGCCCTTGTTGATTAGTGCGATATTTATACAAAAAAATTATTCAACGGGGATGGCAGCACTCAGGATCGATACCCTGGGTAGTTTAGTGCTGTAATCAATCAAGAGGGGAACAGCTAATCCTAACACCAGACCTCCAGACAGTGATCTTCTATCTATGAGACATAAGTATTCAAACTCTTTTGATGCACCCCCTCCCATGCAGCATGTTGGTCTAGGTCGGCGAAAGCGGGTGCTATCTTCGTCTTATTAATAGCTAAAGTAGTTCTGCCGGAACCAGGAAGCTGCTTCTTGTCTCTCCAGTCCGGTCTATCTCTACTGGTACGTTGTTGTCTCGGAAGATCTCCACCGGCACCTCCTGCTGTATCTTCTGCAGAGAATTAGACGTGGCACTGTAATATTAATCAAATAGGCTAATAGGCAAGTATTCCTATGTATTGCTCTCTCAACATTCATGGTTCATGGTCATGCTCATGGTCTATTCACTTCTCTAGTCAGTTTGAATTTTGATTTTCATCATCCTGATCACAAACACAAACCACAGAAATTATTATGAGTTGGGACTTGTAAATGAATTAAGGCGAAAAGAGAGCCTAATTCTCACAAACACAAACATAATCAGCAACTCCTGTCCGTCGACTTGCTGGTGCAGTTGTAGGTCTAGACGCTGCTGACATGGACTCCACCCTCTCTGCTAAACGGCCCGCTCGAGCCACTTGGTCCTCAGCCGGTCGGGCTTTCCTAGAGGTCTTTGGCCTCTGCTTAGTCTTACAACCCTTCGAAGATGAAGCTGAGGATGAAGAAGCATAGTCAGCTAGTACTAGCTTTTTTTGTGGTGGATCTGCTTCATCAGGGTAGTTGAAACTATCTTCTGGACCAACACTAACACTTTTTCTGGGCCTATGCTCGGCCTCAGCTCCACCACCACCTACGCTCACTCCTCCAAGTCCATGTCCAATAGTAGACTCTTTAGTACTTGCACTACTTTGGTTTTTCCTATCATGATTCTGACCACCTTCGTCGGTCCACGCTTGATTCTTTGACTTGGGCGTCGTTGAGACACTCTCTGGCAAATAGTAGTCACTAGCATTGAGCTTTTTCTTCTTGTCGTCAGGGTCTTCGACATGTGGAGCAGCGTGGGAGGAAGAGGCATTATTTTAGAGCAGAAGCGGCTGTACGGGAGTTGATGAGAGAGAAAAACGGGAGTTGCGTATGCGTTGAGCTCCGTAGAAGAAGTAGGTAACGCGACGCTCGCCATTCAAATCCAATATTGTCGTCTCAATCAATGGAAAAAAGGCATCAAAAGCGGTAAAACAAAAAAGAAATTCTCTAAAAAATCCAGGTCATAACCATGTGACCATCCTCTGCGAGGAGCTGCTTTGCGTTCCTTCTTGTGTTTCTCCTTTTTGGTAGAGCTACTGCTTCCTCCAGTCTGGAACCCAGGTGGCAGTGGCGGTGGTTATGACAGGAAAAAGTATACTCGTGGTAAGTACTCAGAAAAGTGGCTCCTGGTTGTGGTTTCCCACTGAAATTAATCCGACTTTCTTAGCCAAGAATTTCTTGAGTATCTATAAGTACACTTTCTGCTTTCATAGTGGTTGCACTTCTGTCATACCAGGAGGCAAGGATCGCGACAGGGTGCTTTGCGATAGCGTGACGGAAATCCTGGATCTGTCTAGTTCAGATGCTGGGCGATTCACAGCACCAGAGTTGGAAGTTTCATGGTTCCCTCCATGATGGGTCTCGCTAGCTTCTTTCTGCATTTTGCCGCTTTCGAAAGTTAGAGAAGGACTAAGACATCTATTAAACTCAAAAGGTCACTAGACCTCGTCTTCTATTAGACTCGTCTAACATTTTCACTCCATTCGTTCCATAATCTTTTCACGCTTGTATTTCTACGTGAGAATTCCAGAGGCTCATGCTCTTTACTTGGACCCCCTCCTTTTGCAGCTTGTCCAGGAGCCATCTTGATATCTGACACGTCCTCGCTGTCGACGTCATTGGCCGGACGCTCATGATTGAGGTCCACCATGTTATTTTCGGTGGTACCCCGTTGCCGCTGGTTTGTCGGTACGGACTAGCGAAAGACCATTTTTACATTGAGGTGGCACTTGCTCATAGGGACAAAAGGACTTAATGTCGCGGTTGGTTCTACTGTCCTATGGCTTGTTTTCGTTATAGGCCATTCAAAAACCTTAACCTTCCTTACAGGACGCATTCTAATCTTGGGTTACTATATTTTTCTATCGTAGTATATGATTTCTTTTTCTTTTGATTTTGGATTTTGCTTAGATGAGCCGCAAGTTTTCGCTCCGATACTGAGGTCTTCCTTTTCACGCATGGTAAAAGTCTGACCAAGCGATCGCTATTCAATGCGACCCAACTCTGTCTCACCCTAGGCCACTTTCGATATGCCTGTTCCCAGTGCCACAGAGCTCGTCGCCGTCGCTGCTCGGCAGCAATCCCAGTTGCCATCTTTCAAATGAAGCTACTCTATCAAGCCGCACAGTGCTAGTGCAACGAGTCTCAGAAATACTGGATCTTTTTTATCCGTATTAAACCTCTCCGTACACGAACCGAAGTAGAAAAAACGTCGCGAATCCAACATCAATGAATCCTCGGACATCGCACGTTGAAAAAAAAAACTCAGTATTCACATCATCGTAAAAGCTCAGCATTCATTGGTCACTGATGCTGAAAGAAAAGGGCCCTTTACCCCTCTACTTGTTCTCCCTGTGTTTTGCCCTGTTTTCTAAGGAGAGCCTCGCTGCGATCCCAGTGACCAACCCCAATGACCATTGAAAGTTGAGCTTTAATATCGACTTCATTCCGAAACCCATATCTAACAACCGCGTCTATACTTAGTTCCAAGTCTGCTCGAATCTAATGCTGTTTACCCGCTCAAAACTTTGAGTTACCATTCGAATTCTTTAGCTCCTAGAGCATGCCCTATTGTTCAAACAGCACCTTTATCTCCCAATATCCTATATTAATGTAGTAGAGCTTACTACGAACAACACAAATTCCAAATTCAAGAGCAAAACAAAGAGCAGCCGCGCCACAAGCACTTAGTAGTCCCAAGAGCTTCCATCTTCTTCACCATCTTCCCCCAACTGACCAGGCACGTCATCGTATCTACTTCGCCGCTGTACCTCTTGCTGCTTAATGTTTTTTCTCTTTCCACCGCCTATTACCTTCCTCGTCCTAGCATCCGCTACAGCACGAAGTTGCCTGAGTATATCCACTCCCTCATCTATATCATCTTCTGAAGATGCTTGCTCTTGTCGCAGAGATGAGGACCTCATGTCAACTTGCTTGTGGAGGGGACTCGCTGCCTCCTCCTCCTCACTTCTACCCGATGACCGCCTTGTCCTTGTCTTCGTCTTGTGGTCACCTCTAGAAGCTGTACTCGTCCTCTCGTTTCTTCTAGTTTCAACATGTTGATCTCCTGATCCAGCACTGCTTTTCCTCCTCGAAGGCTGCGTTCTAGAATTTGGCGAAAAGGCCACAGACTTGGAACACTTCTGACTCTGAAAACTCGTTCCACAACTATCCTCTCCTCCTCTATCCTCTCCTCCTGCTTTATTCATCTTCCGTCTAGGATCTCTACTAGCCAATTCCGCCATCTCCTCTAGGATTGCATCATGACTCCCAAAAAAAGACCCGTTTAGTTGCGGTCTCTCCGAGAGGCCCGAAGAAGCGCGGCGTGTTCTCCTGTTTCGGTTTTTGTTGGGACTTCGGGAACCCGTCGAGGATGCTGAAAATCTAGCGCTTGATGTTTCATCCTTGAACTCAACCCATTGCTCTTTCCTTTTTTGATCAGCACTTCCTCGTCGTCCCTTTCTATCTCCTGTTACTTCACCTTCTTCGCCCTTCCTTCCAGCTTCTTTCTCTTCCTCCCCCTCGCTAGCAACCAAGCCGTAGCCTGGAGTCCGCAAGTTTTCCAGTCCTAGGATATCTGTCTTAGAATCCGCCACATCCACGCTTCTTTGCGCTTTCGTCCGTCTCCTCTCTATTGCTTCTAATTCTTCTTCATCTTGGTAGCCAAAGCGTTCCCAAAATTTTCGCTGAGTGGCTTGCATCGAGGTTTCGCTGCTAATCGAGGAATCGTGTTGATCTAACGGAAGAGCGCTTTGATGCTTTTCAGGCTCAGAAGTTCTAGATGATTCTTCTTCTCCATCTTCAAACACAAATCTCGTGGATTGAGATGGCCTGCGCGCCTTAGTGGAAGACGAGGATGCAAGTAAGGATCTCTGTTTCAGCATTGCATTAGAAGTTGCTGACGAAGAGAGTGACGACTGTGATTTGACTTTCTTGCGGGAAGTGGGTGAAGTCGCAGCTGTTTTTTTCTGCTGCTCGATGTCGTTCCTGGAAGAAGAAGAAGCTCCTGTTGTTGGTGCATTAGTAGCTTTCATGTCTTGCACACGCCCTCGTGTCCTACCCCTAGTAGCACTACTAGTACTAGACGAAGCCGGTGTACGTCCTATGCTAGTCTGTTTCTGACGAGCACTCGCAATGAAGCTCTCAGCAGCACCTTCATCTTCTCCCGATGTAAGTGCAACTACTTCTTCTTGGCCTCGTTTTTTAGAACTTTTTCTATCGGCACTGCTTCTTCTATCCCGACTGCTTCGTCTCCCTGACCCTGACCTCGCTGAACTCTCCCTAGTTGTACCAGCACTGGGCGTTGTTGATACTCTTTGTTCTGTGATGCTGATCTTCGCATCCCTTTTGCTAATGGTCGCGGCAAGATGATGTTGATCAGCAGCACTTGTAGTTCTAGTAGTGGTGCCCCCGGCAGGAGACTCCTCTAATTTACCAGTCTTCTCATTCTTCTTCATCATCAGATACTTTGAGACAGCGAAAGCGCCAGTTTTTGTCGGAGCAGGTGAAAGGGGTCGCTCGTGGAAAAACATAAACCGGCTTTGCGTATACTGTCTAGCAGAAGTGAAACTGGTCGTACTAGTAGAAGATTTAGATGCGCCACTCGTAGCGGAAGGACCTCCTTGATCATTTTTGATGCCGTTCGTGTTGTTATTACCCTTAGCAGCTCCTTTTGTACCAATCGTGCCGTCTGCTTCTCCCGTAGCACTACTGGCACCACTGAATGTTGGCGCTGAAGTCTTATTCTTTGGACCCTTCCCTCCAGCACTACTTCTTATCACTGTCGTGCCCTTTGGCGCAGACACAACTCTACTAGAAGAAAACGACACCACTTGTTCGGCTCCATCTGCACTCAACACAAGCGGCGGCCTTCCTTGAGCCGATGCGTGGTCTTCTTCTTGTTCTATGTGTGAGCTTGTTGTGGCAGCTGGTTGCGTCTTCGTGCGTTTGCCTCCAGCTGAAGAAGATGACGAAGAAGAAGATTTCGCGTCCTCTGCTAAAGCGCTGATGTTGTTGTTCGCATCCTGCACATCAGACTTCTTTTTCAGTTCTTTCCTTCTCCTGCTGATGTCTGTGTATTTCTTCTGATGCCTTCTGGCAGCACTAAACGCCTTCAAGTGCTTCCTAGAAGAAGCACGACCTAGCTCGTTCTTGGTAGTGCCAGAACCTGTACTTGTAGCCGACGAGCGAGAGGCCGCGAAACTCACGCTCAATTCCTCGACGAAACTCGCACCTAGACGATCAGCTAATGGCGTGCTCCGAACAGTTTTGTTCATCGTCGAAAGGGTCTTGTTTTTCTGGGTTGTACCGGATGTAGATGAAGGAGAAGTAGTTGCTTTTGTTAAAGGTCAGCACTCAGTGGTCACTGATTCTGAAAGAAAAGGGACCCACGCCTCTCCCTTTGTTTTCCCTTCATTTTCCCCCCATCTTTCCTCAAGGGGTCTCCTGTTCGATCTCAGTGCCTAACCTCAGTGACCAATGAAAGTTGAGCCTTAATTTTGGAGTGTAATCTGCATTCAGTCGCCCATCAGCCTCCGCTTCATCTTCAACCTTATCAGCAGCAGGATAAACTTCGTCGTCATGATCCTCACCTTCCTCAACTCTGAAAGACTGGTTCTCTCCTTCGGCATGAACATGATCAGTCTGTTTGTTCTTGCTTGAGCTTGTCGCCGGAGCAAGTTCGCCAGCAATAACCTCTGCCGTCTGGTCAGACCATCTAGCTCTTGCTGGGGGTCTCACTTGTGATGCTTCCTTCTGCCGACCAACCAGTTTGGACAATGCTTTGTCTTTCCGCCACTCGTATTGCTCTCGATACCTGCGGTCTGGCGACCCTGACATACGACGTTGTTCTGGCGACCCTGACATAAGACGTTGTTCTGGCGACCCTGACATACGACGTTGTTCCGGTGATCTAGATGAGCACTTTCGTCTTGGACGTGCTCTCCCATGTTCTCCATCTATCGAGGTTCTCGAAGAGGTATCTAATAGTTTGGAGAACGAAGAAGTGCGGTCTCGAATTTCAAACGACAAGTCCGCAATTACTTGTGAGGGAAGTGTGCCAATAGAGCCGTCAGCAGGGAAGTCAAACCTAAACGAAGCTCCACTCTGCCGTCCACAACCTGAAGTTGGAGTTCTGTTAAGCGAGAAGCTGTCCTGGCTCATGCCGCGTAGCGAACGTCTGGAAGCTCGCAGTTCCTTATCCATCAAGTCAGCAGCTGATTGTGGTACCCCTGAGCTTCTGACCATCGCTATCACGTCTGACTGTTGCTCTCCGAAACTGAGTGGTTCCTCCGAACGGACTGCGAGAAGGTGAGGTAATGAAGGTGGGAAAGGAAAACGAAAAGTTTTGTTTATCAAAAAATGCATTTTTACAACTAGGGCAAAGTCAGTTCTTGTGCACGAGCCAGTTTGACTATGATGCAGACGACCTCAAGATTGACTTGTGACGAAAGCATTTGTTCCCATGCGCTTCAATAATGAGGTAGACCGTGGAAGACCAAAGGACGTAATATCTTCTCAAACGAACAAAATCTTTTTGAGCCTAGAACTCAGAACTGCCATGCGCTTCAATGAATTACACAGTCATAACTCCCTCTCCCTTTCCCTCAGCGCGGTCTTCTCCAACGTCCATTTCAGCAAAGCATTCAAAGCTCTACGCATCCTATCTCTTTTCAACGTTTCCAAAACGTACACAAGAATCTCCAAACATCCACCTCGTAGACGCATGGACCATGGCAAATCCTGTGGCCAAAACGGCTTTGGTGACTCTGCTTGCAGACTCTGAAAATCTTTTCGGACGCAGAATTTCAAGCGTAGTTTCATCAACGCTGCTGATTGTGCTTCTAGATTCCTCAAAGGACGTAAGGCTTGCTTTGCTACCGCGGCAGAGGGCGAAGAGACTAAGGACGGACTTTTCTTGCGATTTCTCCCCGGTGATGATGATGACCCACGTAGTTTTGAGGAGCTCTTTCTCCCAGAAGAAGAAGTTGTTGTCCTTCTGTGTGACATCTTACCCTTACTAAGCAACGATGAAGATGAAGAGCCAACGTCTGCGATAGAAGGCGAACGATCACCATCTACTCCAACTGCGTCTCCATCTTCGAGACCATCATCTTCTTCATATTAGACGTTGAAAGTTGGCATCTCTAGCTCTCACATCTATCCCTTTCCTACTTGAGATAGCCATAGAGACGCTCGTAGATGATAGGTCAACTCCCAAGCCTTATTCATAATCGATCTCCTCCTCAATATCGATCTCCTCCTCGTCGTCCTCTCCACCTTGATCGTCCACGTATTCCCCTTGGTTAGCACCACCGCCCTCTCCACCTTCACCGTCCACGTATTCCCCTTGGTGCTTCCGCTTTCGTATTCTTCCCTGATTTGCTAGATGTGTCCTCAATGCGCGTCTCCTATTTTCCAGTGGGAAGAAATTACTGTGCATTTGTAGTTTCTGCCAACCGAAAGCTAACTGAGCTGAGCGGTTTCGCTCCAAAGCCTTGTCCATATGAGCGATTCCGTGCTGAAAAATCGTACGCATGCGATCTTGAGAGATGAAGCTCCCTATTCTTTCGTCCATCTTGTTTAGAACCAACTAAGTAGCAACAATGATCCATCTCCAGTACTAGTTATCTTGTTATTGGTCCCTCTATCTTGTTATCTTGTTATCTTGTTAACTGGCAACAATGATCCATCTTCTATCTTGTTATTGATCCCCGTTGCATTCCCCGCTGAACATCAACGAGAGGACCAAGCAGACCATCATGTGGAAGATGAATTTCTCGATCAACGAGAGGACCAAGCAGACCATCATGTGGAAGATGAATTTCTCGATCATGCCTTAACTTCTGCACCTCATCAAGGTAGACGCCAACTTCTTCCCTTTCAATCTGCAAAGTGTCCTTGAGGAGAGAAATCTTGACGTCCTTTTTCTGCAGTTTGCTAGCAAGCTTCTCGTCTCGTTTTTCGGCTGCACGCGAAGCCACCACGTTGCGAGCGAAAGCGATGAAATGAAGCCAGAGTGTTGTGCTTGTGAGGTGACGAGGGAGAGGTCATATTCACTACCGTGTCTGTTAGTACGGAAACCGAAGATGGTCGCTCACTTCTAGCAACTTAAACGCAATTTCTTTTCTTCTACGAGCTACGACAAACAACTGTTTTCCATATGTCCTACTGAAAGACCTGCGATGCTCGCTGAAGCACATGCGCCGAAAGCACGCGGCCCAACGTCAACACAAAAATCTGTCGCAAATTTTGCACCCTCACCTGCTCTGAGAATTTCGCGTCGTCCATCCTTAGAGCCTGAACTAGTTGGAGCTCGTCTCGCTGGTTTGCATTCAGCTTTTCCTCGGACTCTAGTAGCTCTTGGATGGTGGATACCTGGTGGGTTCGGATTTTGGTATCTTCTCATCTTCGAAAAACGACATGGACGAAAAGCTTACTTAATATAAGCTTCATCAATCTCCATGCGCAAGCAGCGCATTGGCATTACTAGCCCAAACTCAAATATCAGCAGTAAGTACACTTGTGCAGAGCATTCGCTGAGTGACGTGTGAAAACCGAGATCGAACCACGCGACCTAAGGCCCTTCCTAACTGCTGCGCGCCAAGTATACGTGTTCTCAGGTCCCTTGCTACGTCACTGGGTGTTGGAGGATCCTGAGAGGTGTTGCAGTAGTAGATAAAAACTTCGAACATTATAAACCTGAAAAAACAGAATTACCTGTCCACCACCACCGCCGAAAGTAGACCCCCTAGAGGGCATTCCGATTCCCTCTCCTGAAGGTAACAGCTCTGCTGAGGTATGCGCCCCCTCAAATTGGGAGCTAGATTGACGCCGAGACATCGCTCTTCCAACACTAGCACTTCGAACCCTCGGATCATAACGTTGTGCGTGCGAGATGCTAGACCGTATCAAAGAGGAACTGCCGCCAGCATTCTTGAGAGATGGAGTACTAGGTCCGCGAGAGCTTGGTCTGGATTGGCGGGTGGACTTCTTAGAAGGGACTTTCATTCTCACCGACTACTTGCACTAAAAAATGGTCGTGGTCATGCTGCACGAAGAAATAATAAACATCTCTCTACAACTATGTATTCGATCGAGGGACCAACCTGGGATACATGAAGAAAAACTACTAACCGGCTGTCTTACTCTAATATGTAAACAGACAGTCATGTCTTACTATATGAATGTATACAGACATATCCATACATCCATACAAGTATTCAACCCACCAGCAACAGTCGAAACGTCTGCTTCCGACACAGGATAAGCGACGCTCTCGACTCGGGATATGTCTCGACCCGTTCCTGAGCCTCCTGGGGAACTCTGTCTGTTGAAGACGGCACTTGTCTCTCTCTCGTCAAAGGAAGATGGAAGACCTCCGCTTAACTCTGGGTACACCGCACTGCCTTCCTGTCTTCCTCTCGCGGCAGCGGCAGGAGTCAAAAAAGCAGAACCACCATTCTGCTGTTGTCCATGAAATTTAGAGGTAGGTTTTTGGTGCTCGCTTTCCCCGCTTGTTATGCCTTTCTCCCTTAGGAGAGGCATAAAAAGCGGTAAGAAAAGCACCTTTAACCTACCCTTAAGAAATGCTCTAGTCATGCTTTGCTGCCTCCTAACACGCGCTCTCACTTCATCCATTGCTGAAGTTCGTCTTTTGGGAGGTGAGGTTCTACTCGAGCGCTCCTGCTCGTCGAACCTTGAAGTTGAGTCACGACCTGCGCCTGACATCAATTCTTCATGGATGCTAGGTTTCCCACTACTGCCTCGAGCATGCTGCTGATCACATTAGAGCCCACCCTAATCCAGCGCGGGTGGGACATTCATCTAGTTAAACTATGTATTTTCCCCTTCATATGGGACAGGCCTAAGCTGCTTCACCAAATGGATTAGGCCAAGCCTTAATCATACTTGCTTTTGTCTATGCTCAATTTCAACCGGACTGGTGAAGTCGCAGATTCTTCAGTGCGAAGTATCCTAGCTGTGCCCGCGTTGTACTGTCGAACAGCCGCGAAAGCATTCGTCGTTCCTGTCTCCTCTGACGCGTAGTATATCGAGCTTCCTCTTGGATATTAGAGCTCGAGACAATTCATTTCTTGCTGACATTTCTTCAAAGTCCCACGAAAAAACCGTTGGCGATGTCTTGTAGAAATGACGTTGTTAACGACGGACCTTAGATAAATGTCTTGAAAAAATGAATTGTATTGAGCCTTAAGGATGTGCACTAGGCCTTTCGTGGTTCTTGAACATGTTCAAATGCGCTAAACCTGGTATTTGGACCTCCTTGAGGATCTTCTTTCTGCTAGTACTTTCTTGTCCTACTACTTGCGGGTCATCGTCTTCTAGTCCTGCTCCAGGCGAGGTAGACGCTTCACCATTGTCACGTCCTGGCGATACCAAGTACGACAGCCCCTGCTCTCCTGGTGTAGGACTTCCTCCACCACTGCCTATTAAAGCTCAGCAGTCAGTGGTCATCATGACTCGGAACGGCAGAGGCGCCCTGCAAAGCTCTCCCCACCTTTTCCTTAGTTTATTTCCCCTGTTGGTTCTCTCAAGAAGGGATCGCCTCTTCGATCTCAGTGACTCCAATCTCAATGGTGACCAGTGAAAGTTGAGCCTTAAGCCTACGACACCCAGTTGTAAAGTCGTACCAGTCGTTGATGTCCCAGAAATAAGTCCAGGCTGAATCATTTGGCGCGTAGCTCTTTCGACGTCATCACTCACAACTCCATTGTTTTCAAGTACTGCAGAAGAGTCTCGTACTGAGGAGTCTTCCTTTCCATCCGTCCTCTCCACGGGATGGCGTGGACTCTTTCTTTAGAGCTATTTACCAATTCAAATCTACGACGTACCATAATTTTCATGAGCTTCCCTGTAAAGACTGTGAATGATGTGCTGAATGAGTAGTATGTATCCCTCAACAAAAATATCCTGTGTGAAGATTGTGAATGTGCTGAATGAGTAGTATCCCTCAACAAAAATATCCTGAGTACTTATGTGGAAAAGGGATCCCTGAAGCGGTGAATTAGATGAGGTACAGTCTTAACTCTTTCCGCTGAGTTGTACTCTCTTTTTGTTTTCTCCCAGCTGCACTCCATCTACATCCTCCACGTGATGTTGTTGGCTGCCTTCTCCTCTCACGCCAGCAGTGTTAGGTTTCTTCAGGATCCCTGATCGAACTTCTAGTGCCTGTGTTGACATGGAAGTAGTGAAAGAAGAATTCCTGACTTCCATACTAGTCGTTCTTGTAGTATCGCCGTCTATGGAGGAGGTTACATCTTTTCGTATCATTGCACTTGCAGCTCTTGCATTTGACCCACGCCCAGCAGTTCTTGTAACATCATTGTTTACAACTCTACGTCGCAACACAGTTTCCTCAGCACTGCCACGTCGAACCGGTGATTGATCTGTCCTATTCTCCACACCACGCGCGGAGGCAATCAGGCTAGCTGTGAGCGTCTCATTTCTACCTCCATCAGCATTCAAAACCACTACTTTGGAAATGGGTCCAACTGAAGCACCTTCCTCATGATTTCGATCACTTCTCCTTTTTGGCCTAGAAGAAGAAGCACTACCACTAGAAGTACGACCACGTCTCCTACTATCTTCATTCTTCGCATGCTCTTCATCTTCTGAAGTAAAAATCTCTTCTGTTTTTGGAGGCACCTCAGAAGCAAGTGTCCCAGAAGTGAGTGAGTGCAGGTCAGAAATGACCTCTGTGATTTTTTCAACACCTACAGGAGTTTCTTTGGACAGTTGTTGCCGATGGATGTGCTCTCCGTCTTTCTTTTCTTCAGTCATAGTCGGGTGAGAAGCGACAGGGTGGTCTCCACTTCTTGCCCCTGTAGTTGTATCATCCTCTACAGCACAAGCTGTTGCTGCTGCTCCTTCTCCTACATTTTGAGAGCTCGCTGATCCTCGTCCAAGAACATGATTAGTACTACCCCTAGCACCGCGTTTCGAGGTTCTATTTGATTTCCTACTACTAGATGCAGCATTTTTCAGCAAAGGCACCGTATCTTTTTGTCCGCCAAATGCAGGCCTCGCTTGCACCCAACTGTTCAGATCAGAATCTGAGTTAGTCTCGTCTTCCTCCTGCTGCTCTTCTCCGATCATTTCTTGAACTTGCTCACTACTTTCCTTATTTTTGTTGTTGTTATCTATATCCGGATCTGCACCACCAACTATTTCTGCCTCTTCTGCTTCTTCGCCACGTCCAGGCGATGCCTCCTCCTCATCAAAATGAGAGGAGTAGCCTGGGGACGACCCATCCTCGTTGTCTTGACCATCTCGTAATTGGACCATGCGCGATTTTAAGGGTAGTTCGTCCTCTGAGGAGGCAGAAGAAGATGAAAATGCAGATGAATGCCGTTTCCTATTGTCCTCCTGCTGCTTCAGTTTCCTCTCTTGTTGCTCAACAGTTCTCTTGACTTGAAGATGTTCTCCAACACTGCTGTTGTGCAATCCATCAACTCCCTCTAACCCCAATCCTTCCGTGATCGAGTCAATATCAACGCTAGTAGCCGAGCAATCCTTAGCACCTACGATGCGCCTCCAGCCGCGGAAAGTAGAGCTGACAAGAAAAGCGCAGCGAAGAACTCTGGCGCTCTCGGCTTCTTGAGCTTCTAGGATACTACCATGGGACACATAGACCTGACCTTCTTCGTCGTGTACTTCTCCGGTGTTATCACCTGGAGAAGAAGAAGCCCTTGCTCGTCTAGGTACTGAATCCTTCTTCTCAAGAAGGTCAACAGCAGGAAAGGATTTCACTAAAACATCAGCAGCATCTTGCGCGTCGGTATTTGAGACAGCAAGTAGATCTAGTTTGTTTCGCAGCCACTCCCTATGCCGCAAATGCTCATTGGCTGCTGCGTGTAAGTGGTTCCCTGATGTTGTTTTTCCCTGCGACGTAGGCTTTCTCTTATCGTTTGTCTTTTTCTCCTCGTGAAGAAGATGATGACTCGCCTGCACTCCACCTGAACCTAGTACGTTGTTTTCCGAAGCTCTGATAATGGTCTCGTGTCCTTCTTCAGTAGATTTCTCACCGTCTGGAACAAGTCTCTTTACGCTAATCCTCGAATTCCTCCTTTTACTGCTACTTCTTGACGCCGGATCAGCGGTCTGCTCTTGAGGGAATCGGAACAAGGCAGCCTGCGATAAATACTGTCGCTGCATCGGAGGACCATGATATTTTAGTAGGTGTGGTGCCCTCGACTGATGTCACCAGTCTGTCCTTTTGAAGATGTATATATAGAAAGTTGTGCCAGAAACCCAATGTTGAAAATCTCTTTGTTAAATTATTGATCATTCATGATGAGTTCTTCTACTTACTTAGAAGCAGTACTGATGTGGCTACGAACTTTTGAATTTTCTTCCATGCCCGGTGAAGGTAATCTTTTCGCTACGTCATGCTTGGAGCGAACGCTTTTTGTCCTCCATGCTTTTCTTCGGTTCTCTCAACACCAGCACAGACACAGACATGTGATACACAGAGACAGACCACATGTGATATTTATTATCATAACAGCATGTGATATTATCATACTACGCGTCAACGACAGGAGTTCAGCGGCACTCTCAGTGCAGGCGGTACTCAACGGCCTTTTGCGTTGTATATTGCATTGAAAGAAATGTTTATGGGGGTGGAATAACCATCATGGGACCACATCAGAATCATACTTGTTATTGTTTGATGCACACTAGTACTGTGCTATAACAGGTCTTGAGACGTCGAGTTTTGGCTAGAGTTTCTCATAGGCGATGAACCTCCTCATCTGATTCAGTACAACCAGTAGCGGTCATCAGCATCCTCCTTGAGATTTTAGAGGTTCTCAATAGAGTGATATATGAGCATCATAATGAGCATCATCATGCATGTTGAAGGAAGGATGAGCCTGACGGATTAGAGCTGGAACCCACATTTGCTGGAGCAAGGAACTCCTACATCTCGATAAGATAGGATATTCTACTTATCTTCCTAGTACATCTCGATAAGATAGGATATTCTACTTATCTTCCTAGGACATCTCGATAAGATAGGATATTCTACATATCTTCCTAGTACATCTCGATAAGATAGAATATTCTACTTATGATCTTCCAAAATCAGAAATTCGTCACCCAGAAACCATCGTTGACGCCAGTTTCGTAGGCGTCGCCTCGTTCTACTATCTTATGAAGCAAGTGTTGGACCTCAACACTCTCAAATCCACCCAACGCCGACTCCGATTCGGTCATCAAGTCTGCGACAGGGAATTAGAGGAAGCCGCTTGAAGATAGCTGGCGATCATTTTTCAAGGGAGGATGGGATTAAAGTCCTCGGATGCGACCATTCTCTTTAATCTCTGCTGGGAACAACGTCATGTCGTTCATACATGTAGTTGCGAGATGATATATATTAGCTTTTTTTTTCAAGATACTATATTGTTGCACGGGATAAGTCTAATAGTGTCGAGGTGAAAACTAGCAGGCTGTTTTACTTAGTGCTTTGAGCGCCGCTGGGCCTAAACCTTCACCAAAAGGTGAAAGCCAATCAAGATTTGCGGCACACCTCTAAAAGAAAATGATGGGGAATCATTCAGAGGCCTGCTAGGGGAGGAGGTTAATTACATAAGAAAATAATTACCATCAAAAGAGTCTAAATTTAGTATTCTTTTAATCAAAAGTGTCTTAACTGATGCTTTCAATAGCAGGATTTTCACGTCGCTTCTTGGCGCACAACTCCCGTAATGCCTGAGCAATCATGTCCATTGGCTGCTGTTCTTCCACAACAGGTGGACCTGGGATTTGACCATTTCCCTGTGGCGAAACATTTTGCTGCCCTTGCTCCTGCTTTACAGGCGGAAATCCAGTCTGTGGTGCGTTCGGTTGCTGTTGCCTTTGTTGTTGCATATCTTAGAAACTTCCTCCATCAAGGAATTTGCTTCGGCAGAGCGACGAGAGAAGTTGTTATCACTATGATGTTGCTAGAGGTAAGTCGTGTAATGATGATGATTGGGAATACACCTCAGTTCGCTTCTATAATTTTTATACACGAAGATTGAACAAGAAACTGTAGTTTAGTAAAAATGAAACCGTAAATCGCCTGATTCTGCATCATACTCATGGCAGTCACTTGGCCTCCCGCTGCGCTCATTTGGTTCCCTCCTGCTGCCATTTGATTCCCGTGTAACCGTCCGAAAGCTCCAATGTTGGCCTGGCCGCCACCTCCACCACCAGCGACATTCGTGGCGCCGTTGGCGGCTGCTAGGAGGCTTAGAATGGAAGATACAAGGGGTTGTAGTAGGATGGAGAAACTCAAAGTGGCAGTGCTCCTCGAAGAATTTGCCTTTTTACTTTCGTTTCAAAGTCTGGCTTTTATTCATTCGTCTTATTGTTCACTAGCAGCCAGTGCTCCTCAAAGAATTTGCCTTTTTACTTTCGTCATCTTCTTCCTAAATCAATAGTACATACCATCCGTTGTTTCTAACAACGAAAAAACCTTTCCTCGTCTGTTCTTCATAAGATTTTCGCATTATGCTCCCTCACGCGCTTCGCAATCGCTTTTTTGTGCTCGATACACCGCATAGAGTGCAAGAATATATCGGATGGATGCGTCACTTTTGCTATCTGCAACACCGAAATCCAAAAACCGCAGGGATTAGAAATAGTGTCCGATGGAGGTTCTTGGACTAAATTGATTTTGAAGTAAGAAAAATCAGAGTACTTACGCATGCTGCAACTGCAACATAAGTAAGTACCTATGTGAATTTTTAGAAATCAGCTACAAAAGTTCTGCTCTACAACCAAAAAGTGTTTTCACTCTAGACCATTTCAACTAAAAAAGTTGAAAGTGGAAACGTATGTTCAACACAGCGTAAGAGTAGACAGTAAGATCTTAGTACTCACTGAGAACGTTCGTGTTCATGTACTATCATAATCTGGTGTAGATGCAATCGACCGGTCAAGGTTACGAAGCTTCCCAACTGGATCTGCCGACCCAAGAAATTCTGGTGAAATTTAACAGTTTCATCTTCAGTCAGATCAGCAGGCATCACGTCTTGCAGAAACTCTCTGTGGTTGGGGGATAGGAGAGCGGAGAATGTTGCAGGAAGATATACTGCTCTGTGGTTGGAAGATAGGTATGAACTCTCTGTTGTCGATAGGAGAGGAGCAAGACATCTTGCAGAAACTCTCTATGGAGTTGGAGCATAGAATGGATTGAATCTTTTCATCACGACTAAGTTTTTAGATTATTATTTAGCAAGAAAAATCATGACATCAAGAACTACAAGAAACAATTTATTTAATATAACAACAATACGGTCCTCGAAATAGTGCGATGTCCCTCGGCGATGAATTGTCGAAGAATTTGCGGCACCATATTTGCGCTGTCCCATCATCAATCTTCAATTTGCAGGCCTGTTGCTGTTCCCCCACATTTGGCATCTCAAATTTTGTGATCTGGCCTGCTCCGATTAGAACTTCTATCTACTTTAGAAAAAGGGCTACTTGAACTTTCTATCTACTAACTTTAGAATAAAAAGTTCAAGCATTAAGCGAGGGTGCTTGTTGAACTTTAGAATAAAAAGTTCAAGCATTAAGCGAGGGTGCTTGTTGAACTTTCTATCTACTTTAGAATAAAAAGTTCAAGCATTAAGCGAGGCTGCTTGTTGAACTTTCTATCTACTTTAGAAAATAAATAAGAGGAGAAGTGGTCAGAAGTAATTCTCTATTAATCTGGAACTCTTTAAGGATTACGAAAAGATACTTGTTTCAGGTGCGATACACCTCGGAGGTGGACTAGAACGACTTGAAGTAGCCAGTACTTACAGGGACGGTGGCTACTTCTTCTACTAAAAAGTAGACTAGATGATTTACAATATAATGAGTTTGTCTCTTTCTATCTCCTCTCCATAAAAATGTTGTTGAAACAGCCTACAAAGTCTATTACTTCTACAAAGCTTAAGGGATCCCAGCCTCCATAAAATACACATATTCTTGACTTCCTCTCCGTAAAGCTCTGGCTTCGCATCCCCACCAGCCTCGCGCATTTTTTTCAAAATTTTGTGGATCTGATAAATCGTTACAGGGGTATACGAGATGCCCCCTCCTGCGCCTGCTGCTCCGCGATTGTTTGCATTATTGGTGCCACCTGCATTGTTGGTATTGGTGCCAGGGCCACCTGCGGCTGCAGCGCCTCCTCCTGAAGTAAGTAAATAAGTTACAGTGATTTACATTTACTTTCATGCGGGCAAATAATGACGAAGGTGTGTAGAGGTACCACCTTGTTGAAAAAGGCGACGATAATGATGAGGCGATGCACCAGCTGGCTGGCAGCACCATCGAAAGAGTCTAAATTTACAAAAGAAAGTATTTTTCGATAAACTGAAAATAACCGAGTTACTGACTGAAATAAGGGAGGTAGCTTAACATCAAGGCTACTCTTCCTTCTCATGAGTATCTCGCTTATTTTCAGTACTTACTCGCTTATTTCAGTACTTACTCGCTTATTTGCACATTGTTACCAAAACCCATCGCATCCTGGTTTTGCGACTGCGTTGGCGCTAAGAACCCGACGCCTCCGCCTTGGCCGAAACCCCCATTCTGAGTGCCAAACTGTGCCGCGAATGCATTACCTCCGACATTCTCCGCGCCGAACATTTTGGTGATCGTTGTGGCTTTACTTAATACTCGAAATGGTAGAAGTAGTTGTTGTGGATGTAGTATTTTTCGCGTGGAAGTGTGGTGAAAGCTATAGTGATTTGAAAACTCAGTACTATGGCGACTATAATGTTGTAGTTGTGATCAAGACGAGCGGTATGGTGATATACGTCTGGATGATCTCTTCACTAGTTCATCGTTGCATACAACTTACTGTATCGGTCGTGTAAAAAGAAAAGTTTGTAGCTGACCACCAGTTAGAAGTGACCGCGAAACCTGCTGTAAAACCGAAAAACGGATAGCAGCTATCTTCAGAAATACCGAACGCAACAACTACGATCCTTTGAAAGGGCTAACCCTCTTGTTTATCAGCTTAGATGTGGATGGATGCTCCACCTCTTGTAGTAGCTTCATTGGATGATGTGCATTTCCATGTGATGTAGTAAACCAGGGTCATCATTAGGCTGGAAAATCAGACTGGAAATAGAAGCCAGAGCTGGAAGAAAAACGGAAGCGCATCTAGCACCAAGACAAAAGGAGGGAGGCGTAGACGTCGTCTACAGGAGACATCGACAATTATGACATACTTTCTTTCTTATAGTTTCTCGTGAGGAGTGTAGTTAAGATGGCAAGTGACCACGCCATAACAGTCGCCGTTGTTCAAAAACTACTAGGAAAATTGTGAAATTTTTGACAAGCAATCCTCGTCATGTCCTGTGTGTGGACGAACTCCCCAACTCGTCCTCTGTCTATTCCTCCGTTTTTTTGGCAAACGCGTCAAGAACAGTGAAGTCCCAATCTGCGTACTCCTTCATGGTTCCAACTACTGTGTATTTCTTCGTAAAATGGTCTAACCAGCTTTTGAGACCTGAGGATGAGATTCGTACTGTGCAAGGAACTTTTCCAAATGCAAGACGCGGTGGAAAGCACTTTCATTTCTGGGCGTAATATACGGGTGGAGCCAAGCTAACTAGGAAGAAAAAATAAGGTTAGGTAAAGGGTATATAAGTACAGAATTATAGTAAAGGCCAAGTTAGAGGTCGTAAAGAGTGGAGGACGCCAAAGCTTCTATTCTATTTTAAGTATCAGAAAATAGAATCAGGTCGTCTTGAGTACTTTCCTTATTCTGGTCCGGGAGGTCGTCAATTTTCCAGTCTAGTTTTGCAGCGTCCTCTGGCTTTAGAGATAGCATGGCTAACGAGTACGTCGCATCCCTACCACCCCATAATTTGCCGTAGCCTGTACGTAGGACGGTAGGAAAGATGAAAATCGTGATTCTTTTCATCTTGATGATCGCCTCTTCATCATGGAATTGGTACAGCATAACTAGCGGATGAAATAAACTATGAATACAGGAGTAATAAAGACAAAGACTTTTAAGTCTAGTATCATAGCAAGCAACTTCAAGTTGTACCAAAATCACATCGAAAGTTGTCGCTATCCTGCACGTCGAAAACTTTGCCACATACTGCAATGTACATCCGATCCTTGTCTCCATCATAATTGCGTAAGGTTTCGAAAGTCGGGTATTAGAGAGGCGAGTCGAAGATTTGAGTTTGATGCTTGACATAACAAGGATAAGAACTGATGCAATAGATAGGCAATACATAAGAAGAATAAGAACAATAAATGGCCTTGCTATCGTCTTCTATGACCGATGGATAGAACCAACACGTCATGCCAGCGGAACAACCACAAGGGCAATAGACATAGAGTAGCCAGAGCAATTTATAAGGTTTCACAGCTCGCATGGCATGGAGTGCATGGATCACATGGAGTAGCATGGAGCTAAAGGGCGAGCTTCTTGCGCCCCTTAAAGCTCTGCGCTCCATGCCCTCCATGCTACTCCATGCACCATGCGTGCTATAAACTACTCTGCTATAAGTACAGCAAAAGCCCTCCTCATTACCTCGTGAACGCTCACTCTTCATTACTTACTTGAATAACTTTTCTGCTAACATGCTGCAGTAGAATAAACTACTCTGGCAGTACGTATGACGATGAGTAATGTCCTGTTCGTCGGCTCTTCATAACATTCTTTCGTCACATCTCTATCTGGCGGTGGCGGCCCGAACTCCTTCTTTGGTGGTCTCTCCTCGTCTGCTGCGTCTAGTGCTGGTTTTGCGGCATCCGCCTTTTGGCGGAGATTGGCGTCCAAAGTGTTGCCCATGTGTTTTTTGTACGAAAGAAGTAGGTAGGCGATGAAGATGAGCGTGATGGCCACCTTCAGCCAAAACTTATCCCACTCCTCGTGCTGCGGTCCTTTCGTCGATGGGGTGGTGGAATTAGAAGGTAGCCCATAAGGTTTGGAGGAAGTCAAAAAAATTAATACAAGAAAAGAAGTAAGTAAGTAGTTAGTAGTATGTTGTCTTTTTCGTCTATGAAAAAGTAGAGTAGAAGTACAAATTCTACTTCTTCTATGCAAGGAATTTATTCTAAAGAACGTCTTCTCTGTATAACTATAATCTTCCGATAAACTGTAAAATAAGCGAGTAACGACTTAGAATAACCGAGATACTTCTGAAGAGCAAAGAGTAGCCTTTAAAAGCTACGTGCCTTATTTCAATCACTAACTCGCTACATATTTCAAGAAGTTTTCGAGTGCTTATATCTGATCGTTCGCCATAACTGAAACACCCTCGTCTGCGCCACTTGTCGCTGTACTAGTAGCGTGACCGGTTGCGTCGGCTGCCGCTGTTGCTCGAACTTCACTAGTCGCGCAGCTGCCTAAGAGCAGGAGAGCAGAGGGACCAAGCGAAGTCAGGTCAAAGAACCGCGTGGAGGTAGCAGCAGCACGAGATGAGGCACTATATTTGATGTTATTCCTTCTAGTAGACATAGAAGGGCCGTTTGATGAAGAACAACTACTATCGTGAACAGTAGAGATAAAGGGGGTAGAAGAAGTTCTTGTGATAGTACTAGTAGTGGCTGCCTTAATATCGGAAGGAGGCGAACTCACTTCACCTCCCTCTAGTGAAAAGGTAGTTGAAAGAACTGACACCTCAAACATTGTGACGACTGAAAAAGTGAGAAATTTTACCTCCAGTTACTAGAAACAAACTGGAACTAGGTGCTGGGGTCAAAGAGAATCGAAAAAAGAAAGACGATCTCACACTGTTTGTTGATATTATTTTTGGGAAATAGAAGCATTAAGATAGGGAAGATAACCACGTCCACTACTCCCAAGAATTTAGAGAAAAACCGTAATGGACGCTATAAACGATGCCGTTTGTTATTTGGAGGCTTCAAGAATTATCATTCATGTTTTCACTGCTCAGCACCTCCCATCAGGTGTGTTGAAGTACTTATCTTGATTATAAGCTCGGATTGCTCATTACTTAGCAGTTCCTCCACTCATTTGCAGATTGACGTGAAAAGGAGAACACGAGTACGAAAACAGTGCTCGTCTTCGTGATGATATGAATCTATTCGGCAATCTTCCTAGGATTTCCCCCATTCTATTCGGCAATCTGCCTAAACAATGCTCGTCATATCTGGAACCTTTTTCTCAACAACATCTCTGAGAATGGGCTTCTTCTGGTGATGATTTCCGTTGCACGACATCTTTTTTGCAGAGACAAATCAACGCAAGCTCGTTCGTTAAATTGGAAAGACAATTTTGAGATACAGAGATTGAGAAGTCGAAACGCATAGATTTAGATAGTTCTAGTCATTACATTACATTACACGGGCGCAACTTCGTCTCCCCGTAAAAAGCCACAGAGAACGGCACACCAGTCATAGAAGTAAACGCATTTATAAATGAACATCAAAAGGGCAAAACAAGTGGAAGGATCTCTCATTTCACCTGCTGGTTCAACCTAAGATGCTAAGCCTGAGTATCAGTCAGTGATCTTAACACTTGTAGTTCCTGTTCCTGCCCTGCCTACCTAAGATAATGATAAGGCATTCGTTATTCTCTGTTTTAGGTACCTCCTATGCAATCACCTGTACTATATGTAGGCCTACTCATCGTTCCTGCCAGAGAAAACAATTTTGGTTTCAATCTTGATCTTCCTTCCTTATTAATCAAAAACAATTTTGGATGAGTTTTTTTTAAGTACTAAAGAGACACTAGAAGAGAGAAGTGAGTCAGTGTGTCTTCAGTCTCTAATCTTCATGAACTCCACCTGCGTCCATCTTATGCTGCTCCTTCGTCGGAACCCGCCAAATCTAATTTTCATGCTATCGGGGACAATTCTAATTTCCATGCTCAGGAACAATTCGATACGACCAATCTCGATTGCAAGAAGATGCAACCGACTTATAATTAGACAAGTTCCGCGGGTTAGCATCAATCGTCTTTGTCCCTCGATGGAACAAGTCGACCCCTTCGTGATCGTGAGCACTCGTCTGGTGAGACTCGGCAGGAGCGGGAGCACGACCACCTTTAGCATCTTGATTCTTACACTCTCCTCCCACTCGACGTACCACATGAGCCCCCGTCGACACCACGTGGTTGCTCACCAAACCGACAATCCTTGCAAAAAGCGCTGGCGCTGAAGTGTTTTAGGGAGGGAAAGGAGTCTCGTCATCTCTAGTAAGTAAGCTTACTAGTACGTACACCTTACTACATCCACCCGAGTTTGATTGGATGCCATTATTCAGGTACACTTACTCGGATAGAACCCTTGAGTTGAGTACTTGGAGGATGCATTCAAGGAAGAAGATGCTTACCGAACCGACAATCCTTGCGACAAAATCGCAAAAAAAAGGGAGGGGAACTTCCAAATGCGTTTGAAGGAGTAGAAGTAGAAATTGAGGAAATCGTAGGAGTTGAAAAAATGAGCCACAGCGGCTAAGCTGTGAAGCAGAGCGAACAGTCGCGCAAGATGACCCTTCCATGGAGTCTATCACTGACTAGCATACACGAGATCTGAATGTGCAAGATGACCCTACACGAGATCTCTATGTAAACAATTGAATAGAGAATGTGCTTGCGCCTCAGACTATTAAATATACATCAATTCAACCATGATGATAGGGAAGTTAATACTTTTTTCTTCCACTTCCACAGCGTTAGCCTTGGCAGTCAACATTTGTTGTTTTGTCAACGCCTCGTCGTGCATCCCCAGTACGGCCGCACCTTCTACCCAACCAGTTGAAGATTTCGAAGTCTCAATTTCAATTTCACCAAACAACTTCGCAGTCAGACTGCCGTCATCGTCGCTAGAAGAGGCTTTAGTCATAGCGCTCAATGCCTCTTCCACCGTGAGTGTAGGAATGATCGCGTCAGCCATCGTGTGAGCCATGCACGTTTTCGTTATGGTACTAGGGTGGAATCGGTGCTCGCTAATCAGCTCTTCTTGCGACATTGCACAGGCATGCTCCGGATGGTGCGGGTGTCGTAGGATATCTAAGTGGCCTCCTGCGCCTAGTCGTGCTCCGGCTAGTGCTTGCTGCTCCAGAACCACGTGGGACAGGGCACCAGCAACAACAAATTTGTTGAGGCCTCGCAAAGAAGCCAATAGAGTGGCAAATGCACCACTTCTCTGGGAAGAGGATCCTTTCGCAGAAGAAGAACCGCCTTCCGTGGACAAAAGGCTCTCCTGTTCACCAGAGGTCGCATCCGCCAACAGCTGCGACACCGTTTTCGCCACTTCAGCAAGCTGGTTTTTGGCGTCCTTGATAATTTTTCCAGTCTCCCCTGAGCTCCCCGCAGGAATCGGCATATTCAACTTGTCAGCAAGGTCCCTCCCTGCCTTGAACAATCCTTCAACGGCCGCTTTACACTGCGCCTTGAGTCCTTGCCCGTGTGGACCCTGGCAAGGGTGGTCCATTGCAGTGACAGTAGTGGCAATACTGGAAATAGGACCATGTTTTCCACCCGCTGAAGCACCTGTAGAGCCGACGTCTCTGGAAACGCTTTGCAACAGCTTCTGTGTCGTTGCCGTCAATGATTTCGTTTGCTCGTCAGTAGGGTCTAGAACAACTACGTGCTTAGTGCTTTCGCCAATCAGTGCTTTTTCAATGGTATCCATTCCACCTGGTAGTGCAGAACTGCAGGTTATATGCGCATTTACATCCACCGTTAAGCCCACGATGCTGCGTATGATACCTTGAGACAGCGTATGCAAGTGTAACGTAAAGACATAATAATTACGTGCATCATTACTAACCCTATTCTTGATGTGGATGTACAGGTTGAGCAGCGTCACGTGGAGGAGCTAATTGAGGTGAGATCTGCGGCAGTTTCGGCGGATGGATCCTCTATATTTCCTTTGAACCAACGTCATGCAACCGAGTGTTGATCTTAGCACATTTAGGAAACCATTTTTGTGATTGTGTTACATCCACCGTTAAGCCCACGATGCTGCGTATGATACCTTGAGACAGCGTATGCAAATACTTAATCACGTTAGTGATAAACACTGCATCACCTCTACTAGTTAGGCAAATTCTAACTTCATTCATTCAACAAACAAGTACCGCTCTTCGTGTCCTTCGCTTCTTTCAATCTGTCCAATCCAAGGCTAAACAAACAGGCTTGCAAACTCGCACCTCCTACTTCGAGGAAAGTCTGCGGTATCGTATTTGTGAGGTAGATCAGGTTTCCGGTCTGCGTGTCAAATCCAATGAGCCCAGCACTATACATAGCAGCAACAAAGCCGTAGATTCCTTCTTCAATACCAGGAATAGTCCGCGCAGCATTTACTGCAATATTCTGCAACTTCTGAGCCATAGTGTCCCCGAGTTTTTTCATCACGTTTTGTGTTTTTGAGGAGGACAAAACCCATCCGTTGAATTTCTCTTTGACAACTTGAGGTAGTTTTTTTCTGAGTTCGCTGTACCAACGTCCTTGGGCAGCCTCCGACACCTGCCGCATTCCTGCTGTCGCCATCATTAGAGCTATCGCGATCGCATCCTTGACTGCATCCTTGGGGGGCTAATTTTCTAGTAGATGATGCTGACAATGCTTTAGAAGTGGTAGCCGTAACATTACGTCGAATTCAAGCTCGCGATCGAAATCATCTGGGTTCTTAGCGATCAGTTCCAAAGCCTTTTGTATGGCTTTCGGCAAGCCTTCCTTGCCGAATGGAGACTCCTCACTCAAAAAACGATCGACTTGCTCTGCAGTAGTTAGACCTCTCCGCAGTTCTTCATCCTGAAGTGCATCTTTGATGGCCTCTCTTTTCCCCTTGAAAAGGCGTTGTCAAAGATTATACACTACTTCGGAAGATGAATAATAGGTCATAAAGTAGTTTTTTCATCCGTGCCCATCTTGGCGTAGTCCGACATGCCACCAGGGATCTTCATGATGCTTTCGATACTTTTGATCGTTTTCGTGGAGCGGTCTTTCACCAGCAGATAGATCCGAGAACCAGAACTGCCAGCATCGACAAACAGGGACACTTTATACCGACGTGGTGTCCGTGCTTCTGCCTGCTTGTGGGTCCTACCTTCTCGTCCTGGCTCTGCTTCTACGTGGTCTATAATCTGCTCATCTTCCATGGTCGCACTGGTTGTAGCCGTAGAAGGATGATCAGGTTCACCAAGAACAGGCTTTTTCTCTTCTACCTTAACCTTCTTCCTTTTCTCCACTTCTTCATCAGAGAAGCGCAAGAAATTATTGAAAACCCACGTTAGGATTTGATCCACCCCAGTTCCAATCAACACGCCACCGACCATCCCAGCGCCAGCAGTTTGTAGAAGACGATCTTCTTTAGCATCGTCTCCGTCTCGTGGAGGGCTGGAAGTTGAGGAAGAGGCAGCAGCAGGAGCCCATTGAGTTTCTTGTTCTGGTCCTTCTTTTTCTGGTGGTCCTCCTCCTGGTCCATGTTCTGGCCCGCCACTCTTCACCCTGAGCATCAAGGGTGACGCTGTCGGGAGAGACGAGGCTAGCAACGCAGAAAGCAACCGCATTTTCATTGCCATTTTCTTGTTCATTTCGTAGATGTTAGATCTTGGATCTAGGGACTAACCTAGGATACTTAGACCAGGATTTTTCTCGTAGTTAGATGTTGGATCTAGGAACTAACCTAGGATACGATATGAGGCCCTTAGAAGACTTACTCAGAAGTAGAACCATGAAGATACTTGTACAACTTAGGTACTGAAATACTCTTTGATCCTCCTCGACTTATTTTTAGGTATAGTGCCTCTGTTCAAGTAGAAATTTTGCTATGCTAGCTAGCTTCTAAAGGAGTCCAGTAGTCGTGTTTACAGTGAATCTCTAACTATGTATTTGAAATTTTCAATAAGAAACGTTGAAAATAAGGGGTCTTCAGTAACAATATCACAGAGAGGGAGGGTGTCAAAAAAAACAAAAGTTGAAAATTGAGAGAGTTTCAGCAAAAAAAACAATGCTAAGGAAGAGAGCGCTATCCTTCCTGTCCAAAACTGTTCGCATTTTTAATAGGGTGCTGATATTATTTTAGAGGGATGTAATTTTTTGAATCTTCGTCTAAGTAGAAGTACCTACTTATGCAGCCAGAAGGGGAACGACAGAATCATCGAGGCTCTCAATGAGAGACGGTTTTCATCACGAACTCTTGTTACTCGAGCCAACACAGCTTTAGTTGAATATCTTCATGATCAAAATCAGTTCTCTTCCGACCAGGACCACCTTCTACAGATCTTGATCTTCTACTCATTTAAGCTTGATCTTTGCACATTCGTTTCTTTTTTTTGTCTGTGTTTCTACTTATTCTTTTCTTCCTCCCAAAATTATTTAGACCTACAAATATTATATAAGGAGAAGGCCCAGAATGAAATTAAAACCTTGAGATGTGGCCACGACTAAGTGGCAATCGCAAGAATTAGAGTACGACCTTCAGCCCCCATCCATGTATCTCGGATGCTCCCTGTTTCTTTGTTTTGCATCGCGACACAATGTGAATATCCCCTAATGACTTCACTATTAATTTTTCATCATCACGTCAATAAAAAATGTTACATCAAAAAATATTAATAGGATAAATGTGCCTCCAATTGAGTAAATACCGAACTAATCACTCAAGAACTCAACTCGATTCAACTATAATGTTTATGTTTTAAATACCTAGAAATTCATACATAGTTGAAATCTACCACTTCAGGATAGGCCGCCCTGTTCTCCCATAGCCTCTTGCAGCTCGATTTTGTGTACATTTCCATCTTTTTTGACAGATTTGACGTGCAATTTGGTTCCAGGTTTGAGAACCCACTCGTCCTCACCATGGTACTGCGAAAGATGCTTGATGGGTACTGCACGGTGTTTTCCAAGGATCGTGAACAACGTCGATTTCGAGCCACCACCGAACCCGGTTGCAACCGAAAGCGTGGGCGTACAGCTCGACACACCCCACCACGTAACGGTTGTGCCCAGCTTGTAATCTTTGCTGAGGTCGACATTGCGAATCCCGCGATACAAACGGGGGCAACTTGTATCTTGTTTTATTTTTTTCATTGCGTTCGACGTGCCAGTTGTACTTGTACAACTAGTAGGGTCCACTTTCGTCAGGGCCTGCATCAAGAGACGGAGATACTTGAGATAGGTCTTGACTGCGCTGCGGTCGGCATTGCGGAGCGCCTGGTTCAGTTTGTGGTAGAGAGAATTGCCAGTGTACAAATGGATTGCAGCTTTTTCGTCCGTGGTAAGTTTCGCGGCCTCCTTCGGATTCGCGTCTTCCGCCCAGGAGCGGCTGTTTTTCGCGCTGCTCTTCAAGTACGCGTCAACAAACGCCTTGTCGATCGTCACAAGAGGTTGTTGAAATACACCGTCGATTGGAGCCAGCGTGTCATTGCCCGTGCTCAACTTGAGACCATCCTGCAACCGTTCCAGGTACATCTTGTGCAGGTCTAAAGTGGATTGCAAAAACACCCCCATGTTTTGTAAGGAAGCCGCACCCAGCAGATCAGCTCCACCTCCACCTCCCTTGGACGAAGTAGTACATTCCATCATTTTTTGTTCGAAACTTTGCACAGTCGGTAGCCAGTCCACCGGTGTCTCCTTTACCTTCACGAGCGCGTCATTCAGACGCTGCATCATAAGCGGTGGATCGCAGAACTTGTCGAAGTACGCAAAGGGGCCCACACCCTCAACGTGCTCGATCGGAAATCCCGAGTTTACATACTTTTGGAAAAGCGGAGCAAGCTGTGCTTTACTCTGCAAACTGGTGGCTCCCCACCACGCGAAAACGACCCCCTTCTTCTTCCCCTTCTTGCAACTACGGGCGTGAAGGATTGCGTCGACCACCTTAGCGATGGTTTCGCGCCAAAAGGCTGCGTGGGGCCCGACGGTCGCGTTGGCACTCTGTTTTTTATTGTCCTTCGTCTCTTGGTGCATGGTCATGGCTGCGTTGATGAACAAAACCCCCTGGCTCAGGCAGTACTGGAACCAGTCTTTTGGCGTCTTGATAATATTCTTGTCGGCAAGCAACTTGCGCAGGTCATTCACGGGTGTGTTTTGGGGCACAGCGCTGATGCCAAATTTCTGCATTGCGCAAGCTTTGAGCAAACAGCGCAGGGTCGTTGACGCCCCGAATTTCTTGTCGTTCCAATCGCTCACATCGGCGTCGAAGTGCGCAATCCCCGTCGCGGATTCGAGTCGAGGAAAAGGCGACTGCCCGATCACGATCAGCTTCCAGTCTTCCGGCGCGTGTGGCTTCAACGCCTGAAATGTCAGTTCGCGGACCGGGATGATGGCTGGGTCTCGATTCGGTCCGATGTATTTCTCAGCGCTAGGCAAATTCGCTTCCAATACGGGCTTCAGAATGTCAAGCCAGGTGCGTCCGAAATCTGGACTGGCCTGCTTCTTGCTGACATTTCCCTCGCCGGTGAGAAAAAGCGGCTTCAGCTTCAAAGGATCGCTGGGGTCATTGGCTTTCTTCTTCATCGTCGCGGTCGTCTCGTTGCTATTCGAAGGCGACGAGGGCGGGAAGGACGCACCAGAAAAGGCAGGAGCATTTCCGCAGGTCTCATTGGGCCCGAGACCCGCAGGCTTATTGCTTACGCGGCGAATGTTCCTCTTTTTGCTCGTGTTCGCGTTTACTTGCGTCATTGCTTTGAAGTCGACCTTATAAGTGTAGGCCAAGGTCCCACTTTTCACATAGCGGACATTGAAGGAAGGATTGGTCATGAATTGCGCAAAATACCGCTCCATAAACGGTTTGGCGTTCGCTGTATACTTGTACCAGCCGTTTTTTTTGCCATCCACGCCATCGGTCACTTCATACTCCCACACGGCCGAAAAGTCAACCGCAACCCGACGATGCAGAGCCTGGAAGTAATTTTTCATCGCCGCGGTGGCCCCTGCGGAAAATTGGATGTTTGTCCGCTCTTTATACCTCGACCGGAACACCTTGCGAGCATCTTCGACATCGTCGAACGGGCCCAGAAGCTTCTTGCTCCCGGCGAGCCCCGCCTGCCCCGAGTGCTCGAAAACAAAATATTTTTGCAGCGTGCTCTCGGAAGGCGTTTTCCTTTTCATCGAAGAAGTAGAACCTCCGTTCATCTTCACAACCAAAAGCTGTAGGTCGCAGAACAAGTCCTCCTTTGCCTGGGGGTTTTGTTTCAGAAGTTCGGCGTCGTAGCTCGTAGCTTTGTCGTCATTCGGTACAAGCACCACCACGTTCTTTCCCGCCTGTAAATTTCCAGAGACAACTATGAAAGGGAAAAGCGCGCTCACACTCCGAAAAGTGGCGACTTTACCACTTGAATCTTAGCCAATTCCCTGAGTGTGAGTGCACTTTTTCCTTTCATAACAACTTTTTTCAATGCCGGCATGCTCAAAGCTTCCTCGTTCACAATGGGGCCCCCATTGAGTGAGGTGTCGCGCCAAGCGAAGAAGCTTCCGTCGGCTTCCGCCTCCTTCGTGGTTTTTGCTTCGTTGCTGGCAACTTTCTGCTTCTTCATCGGCAGCCCTCCTGTGGAATTGGATCCTATCTTGACTTTCTTCATTTTTTGAAATATGCTGTAGTCCTCGGGGGCTCTTGTGTCTGTGTAAACAACAAACGCTGCGTGTGCTGATCGATATCTCAAAAAAACGGACAGAAGTTTCTAGTAACAACACCCGCACCAGCTAAAAAACATACACTCAAATCAAATACTACTACTTACAATAATTACAATACGATACACGAGGACTCGAAAATGCTGAAACAGCAAATAGCAGTGGTCATCTCGTTCTTTTTCCTGCGGGAAAGTGCTAGTACCCATAAAGAATAAAGACGAATGCGGAATACAGTATATACCCAAGCACATTATCCAATTAATCAACTAATCTCTCAGGCAAAACAGATCACGGATTCTTTTCTCATGCAAAAAACCGAAAAAGCCAAAACAGACACGCCGCCACCGGCACACGAGGCCGCTGGAGGCAATACTGAACTGATCACTCAAGTTGTATCTCAGTCATGAAGAGATCCCTCATCGGAAACACAGAACTCGGATGCAAATAAATTTAGCAACAGAATCGTATGTCTAATAACAGGCGCCCTCTCACGGTTCGCCATTCATCTCATAGACCAGAATTGTACATGATCCATATGAAAAAGTAGCTGTTTTTCATCAGAAGATTGTACATCAACGTAGTTTCTGAAGGTTTAGTGGCTCGACCACGACAACTCTATAAATCACAGTCTGTTCTTCCCTGATCCTTGTTTCTCAATATTCTTGTCCTGATTGCCTATCAGACCGAAAGTGCAACAATTAGCTTAAGCCTGCGACGGTATGGGTCAGGTAGTAGCGCCTTCGTCTCCCCGTAGACGGGCGTAGTCGACAAAAGCCACAGAGAACGGCACACCAGGTGGGCAAGCCTACCACATGGAACCGCGTTTGACACCTACAGCCCCCAATATCTTCATGGTCAAAATCAGTTCTCTTCCGACCAAGACCACCTTCTACAGATCTTGATCTTCTACTTTTTTTTTTGGATTGGATCTTCTACTCAAATTTAAGCCAGATCTTGAGGATATTTAAGACTCTCGGCAGCACCGATCTTCCTCTTGAGAGACGTTTTTCACTCTTGACAATGAGACGATCCTTTTTAGTAGATTCACTCTAGAATTCCCCATGAATGTTGTTAAAAGGAAAGAAGCAATTGGAAATATGCAACTACTGGAAAGCATTAGCATAGATCGTGAAGGTAGATCATCAACATTTTGTTTTGGATTTTTTGTCAAGGTGAGAACGATAATCATGATCATGATCTAGTAGTCTCAAATTTTCGATATCATCAAATTCGTCCATTTTTTCAGTTAGTTTCTTCAAAGGCTGCTCATAGTCGTTATTATTAGTGATTTTACTATTTTCTTCGACTACATTTTCATTAACTTTAGCTGACTCGGACGACTACGACTGGGAAGTCATCTATAAAAGAGCACTTCTACAGATGAGAACTACCTTAACAATAAATTTCACAGATAATGAAGATCTTCAGAATTCTAAGAACAAAGACGAGCCTCTTTATCTACCGCTATCCGTGCATAATTGGGACTACAAAGATGTCTATAAGGACAGAAGATGAGTGACTTCACCCAAAAAAGTAAATACGCATGAACTACAAAACGACATTCTCAGTCAATATTTAGCAGCTATATTCTCTAAATCTTTCACATCGTACATGCATGGATGATGATTATGATATACCCAGATCAAATTTGGATCGGGTGTGAACAAGTGTTATTGTTTAATTATTTATTGCATTTGTTGCATTCACTTTTATGCTTTCTCCATTTCCCCATGAATTCTGCTTTGATGACTCAAATGAACGAGGAAAGTCATGATCTAGCAGAGGTCTGTCATATCTTGCAAACTAACAACATTCACCAGTGTCTGTCTTACTTAAGTCGAGTAAGTCGAAAGCGTATCCTCTCCTCCTGCGTTGGCGGACGGGGTTACCCCAGTAGTGGTGGTGCTAACTCCACGACCGGTTTCGCATTGAGCTACGTCTTGTCGAGGAACGTCCGTCTCCTGTGCTGGGGCTTCATTCCTTGTTGTTCCATGCTGATCATGTTCCTGATCACGACCAGTAAGAGTCATCAAAGTGCCACTATTCGTACTAGGACCATCATCGTGCGCCATTGTTTTAAAGGTCTGCAGTCACTGTGGTCGCTAATGCTGAACGGAAGAGACCACCTTCAAAGCTCTCCCCTTTTCCCTTCGTCTTTTTCCCCTCTTGGTTCTCTCAAGAAGGGGTCTCCTCTTCGATCTCAGTGACTAACCTCATAGTGAGCAATGAATGTTGCGCCTTAATACTTGTTGTATCATCAACATCTTTAATATCTTCTTGCATCCTGCACCTCCACGTCTGCTCTCCTGTCGAATCCGAGCCGGGAAATCCTCGTGCCGCACTACTAGTACCACCTAAAAAAGCCCGTTCTAATATGAGTGCCACCTCTTGTTCTTCCGTCAAAGTCATGTACACGTCGTTTGAGGACACGCCTCCGCAGGGTCTCTTAGAACAAGGACAATATTATGTTGGACGGGAAGTAGATCATAGACTTAGACTTATAGAGGTGAAGTTTTCTAATTGGTTGCTTTACTTAGTGCTTTGAGCGTCGCAGGATCTGTATCGTAGCATATAGGAGGAGGATGATGATGATGATGATGAGGACAATATTATAGGAGAATATTATACATAGGGGACATGAGCAGCTCGACACATTCAAATATATGTCATGAGTGACTCAGCATTCCTTTGTCATGTCATGGAACCTCGTTTTACGTCAGTCTTCCTTCACGACTCCTTTCTTTACCCAAAATAGTTCGCGGAGTTAGCATTAGTATCTATATGTAACCGGTGATGCTGATATGTCCCTAGTAGTCGTCGTAGTAGTAGTAGTAGTAAACCCAATCCAGGGGTATGTCTTACGTTTGTTTTGGGAAGGGTTTTAATTGTTTATCTGGGAGGAAAGATTGCATTTTTCTTGTGTGTTGTTTTGTTTGACTTGTTTGTTTAATTTTGAGCATAAAAGTAACAGTATGCACTATTTGAGGTAACGTTGAAAACAGCAACTCAAAACAAGCATAATAAATGGAAAACAGCAAGAACATTCTTCTCCGCCTTCTTGAGATGTCCTCCGACGTTGGCAACACTTTTTCAAACCCTTCCAAGCTCGACTGCACGCCCCCTCCACTAGTCCTGCATGTGCGATGGCAGTTGGAACCGCGAGACCTTAGGAGAGGACGAGAGAGCTAAAACCTCATAACCAGATAGATTAAAGTCTTCGAGTAGTTGAAACTATTTGGAGTCTACTTTCGTAGATTCTCGTCCATGTTGAACTTTTTATCAGCGGGGATGTGTGTTTTGCTCAAGTTCTATTTTTTAGGTCGAAAAGTTCATAGACCTCTACTTTTAACCATAAACACAGACGCAAATGGACCAAGAAGTGCTGAGATATACGCACTTTCGGGACATTCTGTCGCACGATATGAACACCATCGGGGTAACTCCAAATCCCCACAGGAATAAGAGCGCAAAGCTTAATATTGCAACAGCATTCTGCAGCTTCCGTGCTGGTGCAACTCGCGTCTCGTGGAGTTCCCAGAGTGTGACTGCTAAACTAGCTGATGCACTTTCTTCGCTAATTCTTTCTTTTTCAGACGGGGTGTGAGTGCTGTGTGTCCTCGTTGTGCTAGATATAGATTTAGATTTCTTAGTGTTAGTTGTAGCATGCACGCATCCTTGTTGGTCCTCTTGTTGTAAATCTTCTGCTTGGTTCTTCTCCTGCTGTTGTACTACCCTTCCAATCTGTAATGCCTCTTCTTCCAGCTTCTGCTTCAGTATTGTTGTTGCCATACTCTCGCACTGCTCAAGCAGTTCCTTAGGCACTTGTCCTCTGTACCACGTAAATGCTCTGGTCAATCTTGACTTAAGGCGCCGAAGGATATTCTTTCTTGGTTTCTTGGCATCTTTTCCATCGTCTCTATGCTTCTCGTCATGCTCATCGTCCACCTCAGAGGGAGTGATAGTAGAAGAACGTTTTGTTCGACTTCTGCTTTCATCTCCCGAAGAAAACTTTGACTTTTTCTTCGCTTGCAATAGCAAATTCCCCTTCACCTTCTCACTGATTCCTGCAAATTTCGCGCATCTGTTGTTGCGAACATCGATAACAAAACCTCCAAAATTGCAGTCATTGTAAACAACCTCTAGCATTGTTAGACCTTCCGTAGATCACCCCTCTTAGTCAGCATCTTGACCTCCGTTTTCTCGTATAAAAAATCAAACAGGGCTTCTAAAATGCTGGGTAAGATAAGTCCTTAGACTTTTTCAAGCCTTAACATTGGTCTACATATCACATCCGAATTCCTTGAACCATTCACCCCAGCTCGTTCGACTGTCAAAACGTCGCTATTGAGGACTAGTGGTGGAGGCTGCGTCCCATCCTGCCGCATGCACAGGTCTATCGCGGCTAGATCCAATGCCAGCTGCTGCAATTTTTCAATCTGCTTCACGACTGTGCGAGCACGACTACATCTTTCACGACCTTTGTCGTTGTCGTTGTGTGCTCTGCTACTCGTGCTAGTCCCGCTAGTAGTAGTTCTTCGAGAAGTGCTCGTCGAACTAGGAGTCGGAATTTTTGTAATATGAAGATTACTACTACTACTACTACTACTTGTTGATGTAGTGGCCCTAGCTGTAGCTGCACCAGAAGTAGATGCCGCTTCCGTGCTGCGGCTTGAGACTTCTCCTGGAAGCGCTTTACTAGGACTATGATGCGCAGGAGGGAACGGGAAACAAGCGGCAGAGGGAGAGAGATAGAACTCTGCTAGGACCGACCAAAATTAGAGCTACCGCCTCGCATCCCTGTTGAGACGAGCATAATTCCTGGGAGGTCCTTTTTCCCCTTGAAAAAAAGACCAAGTAGGATGTCATCCTGAGAATGCTTCAGTCGCTGTCTCAACACAAAGGCGTATTTTCGATGCGGTCAAAAGCTTTCGGCAGTCTCATCATGAAACCCATTGCTTGTTTGTGAACTGCTCTGCGCAATTCATCGTCCAGCATTTCCTCGTCTTGCCTTCGACGAGAAGAAGATGTAGACGAGTGGTCCTTTGAACAGCAGTTGTGAGCTCCTCTCTGATCCTGTAGTGGTAGCAGCATTCTCTCTTCTTGTTGTGGCCGACAGCGATAGAAGTCTTCCCTTGCTTGTTCACGTAGACCAATACTGTCAACAAGTGGGGACTCGGAGTCCTCGTCTGGGCCAACGTGAGTAACAGGAGTATGTCTGCACTTGTTAGAAGAGTGAGTGAACCTACTTAAGACCTTCTACTTATAAGAATCTAGCATCTTCTAAATCCAAAAATAAGTATCCAAAAATAAGTATCCTAATGTAGAAGGACTCATCGAAGTCGGCTCCGTCGTGATCTGGTTCGCCCCTCGTCCCTTCGCCCTCCATATCCACAACTACGAAAGGATCAGAGCTAGCTGCCATGTTGCTGTTACGCATTACCACATCCAAATGGACATGTTGGAGCCCATGTACTTCAGCGATCCGCCTAGTGACTCCACCTGGATCCCGTATATAGTTGCTCACCAAGGACTTTGCCCTGCATTGTGGGCAGTGTCGCATGATTGGCGTTCGAAAACCTTTGCCTTGTAAACAGTCAAGGCAAAACCTGTGACTACACTCGTACGGACCATCTGCAAAAAGGGCAAAACCTGAAGTGCTGCTGGCTGACAAATACGATGTCGCTGGCGGCCCTTCTTCCTCGAGGCACAGAGGACAGTATGCCGCTTCTGTAGGTACCTCCGCAGGACTTGTGGAAGGCAACCGTAGATCTCCATTTCCATGTCGATGAAGGTCCGACTCAGACTCATCATGTAATGGTGGTATCACAGAAGGTTGCGGTAGTTGTGGTTTCCCATACAATGCGGGCCGCACTGCAGAATGAGGTGGAGAGGATCGTAAGCGTAGAGCATGTACTCCCACTAAGTAAGCCAGCTTGCGCAGGAACGGAAACCATGTTGCTGTTGACATTCTTGCGTTTTTACCTATGTTGATCCTTGATTATCATACTGCAACTGAAAACATCAACACTTCTCTCAAACGTATTGTCGCGATCTCTGGTCCTACGTCTCAGCTATCCATGCAGTGGACTTTCCTTTCTTGCAAAGGCTCAGTTACTCGCTACTTTGGATCTACCATTGTTCCTGCTAAAGCTGAAATAGTAATTGTATTTGCTATTCTTGTAGTTCTTGAACACTAAAGAACATCAAATGATGCAGATCGAAGTCCTCTGAAGTGCCATGCTGACTCATTCTAAATCAGTAAGCCTGAGCTTCTCCCCAGTCGTCTATCAAACCACGCAAATCTTCGATTCATTATACTTACTGGTTCATCATAAAAGCAGGCATCTGCATCTAGTGCAATCGGCATTTCTCAACGAGTATTGGTCTTGCTTCCAATCAGTTCGTTGTCGTAAAAATCAAACTACGGCATCAAGCAGTACAATTTAAGTAGAAACCAATCGTTAAAATATGAGACGAAGTCTCCTCTACCAATATGATTTTCGCATGATTGCAGTCTTCTTCATTCAAGGTCGTTAATATCTGTTGTAATACCTGCTTCAATTTCTACTTCTCTAACTCCAGCGTCACTGTCTCTTCCAGTTCAGTAAGCATTCATGATACTCGGTCGATCGAAGCACATCGACCTGCTTACGCTTGTGGTAAGTTGTAGTCTCATGTATGTCCATACATAAGCTAAAGTGAAAAATCAGAGGGAGACATCGACATGCTTCACACAAACGTGATTTCCAGGTACCCTGAACGCGACTCCTAGGTTCTCTACGAAAAAACTATATTCTCATGAGCAAAGCATTTCTTTTTCTACAGTGCTGACGTTGAGAAAAGGAAACAACAAACACATGCAGACCATAGCATCGCACATGCCTGGCGTAAAGTATGTAACTTGATGGTGCAAATAAAGACACCGATTTCTCCGATGTGTTATTCCAAAAGAGACGAATATGTTCATCTTTCAAAACAAATCTAGCACCAAGTATGTCTAAATGAAACAAATTGAATAAACACCTATGTACTATTGCTTGCCGGTATTAGAGACAACGCATTGAATGCCCGAGTTGCTTGCCGAGCCCTGTCTTCTCCGTCGTTCCGTTCCGATCGTATCACGATTACGTTTACGTTGCCTCCAGGCGAGACATCTGGTCGCCTTTGTCCGAAGAAACTCTCTAGGCTGATGTCACGCATTCCCGGCAAACCTGTGGAAGCTGAGGACTCCTGTGCTCCTGAGTTATTTCTGGATGCAGCTACTTCAGCTCGCTCGCGACCAAGCAATGCGGCATAGTAACTAGAACCACTTTGTACTCGGTGATTTGAAACTTCACTCCTTCCTGGTGCGTTGTTCTCAAGCTTTTAGACGAGAAGCGCTTAGGATCATTTGAGGTCTTGTCGATTATGATTTGAGGCCAAGTCAAGTCTCAGATCAATCAATCAAGCCAAGTCTCCCTGTTTCTCACCCCGGTTCTCAAGCCGGCGTTTTTTTTTTGAGTTAGGACTATATGCCGCCGCCCTTTTACTCACTTAAACATGTCTGTTACATAATTAGACAATTTACATACTGGCGTTTCTTTGTTCCCATAGGACTATGTGCTGCCCCCTTTTAATCATAATGGAATGGAATGTTGCCCAGATCAGTACTCCCTTTTAATCAATGATCAATAATTACTTCAACTTCTTTCAAACAACCATCAATATTTAAGTAGACATACTGGACTTGCGCAATCTTAAACTTCCGCGACAACCGAAGTTATAGCGCTGCGACACAGCGGACAGCAGCCTTGGGCATTTCTCGAAGGTGCCCTCGATTCGTTTGCGTTGATAACAATATTCACTCTCGGCTGCTCGGTGCTCCTATTCGTGGGGTGACTTAGAAGGAGAAGCGTAGGGTTCATGAGAGTGCTAGATGCACGCGGCTTGTGATGAAGGTTGAGTGAGTGAATGAATGTGCCTAGCGCGAGGTGGTCAAGAGGAGTACGAACATCCTGCCCTTGCTACTTGTTTTGCCGCTCTTAGTCTCCTTTACAGTGAGGACAGTGCTCTTCTCATTCAACATTGGTTCAGTCGAACAACAGTCACAGAGATTTCTTATACGTTCCTTAAAAGTTGTCCCACCACATGCCTAACCGAGTCCGTCACAAGCTCCCTCGCCGTCGAAAAAGCCAAATGCTGCCAGTCCACAAGCGTCACTTGCTGTTCCGCACTGGCTAACGAGGGGAAGGGGTTTTAGAATTTCTTGCTACTTGCTTTTACAGTCTAGGATATTCAATTATCATCTGCTGATGGAATTTAGAGGGTACTACTTTTACAGTCTAGGATATTTGATGATCATCTATTGATAAAATTACACACGTTGTACCCTACCTCCCATTTTCATCCTGCTCACGACATATTAGTAAACAGACTACTTAATTCTCTTCCCAGCATACAAGTAAAAAAATAAGCAAATACAACAACAACAGCCCCTCAGAAGTTACCCCTTATAAACCACAGGAATTACTATAATAGATGGAACAGGTACAAGTAGATTAGTGAAAAGAGAACCTATTTCAAACAGATGGCCACTAAATTCATAAAGATGCATGATGCTACTTTGTTGCCCCCTCTCTGTCACTTCTGACACGGGACCTGCCCACCCAAAGTGTGGAAGGAGCCCTCTCGGTCTCCAAATAACATTAGAGGACCTTCTTGCGCAATTACATTCTCCAGGTCATGATCCTTGTGCTTGACTACTATGACTTCTTTCCTAATACTTATTGGAAAGTACTACTAAGTCGAGAAAGGTAGTGGAGGATGCAATTTGGTGACCCTTATCAACAGGAGGTCTGGCGGGAGGACGTCGAGGAGCTGCGTCGGGTGAACGAGGAACTGCCTTTCCGTCAGGTGAGTCCTGGCTATTTGCGTCGTCATTTTGTGAGCGTGGTTGAGTCCTCGGTGGTGGTTGATATTAGACCTAGAGATAGATATTCTGATATTAGAACCACAGCAGTCTATTTTCAAGAGTTGTCGCAATAGATATATATTCAGTTGATGAAACAATCGCCACGTCTTCTAAACTTCTACTCTGTTTTTGACACTTGATGTTCCTTCGAGGAGTCTTTTGCATCGTTCCTATGAGAGTTGCATCAACTTCTCCCCCAACACTGTCTAAATCTTTCTTCATAATGCATAATGCCCACAGCTATCCTTTTAGGTTGCGGAGCCGTTGATACAGCCACCCAACGGGCCAGGCAATCGGCGTGAAACCTATGCCCACACTGCAGTCGGACAGGGAATGAGTCCTCGTTTGAGGGCTCCCCAGGTGATTCTTGCGATCTAGTTGTATTCCGCTCGTCGCCGCTATCTTCAGAAGGTACTTGTGTTCTATTCACATCAGGTGTTGTGTTATGGCTTTCAGATCTGCGGCGACTTCCTCTGCTATATCGTGCTGTCTGACTATCTACAATTGTTCTCCCCGTGTCCGTAGCTGTCGTCGTGGCAGAAGTGGCCCTGGCAGTTGTAAGATCCGCATCAAAATTTTGCAAGCATATCGCACAACATGACTGAGAGGATTCATTATCTTCTTGGGCCACGGTCCCGCCAGCATGTTGTACTTGCGGTGATGCTTCTTCCCCTTGAGGAGCAATTCTTGTTGCGCCATCTTCAACAATCATTTCATCATCCCCTTCTCCATCAGTTATTTCATCTCCTCGCTCGTCCACCATCAGTTCCTCGCTAACCGCGTCCATTGCCGCATCCCACGAAGCTGCGCTGTCTTCGTCAGATGATCCAAACGAGGCATTTCTAGAAGGTGTAGCATCTCCTGCTCTTGGGCGTGTAGCATCTCCTGCTCTTGGAGGTCTGGGCTCTCCTACCACGATGTTGTCAGAATGATCTCCTACGACAACGATGCTGTTATCACTCAAATCTCCAGCATCCCTTGAGGAGAATAGATGACTGGAGGGATTACTACCACTTCTAGGCTCTTGACGTGATGAAGACGATGGTGTCTGCTCTTCCGCTGTCTGATGCGAAGATTGTCCGCTTGGCTGTTCCGATACTGCTTCATTCCCTCTACTTTGTGGCGTAGTTGTAGATAAAGAACTTCTTGCTCCATACCAAACTAAAAAAAAGTACTTATACTGAAAAATCAAAAATGTTGATTTAGAAAGTAAGCTAGGTGGTGGCTAAAGTAGCTCATTCAACTAGCTAGCTAGGTAAGCGTCTCGCTGAGCCGATGAGGCGAAACGATCTGGAGTCTGTGAAGCCTTGGGCGTCACCTGACGCCCAGGCCTCGGAGATGCCAGATCTCCCGGCTCTGATCGGCTCATCGAGACGCTTACTTACCTAGCTCGTTAAAATAGGTAGTTCATTAAGCCAATTTAGCCTCTAAATCAAAATTTTTGATTTCTATAAGGAAAAGTACTATTTTTTGTTTGATACTCTTTGCGGACGAGCTGAAATCAGCCTGTCGATGCTGATCTCTGGAAAGAAATCATTCCAAGAACGTTGTGGTCGTAGTGGGTTGTTGTCAGGAGGTGGGATCACCCCAAATGGTAGGAAAGATATTCCTCCTTCTCCATATACTTGGTCACTTGAACTCCCAGTAGCTCGCCCAGCACTTGCAAGCACTTCGTCTGCCTCAGCACTGTGCTGCGGGAGAAACGTTCGCAATGCGTGGATCCCTGGCAGCAAGGAGCCAAGAACAAGAAGTACAGCAAGTCGAACGAAATGACGCGACATTTTCTCAAATCAACAATTTGGATTGCTACTTCTTCTAAAGCCTAAGACCAGCAGTAGACGCGAAAACGAATACGTGAAGCAGCTTCTTATACTTGTATAAAGGAATTGTCTGCCAACTTTGCACTGACTGTCGTGTAGGTCATAAGTATGTTCATTTGATCTTGAAATGTATATCTGATACAGGAAGATCACGATTCGTCTACGATCCAAACAGCATCAGAAGTTTTTGCGGCCACCGCATTTCAGCGAGAAACCTTGTTTTCTGTCGGAGCAATGTATCACCCATGAGGTCATCAAGAACCAGCTCACTGGTCGTCAGATATACGTGACACCCACAGTAAGAGAGGGGGAATAAACATCAAGGTCCTCTGAAGAGATTTTTTCATCTGAGACTGAATAACGGAACGTCTTCCACCAACGACAACCAGCAAAATTCCTGTGAAGATGTTCATGTTTATCATTATCTGCAATTTACTATAAGTACAAGTATTCCTGTGATGAACGTCCTCTTCTTCAACAAGAAGTAGTAGGACTAGGACGTTTCTTTCGTACAGTTATAACATTTGTTCCCTTCTTCACAATTCTTGGAATCCACAGTCCATGTGGTCCACTTTTGTTTTCGTAATGTCCTCCACACCTAGCCTACTTGTCGTCCTAGTACACCGGATGAGCTAGGCGATTCATCTTGTCAATGGCGCTGTCCAAAAAGCCGAAAACGTGTCGCGTCGATATGAAAAGAGAGTAGAAGAAGCCTACTACTTCTGGGCAAAAGAGACCACAGGGTAGAACATACGTCTGAGGGTTTAGGGTTGAAAAAAGAAGGAGAAAGATTACGACTTTCTTCTTCTCATTCTTCAAACTACAACTAGAACTCCTTCCACACGACGGCACACGCATACCGTTTGTGGAAGGAATACGGCACACGCATACCGCTAATTAAGGTTAGGTCAGGTGGGGGCCCACCAGAAAAACTAGCAAGCAAGGAAAAACTAATTCTAATTAAAAATCCAGAAATAAACCTCTTTTTTTCCAACTAAATTCTCACATATTCATCACAAACAAAATGAAATAAACCCATAAGCAAATACCTCCAGTCGTCCTCGTCGTGGTGGAGGTACATGATGTACATCATCTTCCACAAGAACATGGGTATCGGAGCCGTCCCACTCATCGTGGTCGACAACTGCAAATAAAAAAGCAATTAGAAGAGATACTTGTTTGTACTCAAGTAATACTAGATTAGATTGATTGATTGTAGTACTAGTAAACCCAATCCAGGGGTACTACGTCTATCGTTTGTACAAGTAACACTAAATTAGCTTAGATTAGATGAGATTGGGCTCCTGCCTCAGCCCTGCAGTGTGCTGCACTACAGTTAGTTGTCAGTTGTCAGCTGTTCCGAGAGTTTGTTAGTATGGACTAGTCTCTCTCCGAATGAAAAATACTGCCTCGATTAGGCTTACTAGGGAGTGGAGGAGGAGAGAGCATAAATAGGAATTTCACAAGAGATATGGGATGCCGTAATTCAACTTTGGACGCGCAGCATTCAACCACAAGGTCCATAAATCCATCAATTGTTTCATCCCCTGATTGATTGATTGATTGATCGATTGATTGACTGATGGGCTTTTTTTCGACAGTTATACAGGGGTTTTTGTCTTCGGTAGGACTGCAGTTCCGTAAGTAATACGGGGTTTTTGTTTTTTTCAGTAGGACTAGGACTACATGCAGGACTACATGCTTAGGATAGGATAGGAGTTGGGTCACCTTCTCGCTAACTTTCATTCCCAGGCATTATGATTCTTTATTCATACCAGTATTCTGACGCATGTAGTCCTAGTCCTACAGTGCGGTTTTTTTTTCCCTAGGACTAGGACTACATGCTTCCTCCCTGTTAAGCACTTAAAGAGTTATTCGAAAAACTGAAAAATGCGAGGAACCGACCAGAATAACCGAGAGACTGAACAAGGAAGCGTAGCCCTCTAAAGCTACATCCCGCCTTATTTCAGTCAGTAACTCGGTCATTTCCAGTTTTCGGTTACTATCTTTAAGTTTTCCAATACATGAAAGGGTCACAATTAACTAAGTGAGTTGATGAAACATGATGATGATTGTACTAGAGATGATTGTACCTAATATACTAGAGATGATTGTACCTAATATACTAGAGAATGAGATGCTACTTCTTCCACGTTGGGGACCTACATGCTTCAACTTTTACGTGAGCAGAGAGCCGAGAATTTCGATTTAAAAATATATAAAAAAAAAACCGCGCTCGGGGCATATCTTTTGCACATTAGAAGATATTTTCCTCTAGAATCCATCCCAAGAAAATAGGGAAAGAACAAAGAAAACGGATACTTATCTCTCGTCATTTTCACAACCGATCAGATAGACATTTGGATGCCATCTCTTTGCCCAACAGACTCTTGGATGGATTCAATGGCGCCATAACCACAGCGAGCGAATTGGACTGGTTACTTTGCAAGCGCCTTTCAGAGCTCCAGAAGCCGTATTGCCTCTTAGAAATGCTCGCGGGATCGATCTCCATGATCGATCTTCAAGTATCTGTCTACAACAAGAACAAGAAAGAAGATATAAAGCATCAACAGCTACCCAATCAAGTTCAAGAGGCTCTATAATGGGTTACTGATCCTCTGCACTTTTCGACGTCTACCACTGTTTCCTTCTGTTAGTAACATTCTCTTCATCTACCAATACTGTTACAGGAACTAACACGACTTCAAAGTGCAACAAATCAAGACATCTTCATCTACTCCTGTTACAACTATTTAGTTCAGGAATAGATCGACACATGCACCATAAGCCTACAGACTGCTTGATTTTCCCCCAACCGGTCAGCTTTTTGTTTTCCTCAACGTCGCTTCCTTAGAGGAGAAGACGTCGTATCAAAATGCTGTTACCCAGACGTCCTCGTTGATCCTGTATTATTGTGGTAATACAAGATTACAAGAATACAAGATTTATTCCTGTTCGCCATAATCTTGCTCATCCTCCTGCTCCTTGTCCTCCTTTTCCTTCTTTTCCTTCTTTTTCCCATCCTGTTCGCCTTTTTCTTTCTCCTCCTTCTCTTTCTTGTTCTCCCCCTTCTCCTTGCCCTTCACTTTCTTTTCCGCCTTGCGGATTTGACGTCGCAGTTGCAACACAGAATTGCGCAACAGTTAGAGGGACGAGCTTCAAAGATCCAGCAAGAATGGATCATTTAAATACTCAGGGAGGACGTTGATCTCGAGCCTAAAAGAGACCAAATATCTCTCGCAAAAGAGACCAAATATCTCTCGCAAAAGAGACCAAATATCTCTCGCAAAAGAGACCAAGATTTGATCAGGCGTATGAGAACTCACCATGACCAGGTGTATTCCGGAATAACTGTCGACGGGACTGTTCAATACCAGACTTAATCTCATGATTGTAGTTCTTAAAATAACTTACAGGATTAAGAACTTAATATTCTCGATATGATCGTGACATGATTGTAGTTCTTGAAATGACTTACAGGATCATTATAGGAACTTATAATATCCTCGACATGAATCTTAAAACGACTCCTCCTCAGCCTCTTGTAGCAATGCGCCTGTCGTGTCGAAATCCATAGCATGAGCTGAAAGGTAAAGCATCTCAATAGCCGCCATCAAGTAGACCACAACCGCCGTTCCCGTGAAAATCTTTTTCAAAAAAAGCGGATTGAAAAGATTAGAGAATGACGAGGCCAGTGAAACTGAAGATAGAAAAACGCCCTTTCAAATTGTCAGCATCACCTGGAGTGCCAGTATTTTGCTGTAGAAATTGAGTGAGTCACGAGAGCGAGACGAAACCAAAAGTCATGATAATAAGCCTCAGGAAGAAGTCGACGGATTAGATTCGATGTTGAACATTTTGAAGTAATATCAATAGATAATCATATACACTGTCTTGGTAAATGATTGGGAATCAATTTACACAAGATGAGATCTTCAGCAACAGTTGTGATCAACATCCATTTGACGAGTCGTAGTTGTGAAAGTATGCATCTCAAAAAGTGAGGAGGAGTACAACTGTTAAACGTAAGTAGGTGGCCATAATTGGTCGTCCTGATGCGGTTTCATCTCGTCTCCGCGACTTGCAGGACCGACTCCATCGTAGTTTAGAAGAGATTTGGTCCAAAACGAGGAGGGATGAAATCAAGACACAAGAGGTTCTTCTAGTCGTGCTTATGACCGACTCGATCATGTTGATGGTAGGGACACACAAGAGCCTCTTCTACTTTTGCACCAAAACGAGGAGGGATGAAATCAAGCCACTGCTGAAAACCATCATAAGAGATGCTTTCGAGCAGGCACCCACTAGACTCCTAGAGCTTCCCTGATCGACTACAGGACTGCCGGAATTAGAACTGAGAGAAATCCATCTTCAGCAGCATCCTGGGCCCCCTTTTCGTCCCTTGGAAGAAAACGGGAAGACCAAGATGCTTGTGAAAATGGGAGATTTCTTGTAGCCTTAATTGAGCTTCCAAATGAAGAGCCACCATGTCTTCTAATTGAGGAGCCACCACGTCCTAGGTCGCAGGCTTCGAGTGTTCTCCAGTGGGCCTCCTCTTCCTCGCTAGCCTCGATCTCGAACGAAAGCGAATTCCACAGCATCTTGTAGTTGGTCTTGCTTAGTCTATTCGGTTTTAGTACCTACATTGTCAAGGATGAATTGAAGTACAACTGTACTGACCCTGTACTTGAAGTACGAGAGACAGAGAGAGGAGAAAAAAATCTCCCGAAAGCAACATACCACCAGAATATCTTCTTGTTTCATTGGACAAAACTGCAACTGAATTTCTATTTGCTTTTATTTGACCACCCTAGTAGGTTGTTCTTGTTTCGTTGCCGGTTTGCTCTATTTCCCGATCCACCTTTTGGTATAAACGAGCCCGCTTCTATACTTTTCTCCGTCGCTCTTTGCCGACTGCGCTCTTCTCTCACTCTTCGAACTTAGGAATTATACAGTACACCTACGAATCCCCATTCCAGGAAAAAGAATCCGTAGTCCTACGAACAGAACAAGACCAAGAGCTCGAATACCGCAGTAGCAGCTCATCTTCACGCAATGCAGTACTCACTCCTGCTGCATGGAGGGTTGCTTTTTCTTTTCTCTTGTCTGATGTCTACAGTAGACATTCATTCATTCATTCAGACATTGCGGTCTTATTCTTTCACAAGTCCATTTCTTAAATTGCAGCATTTTGATGTTCTTATAATATAGATCTCTCAAGATGACGAACTACATCATACATTTCTTACCCACGATGTGTTCATTGGGCTAAAGACCCATCTGTTGATATTCTGAGTTCCTCCAACAACATCATCACAGTCTTCATCACCCATGTATCGCAGGCGCGATTGTATTCATCCATTGCAAGAGCTGGGGTAGTTCATCCGTTTCTGCGACTGCTCGACCTGAATTCCAAAACGTGAGTGATCCCACTTTACCCTCTATCTGCCAGTTCCCTTGACTTTGGGTTTGATGCCCAATTTGGGTTTGGCTGTCGTTTTTCTTCAACACATAGGCTTTCATTTTCCCATCTGAAGCAACATCCATCTGCTCACCCTTCAGTTCGCGACCGCGGAAAGTGGATATGACTTCTGTTGAGGATGCTGATGATGTAGGCATCTGCTCCTTTGCAGACGATGTAGAAGTTGTACAACTAATTATAGATGATGCAGCTTGCTTTGATGAAGGTAATGAGGAATCATGGTCCACCTTTTTAGTAGAAGTACCTTCCTCTACTACTACTACTTGATCTACCGCTTTCTTCATCTCTGGCGCAGCGGTCTCACTTTCCTCGCCAGAAGAAGATTCTTTTTTCACCACATCGTTCCCATTGTTCTTGCTCAAGATGTTCTTGCCGTCTCCACTTTCCACTCCACCTCCCACAAGGAAGTACTTGCTTACTGGGCAGCTTCCGTCGTGCTCGATATGAAATGGAAGGCTGTGCACCTCGAAGAGGGCAGTAGAGGAATGGCAAGGTTGCATTTCCGAAGACGAGGAGGAGGTGGACGAGGACATGTTATTGTATTTTCTACTTTATTTTGTTCGCGTTATGTTTTACCCGAAGTAAGAGAAGCGTCATATACATATGTTGTATCCAGTCCTTACTTTAAGTACCGGAGCTGGAAGTTAGTACTTAGAGCAAAGAAACCATGACGTTGTAGAATTGTGGAAGTGTAGGAAGTTACTTCGAGTGGAGCTAAGTTGATGCTGATGCAGACAGTCTACCTACTTCGAGCATACCCTTACCCACGACTATGATGTTGAGACGCACGCATGAGCAGCTTGACTAGAAACAAGATAAATTATAAAGAAACAACCGAAGCAAAACAACATTATATTGGAGATTCGGATAACCGGATCGGCAAGGGGGAATGGCACCTCATTGGCAAGAGAAGATCATGGATTTGGAGTTGAAGATGTCACATTAAAAACGTCTTACTCCATTTTCACTCATGGAATTCCGTTCTGCAAATGCGGCACAAAGCCGGAAAGTGCGGCACAACGCTGTCACTTCTGCAAAGCACCCGAACACTGTCACTTCTGCAACGAAATTGGCCACTCGAATCACCATCTAGAAGACGTGTTCGAGACTAATTTTGCCTGGTTTAGACCTATGCTTCTGGAGAACCAGAAACTTTGTCCAGATAGAACATTGCGCGCACACGGAAATCGCGCTCAGTTCCTTTTTGTTTTTTGTTCCCCGGTGAAGATTTCACATATCTTACCAGCATCAAAGCTAGTGCCTCTCGTTCTGGTATTCCCTCCGCCTCTCTAGCGGTGTCAAAAAACCGAACGAAGTAGGACGGGGAGGCCTGAGTAGAAACCAATCGCTCAAATTGATATAGTTTTTCTAATCCGCCAGACGTGTGGACGTATTTCGCGGACCACTCGTCCCGCAATTTAGACGAGAGGTCTATCACCTTCGCCTGTGTGATCGGCTCCATAATGGCTCTGAAGCGTAAGCCAGCGCCAACGGTGAACTGACGTTCTTTCGAGGAGATGGGCACCTCGGTCTTGGCCCCATCCTTCAACGTCCGGCTCCGGTCCTCACTCTCATTGTCGTTCGAGAACCCGAATTCGCGAAAGAAGCCGTCTGTGGAAAAAGCCTGATACAACACTACCAATGCGTCACCTGGACTGGAAGGACTGATGCCAGTTGGCTGGCCCAAAACTTGCTCGTATGACGATCCAGCGTGACGCAACAGGTGCTCGAAGTCTGGAGCGTTCCTGCCGGAAAAGACGACATCTCGCTTGTCCTGAAAATTCTCGATTGATACACCAGGTGGAAGCTTCAGCGTGTACACGAAACTGCTACTATCCAAAGCACCCTCACCTTCTTCTTCTTCTTCTTCTTCTCCTCCAGAGAAATCCTGCGCAGACTCACCTGCAGATCCACTAGCCAAAGCATTCAGAACCTTGGTGACGTCGTTCTTTGTCGATTCACAACTTTCCTTCATTAGCGTTATTGCCTTCGCATCCCTGGCCTCATCCTTGACCTTGATGACCCCTTTTCTTACTTGGAAAAGAGGCCAAAGATGACGTTGAGGATGCAGTTCCGCCAGCCTTAACTTGAGACCTTCATCAACCTTGCTCGCAGACGTATCACTTGCCGAACTGCCATGTAGAAGAGCCAAAGCACTGAGACACATTGCGACCCCGCTTATCCGGTCGAGGTCTTCTTCTCTCACCAGTTTGGCGAGCTCATGTATGCCACTCTTTGTGTTCGTTGCCTCCCTCTCCTGCACGAACGAGCCCAGGACAGGGTCGACACCAGCTACACGTTCTTGAATTTCCGCATCAGGAGATTCAGAGTTGTATAAAACAACTCCCTCATCGAGGACATCCGTGTCGAGACCCCAGACAACAGTGTTATGACTGTGGTCTTCAGAAACCTCATTCCTCAATCCGGTCGTGTTCGTTGCCTCCGCCTCCTGCACGAACGAGCCCACGACAGGGTCACCACCATGTGAACCCGGAGTATCGACAGCCTGGAACTCATAGTAGTCTGCTTCGTCATCCATGTCGAGCTCATGAAGATCGTCGTCATGACCCTTTGCGGCATCCACATATTAGACCTTCCAAACCATAAATCCATGCTATAAGACAATATCCTGACACCTCTCTCCCCTTCAGCTTCACCATCTTGAGATCACATTTGTAGCCAAAGAGTGTAAGCGATTGATTTTCACGAACTTGAAATAAAGCATCCTGGGACTTCTCTTGTGCCCTTTCAGTAGTAGTGGTAGTAGTGATAGTAGGTTGTCGGAGTCTAGAGGTTAAAATGATTACGATGATGATGATGATGATGATGATGATGTTAGTCGAAGTCGAGTCAGGTAAAATGATATGAGGATACTCCCGAAGATGGATGTGTGGAGGCCTTAAGCATACTCCGAGCTCTGGACCAGCTCCAGGAAGGCGTCTTCGAACATTTTGCGTTCATACATTTTGCGTTTTTTGTTGTTGATCTCGTACATGACAAAAGGATTTCCATGCGAAGTCACTTCCACAAGCCTTGCCACGACGCCGCTCGGCGCCAGCGGATAGAGAAAGAGCAAGCACCGCATTTTAGGTTGTCGGATGAACTAAAGTAGACAGGATGAACGAAACTCAGCAAACCAAGTAACGAATAGCGCAGCACACAAGTAAACAAAACCTATGGATTCTCTCAGCACGAACTCAATAAACGTCCTGCCACAGGACAGACACCGAGCATGAGTGCAGTCCTTCTTGTTGTGTTACAACAGCTATAATGAGTTGACCAAAGTTAGACATCAAATTTAGAGAACAGCGAAAGACTCAAGGCAGCTGGAAAAACGCGGCGGTCTGCACTACAAAACAGACACTTGGTGCTCTTCGCATTGTTTTCAACTTTCATTCAACATGTCGTGCTAGATGAAGTTTTTCACTATGTTTGACTTTGATTGAGTTCTAAAAATTGGTTATTTGGTGGCTCCCACTCCCACACTAAACGCGGAAAGTAAGATTTGGGTGAAAAAATAAGCGTCCATACGACATCACAACATGCACTTGAACATCAGCAAAAACGATCCACCAGGACTTGGGGATACCAAGAAAGAAAGTCTTTCACCATCTTTATCATGAACTCATCTCCCACATGGAAAAAAGTAGCTCTACTATTATTGTACTTTAGGTTTTTATGTTGAGAGGGAGGGAAAACATAAAGAAAAACATCATGAGCACAACAAGGAGTGAGATGACGACTTTGCTTATTTGTGAGTGAATACTTACCACGTCGTTTTTGTGTGTGAGAATGGCATGAGGTGGTTATGAATCTTAGTGCCATACAACAAGAGCGCGAACAAATTTTTCGCATCATGATTCGTGCCAGGAGGTAGTCGAACAAGTTGTTGTATTCTCATTTGGTTAAGTTGTACTAGCGCACATGCTGCACGACCCTGAAGAACTATTCAACAGGAGGAGTAAGGGAAGATGAAGAAGAAACTACTTATCAACAACTTGTTATACATAGTACTTAGACAAGTTGCCTTGTAGTTCCACTTTGCTCCTCCACTAGTAACTTCTTGGATTCAACATCTAGTCCTTCTTCTCTCCCTTAGGACCCCCTCCTGCAACTGGAGCGTTCTTCGGCAACAGCCATGAGAATTGATCCTCCAAGCACAAGGCAAAAAATTCGTGTTCGATTGCTTTTTCAGGTGAGATTCGTGCTGCTGGATCCAAAGACAAACAGCTGTTGATCAAATCCGCGAACGCCAGGATCATCTTCTCAGTGGCTGGCTGCATCCTCGATTGCCCATCCTTCGATAGAGCGGCGTTTCTAAGATCCTTACCCGCGATATCCCTAGGTTGCAAGATGCGGGTGGAGATGATAGTCGGTGGCGGCTTCTCAGGTTCCGGTTGCCCGGGTTGCACTGGGGGCACTGGGGCGTCGTCGTGGAGAAGAAAATCGCCAGTGACTTTGTCGAAATGCTCGGAGAGAGATTAGAAGAAGTGAGGAGAGATAGATTGATCATTGGATGTTAGATAGATTCAGATTGATCATTGAATGTTAGTGAATCAATCATGTAGCATTAGTCTGTTGACAACTACATTAAAGCTACTAACAACTACAACACTATTAATGTGGATACTACTTTTACTTGTAGTAGTAGTTCTGTATCATTTCAAACGAACATCAAATCATAAGTGTATTTCCCTTGCTTTGTCGCGATGTTGAATGGCATTCCTCCTCGTACTTCCATCATTTTCTGGAGCATCGTGTTATCGTTTGACCCCTGGAACAAAATCCTGCCGCATGCTACTTCAAACAAGGTACAGCCAAACGACCACATGTCGATTCCTGTGTCGTAGTGGTGACCGAGGATCACCTCTGGTGCTCGGTAATATCTTGGCTGCACGTTTTTATCCCGGATGATTTCCCGAGTGTACATAGACGTGCCAAAATCGCAGATTTTCGCGGTCTGCTTGTCGTCGGAGAGAAGAACGTTGTCTGGCTTGAGATCGGCGTGAATGATGCCCAATCGCTTCAAACAACGAAGGCCGTAGAGGATCTGGATGCCCCACCTGTGTTGAGATGAGATTAAGTGACGTTGTTAAAGGTTCATCGCAGAAACAAACAGTTATACAGAACAAGAGCGATGTTCTGCCGATGAGAATCAAGAAGATCATTGACACTAGCCACAACTACAACATACTACATCTTCAGTCCAAAAGCCACAACTACAACATACTACATCTTCAGTCCAACAGCTACAACTACATACTACATACTACATCTTCAGTTGTCATACAAAATTTTTCCAAAGCTACGGTCATGTAAAAAAATTCCAAAGCTACTACATCTTCAAATTTTTCCAAAGCAATTTACAGTCATGTAAAAATTAGTACAATGCCACAGTTGCAAGTGGGAATCCTCTATGGCACTTGTAGTATTCCATCGCTGTCCTCAAGTCAAACCGCATCAACTCGAAAACCATTGCCCTCTGGCCGTGGTGGATGAAATGGTCGTCGTTGTAGAGAACCATGATACACGTAGAGCCGAACGTATCCCGCTTCTTCGCCTCCTTGTACATGTACTGATAAACCGCGACCTCCTTGACGGCCACTGTGTCCATCATAGCCAGTTTTCGGATGATTTTAACTGCTACTTCGACGCAGGTTAGAACGGGTTTTGGTGTTGAGATGGAGGAGACTAGGGTTACTTCCTTGCAGTACTTAAGTTTATCAAAAGGGTTACTTGACAGTATAAGTGTATTTTAAAGAGAAGATAAAGTCGGGCTGCAATACATAGGAGATAACTTGAAGAAATTAGTATTCAACAACCATCAGCAAAAAAAAAGAAATCAGTATTCAACAAAAACAATCTTTGCCATAAATCCTTCCTCTCTTTCTCGTCGAAGACCTTGCATTTGAAGACCGAAGAGTAGACGCCGAGACCCAACTTGCTCACACACGTATACACGGAGCCACTACTTCCTTCTAGCTTCTCCTCAGGAACGCAGATGTAGTACTCTTTTGCGTCTCGTTCTCCCTTCTTTCCTGCCGACTTCATCTGCATAAACTCCAGTTGGAGTCTGTTCTTTTCGTCTTTCACTTTGTCCCGACCAGCTAAGATGTCTGAGATTAGCTTAGACCTAGCTGCTCCTGGAGGTCCTGCTGCAGCTCCTCCGGTTTTACTGCTCTTGTCAGTTGCTGTAGTTGTAGTTGTGTTTTTGTTCTTTCCACCGGCTCCGTCGGTAGGGCTTTCATTTGCTGAAGGGAAGTGATTTGCTCCGGGATAACCGCCTAGCAAACCGCTAGGGCCTGCGATTCCAGCTCTTGCTGCACTAGAACCCTGGCGACCTGGCGTGTTGGCGTTTCGTAGTTGGTCACTAAATCCTCCTTGAAACCCGGATTGGAACAGAGATGTCTTCTTACTAGTACCACTGCCACCTTCTCCTTCATTTCTCCTGTCCTTGTCGTCTTTCGCGCTGTCCTTCTTCGCATCTTTGCGGTCACGACTGTCACGACCTCTATCCCGGTCGCGCCCTCGGTCTCGGTCGCGACCTCGATCCCGACCACCAGCACCCCTATCACGGTCCCGATCTCTGCCGCCATCTCTGTCCCTACGATCACGGTCTCTGCCTTGATCTCTGCCATCTCTCCCTTTGTTCGCGTTCTTTTCCCTTGACCGTGATCTGTCTCTATGCCCTTTTTTATCATCTTCTTTGTCATCTTCATGTTGATCGGCACCTCGAGAGGACTCTTTGATGTTTTTGTCATCTTGATGTTGTTCTCCTCTCGCTTTTGTCGAAGAAGAACTACCACCAACTGCGGCATTAGCGCCTCCAGCAGCGGCCGCGCCAGAGCTACAGGAAGCGGTGGTGCTACCACCTATTGAGGCTGCGGCTGCGCCCTTGCCATCACGCTCATCCTTCGCGCGGTCGCGACCTCGACTACGGGAACGCCTCGTTCGCTTGCGCTTGCGATCGTCGTCATCTGTAGTGGATCAAAAAGTATTTTTTGTGAAGATAATTCATCTTGTTGTATAATCACTGATCCTCAGAGATCTTGATGTATAACTTTGATTCAAAATAAAACGAGAACAAAAACCTACTTTTACGAAATTGCATCGATATCTGAATCCAGAACTAATTAATTAAATGCTCAGATGTACCTTTATCCGCCACTTCCTCTTTGCTTCTAATTTTCGATCGTCTGCTTCCCTTTTTCTGCTGTTTCCGAAAATTCGGAAGATGAACAGTTACGATTGAGCGGTCGCTCTTGACACACTTGCCGTCGGGAGTGCATTTTTCGCGGTCCCTAGCTGTGCAAAAATCCACTTTATCTTTGCTATACAGGTCATCGAGTAAGCCGGATGCGTCCTGTGTTCATTTGGGCGAGAGGGAGCAGTGGAGAAGTAGATCATAGTAGAGGTTGATGATACACATTTTTATAGCGAAGAAACTTTACGTTGTACAACAGTACTTCTCTACAGTGTCGTGATCATTTAGCCTTCCAAATTCAAGAATGCATCAAAACCTAAACAGCTTATAAACAATCAAAATTGAAACAAATTTGAACTAAAAAATTAAAACCAAAAAAATCAGGAGTACCCGAATATGATTATCTCCTAGCGCCAGCCAGAAAACGCGATGCGGCTTATCCTCATTGACTCTGCGCCAGCTGATGACCAAGTTGTGCACTGCTCGGACTATGTGTCTAGCTGAGGAGTCCGTGAAGTCGTTATCCTCCAAGTCTAGCCGTTGCAAGACTGGACACATCCCCAACAATTTCAACAATACATCCCGATCGTCGTCGCAGAGACCCGTTCCCGACCTGTGAGAAAGGTAAGAAGAGGTGGCTAGAGAAATTCAAGAATGCATCAAAACCTAACCAAGAATGCATCAAAACCTAAACAACTAAGGTAAGAACACGTGGCTAGGATAAAAGGATCCTCAGATGTGCTACGAGTCAAGGTGCTGTCACTCAGTGTCGATACACACGAAGTTTAAGATGGTGTTGTTCTCTGTAACCGAGTTGGAAGGAATGTTGTGGGACTATGTGTAGGTTAAATCGGTCCCAGAAATATATGGAGATGTAAGAAGGCGATCAAAAAAATAGAGTAGTGTTTTGTATGCATTTGTGAACGTCATCTAGGAAAATGAGCAGTAGAGTTAAGATCATTTCTTCTGCACCGCTTGATAAGAAAACGACCAACAACCTTACACGTGACCAAAACTAGTAGTAGCAAAAGTTCTTGCTCTTGCGCTAGACGACTAGTTTCAATACATTGCTTGAGGGGATAAACCTAGGAAATAGAGGGAAAGCTGGCCGGCTGCTTTACTTATGTTTCGTAGGACCTAACCCCTAACCCCTGACCTTATAAAAAGGAAAGTTTAAGGGTACTAATTTCTTAATCTAAATGTACTACTTGTTTCTTAGACCAGGGGAAATGTACTACTTTCTTAGCTGAACGGAGTCTGTGATTTGCCTATCTAGGAAGAGACGGAGCCACGGGAAAGAATGAAACAAGACAACAGCAACGAAGCAAGGAGAACAAGACGACAAAAAAAGGGATCAAGGAAAGGAAAGCGTCGATCGCTGGAGATGCTGAGCTTTTGAGTGGCAAGCTAAAGGCGTTGACGTTGATGTGCTCCATCTCCGTTTGAAGCCTTAGTACGCTTTTTATGATGATGGTAGAAAGTACAACCTTTTACCACAGATCGTCCGCAAGTCGTTTTTATCATGGCCTAACCATCCGCCTCAAGAGAGCTGCAGCATTATCCTCTTCAAAATCATCACAAGATCTTCTTCTGAACTTCGGCACTGTCCCAACAATTTCGTGCCCTTTCAATTGCTGTTTGTGTAACAATTTGATTGCCACTGGAGTGAAATCTTTAGTACTAGAGAATGGAAGATCACGAGGTTGATACAGGTAGAAAATTTCGTCTTCAGAACATTCCAATTCAGTACCTAGAAAAAGAAGCAAGCTATAGAAAGATTCTAAGTATGCTGAATGCAAAATTTCAGATCAGAACTGCTATTTCAAGAATTCATCGCGATGAAACCCGACCGGAGATGTGATACCGCTTTTTTTCTGCTTCCGTCATTGATGTTGTGAGGATGCCGTTCATGATAATTTGCTCCCGAGTTGTTGAAGTAAATGTAGTGCATGCAGATCTTGTCGTTACGCGCGGGTGTCAGGTGAAAAAGCCAGTAGGTGGAAAATGCTCTGCAGAGGGTTCCTGCCCCATCAGACATCAGGATGTCGCAATTCATTCATCGCGCTGCTTTAGATATTCGCTTTGCAACTTTCCCTCCTCAAGAAGCTAGGCTTGCTAACACAAGGACAAAGGCAGAAAGAAGCAACGAAACGGAAGGGCGGAACAAAAGAGAGAGCAACAGACGAGGGGAGAAAAGACACGGAAAAAAAAAAAAAAAACAACTTGGTTGAAGCAGAAAAGCCAGTAGATGAAAGATTGGAGAGGAAATAAAGAGCAACAGAGTGGGATTGTGAGTATAAAAAAAAAAGTCTGCGTTACCGTCTCTCGAGACCGGCGTCGAAGCCACCTAGAAGAAATTAGGATAAAAGATCGAGATTCAGATTGCTCCATTTTTATAGGTTTATTATGATCTTTCTTTCTTCTCAGTAGTTGGTAGGAGCTAAGAGGTCAATTTAATAAGTTATAGCAGTCAGATTCATTTAGTCGAGTACTAGTAACCAACTGGTGTCTAGTAATTTTCAATCTTCCTATCTACAATTGATGTTTTCATCACAGAGGGAACAAAAACCATATTCTGTATCAAATCAACAAGAAAAAACGTACAGGTTCAGCTGCTCGAGTGTATCGCCATGTTCAGTAGCGAGTTTTGATGCTCGCTCTCTAAACCCCTTAGAGAGGTCCTCTCCTCGAAGACTCACGCTTTTCGACATCGGCGCAACGACCATCGGATTTTCTTAACAATTGAAACTGATGTAAGTTCCTTTTGGATAGTAGGAATGTAAGTAGTATGAGTGGGGACTCAATTATTCCTTTCGGGACTCAATGATGTAAGTTCCTTTTGGGACTCAATTATTCCTTTTGATAGTAGGAGAGTACGAGTGGGGAGGGGTTATCAAATATGGTGGAAGAAACCGACGGGGTTTGGGTTATCAAATACAACGAACGAATTGATAGGACTAGTTTTTATGTTCTCAGGTACAGAAGTCAGTCGCGATCACAAATCAAGAGAAACGAAAGTTACTTCTTCATCGAGTAAGCAGTTGATCTTCCTCCACGTCGAAATAGGACTCATCCTGAAAGAAGAGTAGGTGCAACTTTCCTAGTCTAGAGGAAGCCACGTTCTTGTAGTTGCGACGATTCACCAAAAGTTCGGCTTGCTCAACAAAGAAACGCTAATTCCTCTCCGACCTAACCCATTTCAGTTTTTGAGATGAAGATGAATACCCTGATGAGTTTTCTTGTTCCCGTTCATCACAACTAGTATTCAATCGATCATCATACCATAGAACTCCTGAAACTCACTTCCAAAATATTCAACTCTATCAAACTTGCGAATCAAAGGAAAAAGCGGGTGCGGCCCGTGCCAAAGCGAAACAAGGCTCCTGCGAAAACGAGGAAAATCAAACTTTGATAAGGAGTATCAATAATATCGATGACGATATCAATTTGATTGAAAAAGCGATATCTATGGTCAAGTCACGAGAAACGATGAAATGGGAATATCATGAGCACGTTATCTTGTTGATGAACATAGCAAAGGCGACAAAAAGGCACTTCATCACCAATGCACGAAAACGAATTTCAATTCTCTGAGTGGAAGAACGACTCGTCGAATCGGAACACGGTAGTATTTCTTTGTGACGTAATATTTGCATTCGGTTTATTGCACTTCCCAGAATGTATTACATTGGATTTTGATTCGCATGCCACATTCCACTTTGCCGTCGGATTTAGAACTCTTTTATTCCGAGAAGGAGAACATAGACCTTACCTCTATGATGACTCGTCTTCATAGAGCTGGATTCTTCCACGCATCAAGAGCTCGTCTACTCTCAGAAGCCTTTAATTAACTTCCTATTTTTAAGAACACATTCGCTCATCAAGAGGAGAAGGACACTTTCCCCTCTACGGTCGTCCAAAGACGCTGCGTACACCACTCACTATAGTAGATGAGAGCCATCTGTAGAAGATTGAAACGTAAACATTCACGAACTGTGAATAGACCCTCAATTAAGTTGTTAGTTATAATTATGGTTGCAAGATATACAAAATTGGTAAACAAAGGAGGTATACTGGCGTTTGAATGCGGGCGGCATTCAAACAATACGCCCTTCTACGATAAGTTTGAGTTTCTAATTCATTCTATAAAGCAAGATGCTATGCCGATATGACACATGAGAAAACTAGTATGTTGAAAAAAAAGAGAAACGGAAACCAAGTAGATGTTAGACTATGTCGTGTGTGGGTCTGCGTGTCTGCGTATGCCTTGCTGAATCAATGTGATATAGATGCGAGGTATGCGTTCTCGAATATGACATGCGAGAGCGAGAAGAAAGTGAAAGCAATCGCAAAGGTATACTAAAAATCATTCTAGGACAGGAAAATCATTCTCGTGCGCCCAGCGTGGAACATGTACACGTAGAACTTTATGTTGAGGGGGCGCAATTACACATAAGCTCTACGTAGACGTATGCTGATCTTGATGTTGCTGCTGATGAACCTGCTGCTCTCCCTCTAGCAGCTTGATGTTGATGTTCATGCTCAACATCTTGACAAAAGTACTGCTTGTAATCACCCAGCGCCAGAACCTGATGTTTAGTGTGGTGTTGGTTGTGAACGGGAGTTGAGCTGGATGATGGGTAACCAAATGTGCGCCTGATCATCGCTAGAATGATCTGGGGTAAAATTCTCTGATACTATGCCGGCTCCTTACAACCTCGAAAGAAACGAGAAATATTCCCTTTTGGCCAATGCTGCGTCTACTGTGGCATCCACAGCTTTGTAGTGCAGACAAAATGCCGCAAGAACAAAGAGATGCCATATCACATGGAAAAACGGCAAGTGTCTCTGCAGAAAGAAATAGACGCCGGCTACGTAGCCAGCTCCGCCAGCAATAATGAGTGCCTTGGCCCACCAGAAGTCACTGCGGATTTTTTTTTCCAATTCCTCTACTTTTCTCGTGTTCTTGCTTTGATCCGGAGAGAGTTGGGAGTGTTGTTGTTTTCTTGTCGTGTTGTTTTGTTGTCGTCTTGTTGCTGTTGATGATGTATTAGGAGGATTAGAGGCAGTACTATTTTTGTTGTTGGATTGCGCTGCAGCATTCGAAAGAACTCCCTGTTCTTGCGCTGCTTCTTGAGTACCACGACTTTCCCCCGCATGTGTTGCCAGAAAAGCGGTAGCAGTGGAACAAGGTGGACTCGTGGAGGAGGGCGTATCTGTTGAGTGTGAGAGATGAACAGCAGAAGATTGCTGTTCGCCCTCTATTTTTGCATTTCTACTCCTACTCGGTGATGTTGTGCGACCTGTTGTGGAACCAAGTTGCAGTTGTGCGCCAGCTCTAGCAGCTTCCCCTGCTTGACTCGTATTCGAGGATGTTGACGACGTAGTTCCCAGTTCATCCCCAAAGCATTGGCTGAAGATATAGGGTGCTCCGGCAAATCCCATCACCAAATAGGCCAACACGATAAAATGCGCGTACCAGCGCTTATGCGAACACGCCACAGAAATGGCGAACCCGATGAAGGTGAGCAGTCCGTAACAGGCTGTCAAGATCATGGGACCGTAGTTGAAGGATCTGGTGTCATCATCGAGTCCCGCGCTTCCTGCAGCCGCTGAGTAGTTCAAGTCTTTGCAACCAATTGTGATAATCGGATAGTAAGTCCCAGATATGAGCAGGTAAATCCCGCTATGGTCGAGAATCTGCATTGCTTTCACGACCGAAACAACGTAGAACAGGCTGTGATACGTGGCACTACACAGAAACATCAAGGCGCCACAAAACAAAAACGTGCCAAGAGACAACGCCGCATTAGGGCAGTTCAGCATCGAATCTGCATCTCCCCCTTGAAACTTCGTGTACAAGCGTTGGGCCAGAAAAGGTATGATCAACACTCCTAAGCCATGCGTGATGGCGTTCAGGACTTCGCTAGTCATGAAATTTCCGTATTGGATACTGACACTGCAATTCTGCATCGCTCGTGGGCCGCAACACCTCAGGCAATAGTCGATTTCGCAATCCTCGGATGTCGTATTGTCTTCACTTAGAGGTAGGTTTTTGGTGCTCGCGGGTTCCCCCGCTTTTTATGCCTTTCTCCTCCTAAGGGAGAGAGGCATAAAAAGCGGCAAGAAAAGCACCTTTAACCTACTTACTCTTAATTCACCTCGGATGTCTTCTTGGTTCGTACTCGGACCATCTCCCATCTCTTGGGCTTCGGTTGAGGAGTTCTTCGTACCTCGTGACCTTCTAAAAGCCAAAGACGCCCAAGCAGCTGGACTCTCCTCTGCTTCTTCTGCGCAGAGGAACGGGTCGTCTATTCTTGATTGAGACTTGTTTCTAGTAGCTCCTCCTGAGGAGAAAAGTAGAGAAGCACGACTGCTTTTGTTTCTCGAAAATGCGCTGTTGAATAGACCTCCTCCACTTTCTGCCATGTTTGTACTACTACTGCCACTAGAAGCAGAAGCTGAAGCGGAAGACGTAGAAGTTGTAGGTTTTACCGGTCTCGAGGAGTCAGATGCTGAGCAAGCAGACATAGCAGCAAGAAGCAAGCCATCATCCTCGTACTTAGCGTCAGTATTACTCTCTCTGCGATAGGTCGCCATAGAGGTTGCTTGTCTTTCTTCGGTAGCAGAGGGATAAGCTGCGGCACTGGCGCGTCTAACAGAGGCTGCTGAGGTCTCGTCGTTGTTCCCAGAAAGGCTATCTCCTGCTGGGGTGTGGTCGTTCCCATCAACCACGGCAGTACCGCTTGTATCATGATGCTGACGAGCAGCTTTCATCCCTCCGACGTGGACTGCAGGATTCCTAAAGCATTTTTTGACTGACTCTGCGCCTCCTCCTTCCAGAGCCAACTGCTTCTTCCGCACTTTCTTCATCGTCTTCGTGCGTTTCTTCATGCCTGCAATGAAGATCCGCATGCCTCGTTCGGGGAGAAGATTCTGGGTTATATCAACGTTTTGTAAACGCGGGCACACCGCTATTGCCTTCGATAGCATGAAAACTCCCAATAAGTCACCCGCTGCGGCGATCCTATTGCCTCGTAAATCTAGACTTTCCAAGTGGGAAGAAAAGCGCCACCTCACGAGGGCTAGCGAGATGTAACTAGCGCCACGACTGCGGATACCGCAGAAGGATAGTCGCAGGGACAATTAGAAGTATAACGGGTGTTTACGAGGAGATTCGAAGCATGACCGTCAAGATCTCGTGACATTAATTCTACCGTGGGACCTACCTAAAAACGGTCCAAATTTTCATCCCTGATTACCCCTTCTGCATCATCAACTACACCTTTAACTGATACTACGAACTTACTCTGATTTTTTGTCATCTCTTCTACATCATCAACTACAGCTTTCATCAGAAGTCTTAACTTCTCAACTGCAGTAACGAATCGAAACCCGCGTTCAGCAAAGCACATCCGACATCGCCGATTTGCGTTCCTCGTAGGTCCAAATGTTTTACGAAAGCTGATACCCTGAGCTGCAAACACCGCATCAAAGGGTAGAGCATCAACGGACCGTCAAGATGGGCCTTATCGTAATCGGTAGAGCTGCCAGACGAGGACACTGATGCCTCTAATTCGAACGACGGTCTCGGAACTGGTGGCGCTGTTGAACTGGAAGTTGATGTAGGGGGTCCTGTACTTGAGGAAGATGATGATGCGCCTGGTCCGGAAGAAGTGCCAGCTCGTTGTTCACTACCTTCATTTTGCAACAGTTTTCGCAGTCCTGTTTCGTCGAAAAGCATGTGCATGAGAGACCTAGCAGACGCCTTTCGCATCTGACAGGTCGCAAGGCCTAGCTGGAATCCTATCACCACGTGGCCGCAAACGCGCGTACCGTACTTTCGGCACTGCGCTTGGTAGTACGAGGCCAGTTCAGTAAAGCTTATGGCTTCTTCTTCTGCGCGAGTGAAGTCTGGATTTGACCCCAGCATCACCGGAGGCTGTGACATGTAAACTTCCCTCAGCTGCTCAGCGGCATCCTCTACGGCTAGTAAGGCTTCGACTTCCGCGTCTAGACTTGAGTTCCATCCATGTGATTTAAACCTTTTCCTTCTACTCCCTTCGGCGCCGGTGATAAAGGAGGGAATGTAGTCCATCTGAGGTGGTCCGTTTGCCTGCGCCTCAGGATGAGTTCTTCTGGTCGATGAGGCAATATTGCCATCTTTTTCCAGCATCCTGCTACTTTTAGAGCTCACCCTAATCCATCTCCAAGTCCATCCTGAGACTGTTTTCCCCTTGAAAACGTCGCTACAATGCTTCCGAAGATGGATTAGGGGAAGTCCTAATACTTTCAAGTTCTTCACCCGAAGTTCCTACTTTCATAGACTCGTATACTCGGATCGTAGAGGTTGCGGCTCTAGACCAGAGCGGAGCTTCCTCGTCGTCATTTCGGATTTGGTTACCAGCATCTTCTGCTTCAGCATTTGTTGCCAGTGGTCTAGAAGCACTTGCACTATTTTTAACCACGCTGCTCTTTGAAGACGTTGCCACCGTAGTTACTACCAAATATTCCAATCCAACCTCCGCATCCTGCTCTAATGGCAATTCTTGCCCTTGGTGTTGTTGTTCCTCCGTGAACGGAAAGTCCTCCTCTCCAAGGAGAAGGACGTCTGAGATCTTATCGTTCGCTGTGAAGGCGACCATTATTTCTTGTGAACAAGAATTCTAGGTAGAAGTATGTGAATGTGATGAAAAAGTAAATAAAGAGGTAAAAAATATTAAGGTGGTTAATAAAGCTTATAGTTCCTTATAGTATAGATGCCGAACAACATGGGGATGGAGTTGGAACTGAGAGCATTCTTCTCTGCTATGGTTAGGTTAGGTTGGGGTCCACCATCCGATGTGGCAGACTTCCACGGCTACTGAAGAGCCTAGCGACACTGGTATCTAGATCAGAAACAACTACTGCTATTATCTTCTCCATTATCTCTTATTGTTGCATAAAAAATTACCCCATTAACGCTGACATAAGTATATGGTGCGCTAATTTTTCCTTGTCTGGATCGGATGCATCATAGGCTAATAGATGCGGGACCAGGTAGTAAAAAAATCATTTTTTTGCTTCTCTACTACTAGCCCAATTTGCAGCGGAGAACGGGAAGTAAATGAACTGTAACGTGAGTAGAAGAAGAACTCTGTGCTGCGTAATAAACCGACCCATTTCGCTACTTGCTACGAACAGTCTATCACCATCAAAATGAGCTTAGACCCTGGGCAAGGATCTGAGGCTAGCGACATTGTCCTACTAATAGATCTCAGTCTCACGCGGCTGCTGCGCACCTCCAAGACGAGCTGACAATGAATATAGAAAGACCCCAGACACTTGTTCTCAAATGGGGGCAGATAGAACACGACGCAAAAACAAGATAGTTAGAACACGCTTCGCAGAAGGACAAGCCACGACGCAAAGCCGAAGGAGCGAGTGCGAGCACAACGGCAACACTCAGCCTGTATAATTTTCCAACTGTAACTATACTAGTGATGTTGTCAAAAAATGCGAAGTGCAGTTAGCAGTCTTTTGCAGGTTGTCATCACACAAATTTGATGGTGCCTTCTTCTAGGCAGCGCGACAACTAGAAGAGTGTCCTCCTACATCGATAACTCTTTATCTTGCTGCTCTTCTATAGAAGTTGCGAGACGATTCCACAGAACAAAGAAAGTTAAAAGTGCTGACTAGGCAGTCATACATGGAAAAGCAAACTGTTTTTAGAGTTTGCTTTTCCAGATGAAGAAGAAAAATATAAGTACTATATTCAGAGACATAAGACGAGGACTAGCAGAAGTCTGTCAGGATGAAAGCGAATTTGATGGATTCTAGGCGTTAGGGCTTAGGGTTAGCATAGGACTGCAACATCAATCCAAGAAGCGAGCGCCATAGGAATACTAACAAACTTTTATCAACAAAAATGCGCACATGACTTTGTGCGCTCCTTCGTGGTCAACTAACTTTCGTATTAGGTGAGTACCATAATCGATACTTTGTAGTTTTCTTCTAGTTTCTTGTCCTACTCCTAGCGTCTCTTGTCGTAACTACTTAAAAGAAGCGAGATACTGAACAACGAAGAGTAGCCCTGTCAAAGCTACCTCCCTTATTTCAGTCAGCAACTCGGTTATTTTCAGTTTTCGAGTACAAAAATGACAATGTCGCCAAAGAGTCTCACATCGAAGACAAGAAACTTTGACAGTAACAACTTCACCAGTAAGTAGTCATACAACTGAAGAACACTGTTTCACCATAGTAGTCGCACTACTAATCTCAGCCGCAATGTATAATACGTGCTGTCCTAGATGGCAGAATAGCATGATTATACATAGTTGTTACTTCATTAGACTCTAATATCGCAGCTGATAGGTATTTCATTACTCTATGACTGCTTCAACGCAGCCATCGAGCGCGTCACACGACTCAATCACGGATACTGAGAGGCGCGATCCCTCCTGCTGGTAGAAGCAAGCAGCCTTGTAAAAAAAACCTGAGTCCGATTCCGAAAGAGAAAAAGATGACTGTAACTAAATGAAGAATACGACATCGTCTTCTTCATTAGTGCTGATAGGACAAGAGAAACATTGATGCTAAGGTCACAACTATAAGTGTGACTATAAGGAAAAACTCCAATAACTCTTGAACAATGGACGAAGCAAATATTCATCTATCCACTTGTTGTTGTACTTCTTGGTACTTGTTGTTGACTGTTGATCGTAAACCTTTGATGACTGGTCTTGTTGAACTCCTGCTCTAGTTGTGAGTACCTAAATGTAAAAATGATAACGTAATACTTGTTTTAGCAGAATTCTGACTTGTACGCAACTAAGCCTAAACGGTAAGAAAACAAAGCGTAGTTTCCGGTGGTGCCCATTCATAGCTGCTGTATCGTACGCGGATGCGCCTGCACGGGGCTCAAGCATGACAGCCACTACGCTAAAACGTCTACCACCAGTTCCCACTGCCTCCTAGTTCCCACCAAAATAGGAATGTCGTAGACACAGCTTCGCGCTAAGTCGTCGCATTGGGTCGTATTTCATGATTTGCTCTAGCAAATCGCAAGCCTCTAGGCCTAGAGTGTTCTCGAGGTCGCGGATTTTTGTCCATCTGAGGGTTCATGAGCGGGTGCTTGTATTGAAGAAACATCGAAATTATCCGTACGATGTGATAAAAGCGTTTGGTGCCGATAATAGATGATCACAATCAATTGATAATAAATAGATCTTCATCATCCTACCATCAAAATCCAAAACTCCTCGTCTGACAAATAATCAAAACTACACGGTAATTAGTAAGTAGTAAGTAGTAATCAAAAGTAAGTAGTAAGTAGTAATCAAAAGGAAGTAGTAAGTAATAATCAAAAGTAAGTTGTAAGTAGTAGTATAGTAATCAAAAGTAAGTAGTAAGTAGTACGGTTTCTTCTTCCACTTCGGAAATGTATGCTTCATATCTGGCAACTCATAGAGCGTGTTCCAGTCCTCCTCTGATGGCGTCCCGAGTTTCTGGAAGATCTTGAATATCGTATCTATCTCGCTATCTCCCGCAAAAATTAGAACTCACCCTTATGGCCAAAGATGGATAGGCCAATATTGAGGCCGCTTTTTCAACATCCCCTTGCATACAGGAACAGGAAGCCTCTTCTTCAGTGATGTGAGTGATAAATGAGTGAAGAAAGAGGCTCAATGAGTGAAAAAGTCTTCAGGATGCCTCACGAAGTGAGATAAATGATAACCCTTTGAGTGAGATTAAGGGTCTAAGCCTTAAAAAAAGAGGCTGTCCACTACCCATTTCCGCGAATATGCAGCCGCAACTCCATATGTCGACTGGTAAGGCGTAGAGCTCCTGTCCTAACAGGATCTCTGGCGACGTTAGAGGGGTACCACTAGGAATGCTTAAGAGGAGCTGCTCTAGGGGATCTTACTATCATTTCCGACGGAGTCAAGGCATGGCAAGAAAGTGGTCGCGGCAATCAACAAAGTGGTCAAGTCAACTTCTAGTAAACTAAAGTATTAAACATGTAGTCAAGTCAACTAGTAAACTAAAGATGTATTTCTATTTTTCCGCTCAGATTTCCACGCCTCGTATTCTCCTCATAATGACCGGTACCACACGGTGACTACTTCATGCGTGTACTTCGGCATTGGGACTGAGTATGTCCTCGCTAAACCGAAATCCGCTAGTTTCAGCCGGCCGCTGTCTGTCACCTGGTGGATAGTGATGAAGACAAAATCCGAAATCAAAATGGCAGCAGCTGTTCGAAAATCCGAAACCAAAATCCGAAATCAAAATCCGAAATCATTACTCTGTTCTGCGGCATCGAAGGCCAGCCACTAGTTTCAAAAACACATACAACCGTTCTGGTTTTTTCGCACGCATGTGATTGCAACATGCAGACCTTTTCTAAGGTAAAAACCAAAAGCCAAGCCATGGAGTGAGTGTTAAAAAATACTCTGCTTCTATTATAAGTACCAACAAATTCTGTGGCTTCAGATCCCTATGGATAATTCTCCTCTCGTGGCAGAAATATATCCCCTGGAGCATCTGCTTTACGAAGCTTTTCGCAGTATCAGGAGGCAATGGGCCTGAACCGTTTTTTCTCATGTACCTGTTGTTATAAACGAAAGGTGATACATAGAGATGAAAGTATCTTATTTTCAAATCGATCTCCAGGTATGGATTCAAAGACACTAACATCTACTAGTAGACAGAGTACTTCTTCAAGTCCATCTATTAACCTAGCTACTTAAGTAACTAGTTAAACCAGTTAAAAAATCAAAAATCTGAATTTATATCTTTTCCTACATTACCCTGTTTATCCTGGTCATATATCCAAACTCCCGAAGAAATTAGCTAAAAGTACTTTTTCAAATCGCTTTCCACGTATTCGAATATGAGGAGGAGCTTATTCTGCGTACAGCAGACGTCCAACAACTTCACCACGTTTGGATGATGCAGTTCTTTCAATATCGCAACTTCCCTTATTGCCGTAGATGGAACGCCCTCCTCCTCATCCTGAAGCTTCATCCTCTTCATCGCCAATATTTCGCCAGTCTCCGCATTTTTTACCTTGTGAAGGGGAGTGAGGTGAAGATGTTGATTAACGACGTGTATAGAGAAAAAAGGTGAGGTCGCTCAGTAGACAATGTCGACAAGGATTAAAGTACCTTGTAAACTTCCCCATACGTTCCCTCTCCTAGTGGTGTCCTGTCCACCTTCTGGTACTTTTGCTCGAATGTGGCCGCCATCTTCGCTGGTGGTTTGCAGTCACAATTTCACCCAGTTCCGGAAGTCGTGCCAATGATATCTATTGCCAGCACTCCAGCTAGAACGCTACGTGCGTCAGCCTGGCGAAATTATAACTCAGCGGCTTTGCTCCTCCTGAGTTACGCGTTGACTGCCACGTCTTTGCTGAGCCACACGCGAGCACCCAGGCCTCTCGTCAGCCACACGTCAACTGGGCTTACAAGCTACACACCTCTTAGGAGGTGTCATTTTCGCAAGAGCACATTTATCATATATGAAACCCTGGTGTCATCTGATATTAGTACTACTCTGTAAGTATAATCATAAGTGGGGAATCCAAGAAACTTAAACATAATTAAACCATACTATAAATATACAACATTGAGGATCATCTTCCATGTAGGTACTTCATAAGAGGCGAGTACGTATAGCACGAAAGAATTTGAAGTTCCCTTTTGCTTTTTGTTTCATCTCTCAATTCATTGTAGCTCTGATACTACTCTCTCGTTTCGCTTCTCCATTTTCCTTTTACACGTATTTGCCTCGGTAATGTTCTCGATCGCTCACCAACGAAACACTACAACTTCCGACTAAAAATGTGGTAATGGTATGAGGCCCGGATCACTCTGAAAATTCCGACTAAAAAGGTCACTAACATTTACTTTTACTGTTAATCAAATTTGTGAATTGCAATCAAAACACATGATCCCGTTAGTTTCAACAAGCAGACCCAAATAAATGTTGTCAGACAGATTGTCCAGATCTTCGGAAAATTATTCTCAAAAAAAACATACAAGAAGCACGCTTAAGTAGCGCGCAAGTATTTTAATCCAAATTTTTTGAAATTATATCTTTTCAAGCGCTTACCTTTACACTGTAATGTTTTCGACAGCCTATACCTACACAATATAAAAATGTAAGAACTATGAATAACGTATAAATTCGCCATGAATTCGCGCTTTTTTCTCCGACCAGATGCCTCAAGCACAACGGCCGAATCACGCCCCGCGCGATGAAGATGATCGTGCTCTCGAAAGCAATGGAGCACGAAACAAATGGTCGCCCTCCAACTCTGTGGTCCCGAAAAGCTCTTGTTCCTTCGAGTTTCTGAATAAACGTAAAAGCCGCCTTGCACCACCACCACCTCCCGAAGAAGAATTACCTCCTCCATCTACTTCTACTCCTGAACTAAACATCTCACCTCCACCTACTCCCAAATCAGAATTACCATGTTCTACCAGGTATTCTACGAAAGCATCCCTCAGCGATTTTCCTCTAAATCCTGTCGCTACCAACCTTTGGTACTCAGTGCCGTAGTCTGTTTGTCGCCAGTCGATGCAGGGTTCTGTCCATCGAAAACCGTCCCACACCCACGCAGTTGCCAGAAAGTCCTGTTGTTCGGTTATTTCTTCTGCTGTTTCCCATCCGAGACCGAATATTCGGGATAACGGGTGATTAGAGACTTCAAAAAGAAATTGATTCTTCAAAAGCAAGCGTTAGTGGAAAGGGTAGGTGTCGGTAACTAGGCATGTGGACGACCTCGCTTCACAGCACAGGAGCTCGCTGGAAAGGACGAACCTATAATATAAACGACTCCAAATCTTCCTTCACAAGTCTATTAAGATAAATATCAATGAGACTTACATCACCTTGAAATGATGCGAATCTACGGATCTACGGTGAATGCCGTAAACGAGTCATTCAAAAGCAAGATGACCGGGTCGATGAAGAGCAACACTACGCCTCCCACAGGTCTCCGCGTGATGGGATAATCGTCCCGTTCCTCGATCTCTTGTTTTGCTCGTTCCAGCAGCGCTGGCGAAAGAGAGCAAAGAGAAGAGAACTCAGCAGGAGTTAAGGATGAAGATGAAGGCGAAGAAGATGTTCCACTAGCGATTCCCGCATCACTGCAGATCAACATACCTTAGAGGTAGGTTTTTGGTGCTCGCGGGTAGTTCCCCCGCTTTTTATGCCCCCTTTCTCTCTCCCTTAGGGTTGAGAGAGGCATAAAAAGCGGTAAGAAAAGCACGTTAAAGGGTAAACCTACCCTTAAATACCAGTTCCTTCTCCTTGAGCTTTATCCTCTTCTAGTGCGCAATCAGAGTACTGGGATCCGTTGAAAACCTCCTCAACCTTCCAGCGCGGCGGGTCAAGAACTGTGCGACCAAGCGATGTCGTTCTCCAGTCTTTGGTCGGCATGCGCCATCCAAAACTGTTAATTATAAATGGATAATTATAAATTTAAGTACATCAGACAGTAGCCTTTGATACGAGGCAAACAAACGTTAGTACTATCAGTGCTTCGTTCATTTCAGTAGACCTTAGAGTTCTTTCTATTCTGTGCATCCCAAATAGGCATATAGCACCTACCGGCAGGATGAATCGATGTGAATTACATATACAGCAAGACGACCATAACACCAGGTGTGGCTCGTATACCCAGAAATAATCAGTGACTGGTTTCTCCAAAGGCCACCTCCTGTCTCCAGCATCACCGTTTTCCACTGCCATCCTGAGGTAGTCTGCCACTACCGTAGGCGCGAAAACAAAGATACCTCCATACTCTCGAAATTTGCGCTCCACGGATCTTCGTAAACAGAAATATAGTGCCTTCGCGTCTTCTTCCTCTTTCCAGTTATCTAAATGGTTGACGTCACAGGATGGATTCGTCTGTTGCGAGTCGTCTTGTTGTGGAGAAGATGTTGGTCTTGGCAATTCTGCTCCTCCGTCTGGGCCGCTCATTGCTACATCCCTGTCGGCAATTCCAGTATGGTCTACTGGCATGCTGTTAGCAGTTGCAAGAATTGGATATTCCAGTCTGTCACTTTCTTTCGTGGAATAAAGTTCATTGAAATATGCTCTTAAATATATCTATTCCTCTCTCTCTTGAAAGGCTCTCTTGAAAGGCTCATATGCCCTTACTAGCTGGGTCAACTTGCAACGGCCTTAATGCTAGCGTTCTCTGCCAGCCAGGAGCTTACGTCTGCCAGCCAGGAGCTTACATTTCCTTCTCCCCCTTCGTTTTCCTTCTCCCGATTCGTCGCAGGTGCATCAGCCTCGCCATTGCTACTCCCGTGATGGTGGGCAAATTGATGTACTACTGGCGGAAGCAGACCGCCAGCGCAGCAGGAGAGAGCAATCAACGCTTTTGTCAATGGCGTACAGCGCTGCTGTTGCCCAACAGGTGTCGTGTGTCCAGTTGGTCGTGCCGTGTCTTCGGTTGAGCAGCTTGATAGATTTTCTAGTGCTGCTGGAGAGGAGTCGTGATTGGTGCTGGAGACACTGGCGGATGAAGAAGCATGACTGTCACCCGATCGAGCTGATTCAGGTCGTTCCAGGCCTCTGCCAAGTGTTCTAGCAACTGCGACAGTCGGGACAGCCGAAATTGCACTAGCTGTCAAGCAGGTTGTGCTTGAAGACGTACTCGGCTGCAACCTCGACTGCAACCTTAATGCCAATACAGGACCGCCAAGAGCGAGCAGGAGACAAAGCAACGTGAATTTTTGCAACCTCAACATTTTCAAGTAGGACGATGACACTTTTTTCCTTCAGTCTCAGTCAAATGCTCGTCGTGCCTTTAGTAGTGATCTCTCTTCATTCGTTGACTATAGCACCGGAGAGAATAGGATCGCCTAGGATAGGATACTGTAGGGGCAACCTATAGCATGTTCCGACTTGCAACTTGCCAATCTGATCGATCAAAAAGAGGAATTACAGGTGTTATCCATGCTCCTGGCTGAAAAGTGGATGCTCCTTCTAGCTGTCTTGCTGTCCTTTTGTCTGCGCCTGCTCTATTTTCAGGAGAACAAAAGAGATCTTTCGATATTGTTGAAGGACATCACACAGCACAGATTTAGAATCCCTTCCTCTAGCATACAATGTCCTCTGTCGCTCGATTTTTGATTGTTGTCGTCTGTCATCACTACTTGCATTTTTTCCTTCTAAAATATATACAACTAATTTCTAATGATATAAGCAACTAATTTCTAAACTATTCGCGGTCACACACCTATTACTAGGTCAAAATTCCAAGATGCAGCATTCTCTTGTACTCCCTAGCATTCAACATTCACTGTAAAACTGGCTACTATCTAAATGCATCCTATCCCAGGATGCATGGAAAAAAGCTATTTCCTATAAGAACTAACTCTGCGCTGTGGCAGGGACTTATATTTCCTATAAGAACTAACTCTGCGCTGTGGCAGCTACGTATTTTCTATAAGAACTAACTCTGCGCTGTGGCTGTTACGTATTTTCTATAAGAACTAACTCTGCGCTGTGGCTGGTACGTATTTTCTATAAGAACTAACTCTGCGCTGTGGCAGGGACTTATTTCATGGCACAAGGAAAAATTAACAGATAGTTCCAAGTTCAGATCAAAAGCTACTGCTCTTCTATGGAAATATACACTCACTTCTTTATGTTCAAATGTCACTGCAGATAGACACTCACTCCCACGACGAGGAGTAGTTCGCACGAAGATCATATTTACGACCCTAAAATTTTACACGTCTGAACATTCCTTTTCTTTCTACTAGTGATGCTCCTATGCATGTTAAGGTCCTAGGGACAATGCAGCATAAGCTTCAGCATGACTATAGCAACGCTTCTTACACCTCTTTCCCCTTCGGAGGTTTCCATTGCGACTGCACTCTCTAAAGCGCAAGTAGAGGTATAATAACAACCCTCTTTACACCTCCTTCTCCTTCGGTTTCCATAGCGGCACTGGTACTCCGTTGACGAATTGCGTGTCGTGAGCGACCATTGTCATGCCGGTGTGCGGGTCTACCACCTCGTGTCCGACGCTAGCCACCGGCTTCATCGCGATTTTTCCTCCTGCGGCTTCGAGTTCGTCAGTGTGGATCACCAGAGAGTGAGCGCTGGCTCGTTTGCCGAAGTGAATCGAAGCATCATTAGCGATTGCAGAGAAGAACAATCCATTTCTTGCTCTGTCCTTCATTTCTTCTCCAACACAACCCCAACCCTTGAGAAAAGAGAGAAGAGAACGAGGACCTCCGTTGGAAATAGTATATAACCGTTGTTCCCCTTGATGTATGAGTACTGACTAACCGTTGGAAATGAATTATTCGAAAAACTGAAATAACCGAGTAACTATTGAAAATAAGGGAGATACTGAAAGAAGAGGAATGTAGTCAAGCCTCTCTTATTTCAGTCAGTAGCTCGCTTATTTTGAGTTTTCGAATACAACACAACCCCAACGTTTGAGAAAAGAGAGAAGAGAACGAGGACCTCCGTTGGAAATGAATTATTTATGTCCTCGTCGTGTCAAGCCTTAACATTAGCACGCTTCACCAAGGCCAGGCAATACAGAACGGCGTTGGTCGCATACATGATCAATTGCTGCACAAAGCAGAAGCCGATGCAACACGAGCAACCAATGAAGCAACCAGTGTAGAATCCGTGGAGGACGCCTTTTTTGTCGAGATCATTCACCGTGTCCCAGTCAGCGATCAGGATGGTCAAAATCAACCCAAAAATCGGCCCAAATCCGAACCCGGTTACGAACAGGTACATCAAGAAAATCAACAAGAATTCGATGAAAATGGAAATGTTCAGTTTCTCGTCTCCGAAAATGCCATGCTCCATTGCGTTGTCCTGGTGAGACAAGAGGTTTTATTTGATGAGAGAAGTCAGTCTATGGATAGACAACTAGTTATGGTTAAGTACAACCCCAACAAGTTTTTATGTAAAAACTAAGTATTGCATGTTGAAGTAGGGATATTGAACCTGTTGTTTGATAGAAGAAGAGTACTAGTTACTAGTTGTACTAGTTGAAGTTTTTTATAATTTAATTCAGAAGTTGTACCATCCAAACCCATAGTTACTAGTAGTTGAAGTCCTCTATAATCTAGAAGTACCATCCAAACCCATCCGAGCATCCCGAAAGCAACTGCCAGCGTTGTGGAATGCAAGCTGAAGACGTTCGACAGGACTTGATCCTGTACCACGAAGCCGCCACCTGACTTCTCCTCGTCCGCGTTCAAGACCTTCCAAACCTTTCGAGAGATCGCGCAAATGCCGCCTCCCGTAAAGGTGTGCCCGATCACAAGATACTTGCTGAAGGACTCCACGCATTGACCCATGCAGAGCCACAGACCCAAAGAAACAATGTCGATCGGAGCGCAGCAACAGCAACAAAGCATCCACGGTTGCTGCTTGATGCGGTCGGCTCGAGACTTGATTTCGTTCAGGATCGTCGAAATGATGGCCACGAACATGTTCATTCCACACATGGACGTGTAGGACCATACGAAGCCACGCTGTGCAGGAGCCTCCGGAGCTGGCCCTGCGTAATGGTGCTCATCGTCCTCGTGGGCTGGGTCGTGAAAATACCACTTTCCCACTCCACAGGTGCAGATGATCAGCAGCACCTGCTTCAGGAACATCGTGAGGGGCATGAAAACTGCGAAGATTAGAGCTGCTCACCTATGTACTTATATTGTTCAAAGGGATAAGAAACCCTAGGGACGATAGAGGTGAAACCTAGAAGGAAGCCGGCTGTTTTACTTTACAGTGCTTTAAGCGTCGCTGGACCTAAACCACATCCTTGGCGCCCTTTTCCCTTGAAAAAGGAGACACCGAAGATGCTCCTCCTCAAGGTGAGTAATTAAATACGGTAAATAATAAGCCTTAAGAAGAGAATCCACTGAAAGGCCTTCGCGCCTTCCGAGGTCACTAGACTGCATTTCATGTTCAGGGATTGGCCAGTAGACCCCAAGGCAAGTGACATGCCCGAACTGGTGTCCACCTCTACCCAATTGCCGGTCTCAATAAAAGCGCTCAGCCAAATGGCGAGGAAGGAGCCGAAGATCAACAATTGCAAGGTGGACATCAACAAAACGTCGGCCGCCGAGGCGAGACAGAGAATCGCGTTGCTGGCCGCATCCGCTGCTTCCATGATCGACTTGTAGTAGTAGATCGCAATGCCGCAGACTGCTACACCGGGAACGAGGATAATCCACAATTAAAGGTCGACATTCATTGGTCACTGATTCTGAAAGAAAAATGCCCCAACATGCCTCTCCCCTTGTTCTCCCTTCGTTCTTGTTTTCCCCTGTTCTCTAAGGAGGGCCCCTCTGCGATCTCAGTGACGAACCCCCATGACCAATGAAAGTTGAGCCTTAACACAACACACCCTCGCTGACAATGACCAGAACCACTGGAAATCCCAGAGCGCCTATGGCGATCGATCCGAAAATAATCGCGTTCGGCACTTTGTATAAAGCATAAGCGTACCCAATCGTGACAAAAGCGAAAGCCAAAAAAAGGACACAAGGAACGTGCCAGTGGTCTCCCATCGATTCCCAAACCGACGTTTGATCGTTCTTAGATGACGAACTTAAGCGACGGCGAACGGCGCGGGTCAACTTGGGCTCCACGTGCGGGTTGAGGCTTTTCTCGTTCTGCAAATAGTTCACTGCATGAGCAAGAGTTGAGAGGCCGATTTGTCGCATGATATCGTGACTGTGCTCCGAAGATGAACCAGATGAGACAGCACCTCCGGATGAAACAAGTTGACGGGCTCCATCATTCTCCTGAAACTCTCCTCCATCATTCGAAACCGCACCTGCTTCCGACAAGGCACGACGGGCGCAAGGGGACTTTCTCAGCTCTTCGTACAAATCTTTGTGGATACAGGGAATATCCCTCAAGTTTGACCCCGACGCATAGGCAGAAGAGGGTACCTCATACGGATTCCAGTAGTAATCGTCCCCACAAGCGTCGTCGAGGCATGCGTGAGGATCACTGCTATTCAAGGGGCAGTTCCCAGTGACCATTTTCTTATTGCCAGCTGCAAAAACCACAATAAAAGATATTACTAAGAGAGCACAGCAGAGGTAGAACAACACTGCACAGAACAATTCAAACGGACTCTGAGGCGGGCGATTTTCCCACTCGATAGCACAGTCCAATTCTTCAGCTGTCATCTCCCGGATCTTCTTGGGCTGCACTTCCTCATTCTTATCAGGGTTGTCTGAGTATTCAACAGAGCCTGCCTCCACATTGACTGCAGCCAATTCGACTGCGCCACCAGTGGCGGAATTGTAAGCTGGCGTTGGATCCATCTTCTCTTCTTAGCTAAGTAGAATAGAGATACAAAATCAACTTATATATAGTGAAGCTATTGAAATAGCGAAGTCACTACGTAACTACGTAGAACTAGAAGGTTTTTCGTGTGCTCCTCCCTGACTTAGTCTCGAAGTCACAATAGGGGCGGTATTCAAACACCTAACGGGTTATGATTTTTCAACCACTAGAAGATTTTTCAAGTCTTCAAGAACTCTTTCGATTGCTTTTCTGTTCGTGGTAAAATAAAAACTGTAGAATTGGAGGAAGGCTCGATAGAAAAATTCTCGCCGAAGGAGAAAAATTCTTCGAATTATGGGGAAATATGACAAGCCTGTCGTGATGATGAAAGTGCCAAAATCTTTTTTCCTTGCTGTTCACTTAATACGAGGAGCGGAACTAAAATATCGTCAATAGTACAGAATCCTTCTTGTGCTCTCCATGTTAATATCATACAAAATCACGACCGTGACAGTCAACACAGGTCACAGAATGCAGTCTACTCCAATGATCCGCGAAATATCGTAAAGAACTCAAAAAATCGAGATTAATTACAAAAAGTTTGTAATTTCCAAAGTTTGTAGCAAAGTCGAACTATACGGGAAAAAAGAAACAAACTGGAGACACCCTGGCAAGAGTTTGTTAAAGTTTGTAGAGAATTTGTAATAGTTTGTAAGACTTTGTAGGCGTTCGATTTTCTGCCTCGATTTTGTAAAAATCGAAAATAAATCGAAATTAAATCGATGGCAAAAATCGTCTGCAATTACAAACTTTACAAATTTTGTAAGGAGCCCCGCCACCGACCCTATTTCTATAATGCCACTACCCCCGCCAGCCACACAGGCCGGCGAGACTCACCCACACAGCGCAGAGTCTGCCAGACTCCCTAACGCGGCGCGGGCACACGCAGGCAAAGCAGTAGCAGACCGACCCACCCACCCAGCGCGCCAAGACCAAGGCTAAGCCCGCTCGCGCGGTGGTCGGTGACTGACTCAAGCTACGCAGCCCATCCACCGAGCGACCCACGCAGCGCGGAAAGACTCAGAGCCCCCACAATGCAGACCCACCCACGCAACGCCGACCCACTCACACAACGCCGACGCGCTCCCACACGCAGCGCAGACCCACTCACGCGGAGCAGACTCACCCACGCAGCGCAGAGGCCAGACTCGCTCGCGCAGCGCAAACAAGACCCGCCCGCA